>VZTE01002092.1:843937-912219 GCA_013397775.1 Eulacestoma nigropectus
TAATTATATATATAAATTTTCATTTACCCTATAGCTAAATGAATGGCAAGAAAAGCCCCCTCGGTGGTATTTAGCCACTCTATTTAGAAACTTTGAAAGAATCAGAAAGTTCAACACAGCTGAACAGCAGAGGAAACATGTCAAATGTCTTTTTGAACTATTTTTTTTCAAAGAACCTGTTACAAAGCTTCATTGACAGTGGATGCTTCTCCTAGCAGAAGCAGTCTATTGTAAGTGGCTTTGAAATGGTATCTAAATAATCAAATAATAATTTAGTTTTCTGTGATTTTGTATCAAATCTTATTTTGAGTAAAACAGATATTTTATAGAGAAATATTCTTGTGAAAAGAAGGTTAAGAATTTTGAAGAATAATCTAGTAGACGAGGAAGAAATGCTACAAAATCCACAGCAGGGAATAAATACAGTGAAGAACAATCTTAAAAAAAAATTATGACCCGTAATTCACACAAAAATGAACTAAAAGAGACCCTACCATTTCAAATACACAGCACCTGTGGTCTGTGAGATTTCAGTCCTAAGGGACTGTTATAACTACCAGAGACTTTCTGAGTGAAACAGAAAGGACCAAGAAAAGAGTCAAGAAAAGGCTCAAACAATTTATGCTGGTAAACAATTTACTCTAATTTGATATAATCTACAAATATATTTATGCTGTTTATTCCAAAGGACTTCTGAGAAAAATGAGACCTTTGCAAAACTGCAAGTTGCTATTAAAATGCTATTTAGGAACAAATGCAGCTATTTATATCCAATGCTATCATAACAACAAAATTCTGTCACAATTACTTTCTCAAAGAGCTAGAGCAGACATATTTCTGTAGTAAGCAGACAAAAAAATGTATTTCAGTACAGATATTGAAACATTACATTATAGTATGTATGTATGACATGATAATACATACTACCAGTGCCTGCTAAAAAAGGTTGCTGAGAGCAGTTATGGATGCCCCATCCCTGGAAGTGTTCAAGGCCAGGCTGGATGGGGTGTTGAGACTCCTGGTCTGGTGGAAGGTGCCCATGGTGGGTGGGGGGGGAGGTTGGAACTAGATGATCTTTAGGGTCCCTTCCAACCCAAAGCACTCCGGGATTCCATGAATTACTTGGGACACAATGCAGCCACTGGCTATAGTCAGCACAGGCTTACAAGGGTAAGTCCTGCTTAGCCAACCTTATTTCCTTTCAGCTTTAAAATTCAGAGTCAAAGCTGTGCTCTTATTGTTTAAATGTATTAAAAATGCATAGATATCTTTAAAAGCATATAGAAAAGAAAAATCTAGTCCACTGACAACAACATATGGAAACATGTTAATTGCCCATGGTATTTATTTACCGCCAGTACTAAACCAAAGGGGTGATGGAAGTCAAACACAGGTCACAAGTGAGCTTGGCTGAACAACCTCACGCATTTTAAAATTTTCTTCCAAGTGTCAGAACTCCAGGGAGAGAAATATAGCAAATGTGAATAAAATGATAATGACAACAAAATATATTCTTGGCTAGCTTTATACTTTGACAGTTTTAGATAACCTTACAGGACCGCACTGATCAAATGTTCTCTGTTAAAGTACAAAGTACCTCCTTCATTTATGTTCAGTCTTTGATAATGTCTATCCTCTCACTGCTGTAGTCACATTCAAGGTGATCTTTATAAGGTCCCTTCAGACAGCATATTGATGCCACTCCCTACAATGTTTTAGGCAACCTTAAGCACTAGGCAAGAATAAACACAAATCCTAGTCACATCAAGGCCTTTTAGAAAGTAATTTCATGTTCATCCCCAGAGGCACACACTTCACATAAATAACTCAGGTAATCTAGGAATTTAGAGGCCTGATCTAGACAATTTTTGGTGCCTTGTTTTCACTTTCTGAGTTTTAAGCTAGGAGAAGGGAGAGAGAAGTAGAGCCTGAGAGCAAGATGATGGCTCATACAGTTCCTGCCCATAACATTTATTTTGGTTTTCTTGAGGCTGTCCCCCAGCACTTCCCAACCCTAACATGCAAGCAGCGAGCAAAGACGAAGAGATCCAAGAAACATTTCATGCCTCACTGTTGGACAATAGAATACTCATAGGGGCAAATAAACTTCATTTAACAAATTACATTCTTTGTCTGAAAACCATTATTAGCATCCTGCAAAAGAAAGAGTTGCAATTTCCAAAAAATGAATTTCAACAGGTTATATGAAAAAAGTGCAAATGACCTAAAAGGTTTATAAACATCTAATCATATAAATACCCACATATGGATATATTAAAAAATACACATAGTTTACAAAGACTTCTCAGTCTTTTGACTTAGTAATATCAAGACAGCTTCCTGAGGGTAACTATGATAAAGAATTTTCTACCACTCATGCTCCTTATGATAGGGAGCAAGATACTTCTTCAGCATCTCATTTCGTAGAAAAGGATAAAATACTGATTTCTGGCTTTCTGACTTCACAAGAATATTACCAAACCGAGTTTCAATCTAGGATATAATTTTTTTTTTCTCTTCATAAAAGTACAAAATGTTTTTTAAATACTGAAACACTTTGTTTCATGTCATGTACTTCTGGAGTTACTTAAAAAACCCCAAAACAGAAATATTTTTTCTAGCTGTGTACTGAAATCCTTCCTTTGCTTGACAAGGAATTGCAATTTGTTCTTGTAAAAACTGTGCTCTCCTCTCCTATATCTGTCAGTATGACTTTTTTTTTTTTTACTTTTCTCCTGACTTGAAAGTTTTTTTTCCTCTCTGCTCTGCATGGCATATCTGCCTACACTATTTTTCTGTTAGGAACTTGGCTCTCAGCTATGATATTCATTCATGGATAAATGTCATCCCCATATATTTTAGGTAACATTTTCTCCTTTATATTTTCTTCCAATGAAAATAATCACTGCTTCTTCACCGGATGTAAATATTTTCTTTATAACTGCAGTGTGAAACTGAAGCTGGTTTTAAGCATTGTGTCAGTGAAATTCTGCGTAGCAATGACAGAGATCTTGTTTCCCCAGTGCAGGAACTGATTATTGCCTTCAGACTGGGTAGCAAAGGAGCAGTTCTGATTGTGTAAATGTAAGTGTCTACAAGAGGCCCATATTGTAGGCCACTGTTTTTAAGCAATGCCCAACTTAGGAGACCTGAACCTTGATGGAGAAACTAAAATAGCTTATTAAAGAATTTTAACAGACTGGCTTAGACTGCGCAACAGTGGATACATGAATCACTCAGGAGAGCAAAATGCCACCATCTATATTGTCTATTCTTTAGCCATTTCATGACAGGTGGATGGAATCAGAGAATTTGGTTCTGCGGAACATTAATGGTGAGCCGCCTTATCCTCCCTTCCACTCATAAACCCGTGCCATAATAAGAAGCAATCTGTAGATACTCTACTATTTAGCATGCCTTCCTTTGCTACTGGGTAGCTCCCGCCATCCTTAATCTTCTGTACACAACAAACCTTAGTAGCATTGGCTACACTTGCCAGTGTTAGTACGTAAAACTTCCTGAAGTTCAGCCTTTCTCTGCAAAAGCTCACTAAAGATAGAACTCTGAAGCTCCACATGCACTTTTTCTCTCAATAATTACCATTCCAAATGCCCTCAATTTAAAGTTAAAGAAGTGAGTTTGTTTGTCACTTTTAGCTTTGTAAACACAAAACACTCAGTGTGTCTCACTGACTCCTCTTTGAATTGTATACTATCACCTGGATAGTGCCTTTAAAACAGGAGCTTTTAAAGCCCTAGTGACATCTTCTATTACAGTCATATCATGTGTCCCACACCCTCCCTCATCTTGTTGTGTCTGGCCCTTGGCATGAAGTTCTCAATACTTATGTAGGTGACACAAAGAGATCAAGAACACATCCTTCAGTTAATGGAATTAGCCATACAATATCTAGCTCTCACATTTTTCTTGATAGCAACTGCAGGTTTGACCAGCATGGCAGTTTCTAACAAAAAAATTTTAAGTACCAGTCGCAGAATGTGACACACTTTTTGCTCAGGCAGGTGAAATGTGGCTAAAACTACGTAAGCAATTCTGCTCTCATCTCTGGAAAGAGATAATTTTTTATTTCTTAAAAATCATAGCTATAGCATTTGTTAACAAAATGCCTTGCATTTGAGCAGTGACAAAAATAAAACTCTGGAATTCTGAAATTCAGCAACAGCAGTGACAACTAGAATAGCCTCTTCTACATCTCCTCAGCCCTCACTAGATGGTTGCTATTTTACCAGTTTGTTCCTAGGTCTACAATGAGCAGAGACCTCATTAATGCTCGCAGTGCATAGCAGAAGACTCCAGCTTAGTGGGCATAATCTGATTTTTGCAAAAAATACATCACAATGAGTACTGAAAGCACTAAAAGGTAAAATTTTGATTTTTTTTCACGCAGTGTTATGTCCTATGGAGAATTTAAACAAGACGTTCGTAGACTCCGCTATTCAAAGACAGACCATTTTTATTTAGTTGCTTCTGAAATGAGGCCAAATCACGTATCTAAAAAAAAAAAAAAATTGTTATCTTATGCCCATCAAAGAAAAACAGCTAATTAAATGTTAAAAGCAGAAGTCATTCAACTAAATGGTAGAGTGGCAACTGTACAAGGACACATGCATTTTTATTTCTTGTAACCAGTTAGATGTACTGTAAAACTGTAAAAAGATCATCATATATTACAAAATCTGCAAGCCATAACAACTAATCATACACTTGTTGGGGTGTGTGAGTAGCTATCAGATGTCATGAGCTGTATACTGAACCCCAATGATGCAGAGGCCATCCCCAAGGATACAAGAGTTAGATTTCCACTTGTACCCATGTTCCCTCCCTTACACAGGGTACATCTGTCCATATAAAAGTATAAATACACAGTGATTTGTCTGTATATCCCTGTGACCACAAATTCAATTCTAGTATCCAATGATTATTGATCAATAACCCAATGATTATTTCTTAGCATGGTTGTTCCTTATGCTGCCATGCATGCAGAATGAATATGTACAATGAAATCAGGCGGCAGGCTTGATTCCTTAAACTTACATACTGGGTACACTCTTGTAGATTCATTATATGTATATTGGCTAAGTTCTGCGAAGTTGTCATTAAAATAGCATGAAGAGGAGGCCTGTTTCTATTAAACCAAATGAAAGGGTAGTGGGATGCAAAAAGGATCTTTATCTGCCTGACCTATGGTCCCTCAGGTATACATTTCACTTGCTGAACAACAGTTTCACATGTAAAACAGATCATCATCTGCTTATTTTAGAAATTCACTAAGGTACTATCAGGTAAGACAAACAAAACAAAATATCCAAACATCGAACCTACTTTATTTTGAACTGACATAGTAACTGAGCTCAACAGTTTAATAAATTAATTGCTTTGACAGCTTACTACATACAGACAGCTATGTAAACAAAGTTATCCAAAGAAGAAAAAGGTTTAAGAAAGCAGTAGGAGAAAAGGATGATAATGATGCAGTATATTACAGATTCCTGGTGATATTTCAATCCATTCAATATTGCTTAACCGTACTTCTCAGTCGTATCATTCAGTAAAAAAAATCAGACCTTGCATTTCATAAAGAATGGAGGTCCATACAGCTCACTTTTAAACAGTTCTTACCACATTTTCAGTATCTTAAGAAAAAGATTTAAGAACAACTCAGTAAGCAACACAGGTAATTTTAGGAACAGTTCACAACATCCAGGGCTTCCTGCCACGCTGGAGAAAAAATACCCCCAGACTCACTCTCTAAGACAGAGTGAAGTTTGAGGATTCGTGGTATTTGTACAATTAATATTGTATAGGTGATGAATTTTATTAACTCCCAGAGAAATGATGGCACTGAACACTCACCAGAGGGTAGGCTCAGTAATGCCTACAAGTAGTAGACAAATGGGGTCAAGCTGCCGTTGCACATTTAATCATATCTGACTTCCTAAACTCTTAGATTCAGTTTTAATGCACCTCAAGATGCTGCTTAACTTGCTTTATTTTCTAGCTGAGGAAGAACACTCTGAATTTGAAAGGGCCAGTAAATATGAACTTGAGAGTCATGTTCACCTAAACATCTCTTTCCCAACAGGTATCTCCTGTACAGGAAGAAGAGGACACTCTGGACTCATCCCTAGCTCTAGGAGCATGCCCATTCTCTTTTGGCAATTTTTTTGCTAAGTGTCCAGGAATCTGACATAAGACATTTCAAGATCCAGAAGTGGCACTGGAGTCATAGTGGTCTTCCCAATGTCAACTAAACAAGTGGATGTAAAAACTGCAGAACAAGCAGCACCTAAAATCTCTCTTGACGTTCCAGTATTGATTTTGAATACAGAGTAACACCTGGAGTGTCCAAAGCACATGGCAGAGCTTGAAAACGGAGAGGAAAGGTCTAATCTGGTCCACTCCAAAGGCCTAGCACAATTGTCATGCAACACAAAGCCTAGGAGATCTGCTGTTGCATCTTTCCTCTAACAACTGTGATCCAATATACTGGTATTCAGGCTTGCAGTCTCAGTGGGAAGTGGAAAGTATCCCCTTCCTATTTGCAGTCTTGTGTGGATTCAACCATAAAAAAGCAAAATTCAAGTGCCTATCATCAGCAGTACTAATAAAACAAATCTATTGACCAATGAATTCTAAATACTTCCACAGCTCCCCGTTCACAGTGTTCACATACTAAAGCCTTCATTTAGAGATGCAGTCTTTCTTCTGTAGAAGAGTAGGTCACGTAGCTAATAGCAACAGATTAACACCTGAAAATATTTAACAGTGAAGTCAACAAGTTAAAATTCCATTCTGGAATATGGACCAAGTCTGATTCAGTGACTTTCCTCAGGGCCTGGTCATAATAAAGAAAAACTTCAGAAACATTTTCACTTAGGCAAGAAATTACACTCTCTCAGATAGTTTATCAACTGTACCTAATTATACACAAACCTGTTACTTTGAATTTGTTTCACAACAGATGTCTACTTTTTATTAGCATTTTAGGTAGAAAGAAGCAAAGCAGATAAAGAAAAAGGATTACTTGGCTTGTATGAAACCCCAGTTCTACTTTAGTTCTGGGTAAGGAAAGAAAAATTGCTTTATTACTGGTATTCACCCTGCTGCCTACCTAAGATCAGGTTAACTACTACTACTAACTTAAACCTTCAATGTAAGAGGGTTTAACACTGAGAAAAATTCTCTGTAATTCTCTTACCTCTTTAAATGGCTCCAAGGTGCTTACTGAAGGAGCTGCTTCCACCTCCTAACCATGGGTATGCTTGCAATCACATTAATTGTTCCACCTTTTTTTTGCCTTCTTTCACAATCTTACAGCTTTAGACTCACTCCAAGTCTTTTTACTGCAATTGAAACTTTCTGCGGGACCATCCACTTTGTACGTACCTGTCACTGTTCTAAACAGAGGGCTAAAAAAGGCTCATAATTCATCATTTAATTAATCTATTCTCTGGACCTTTTATCTCCATTGGGCTAGTGAAGTAGCTAGATTTGGAAACAGAAAGCCAAAACATGAAACGTTTTGCCACTTGAATGGTTATGCTGTTCTAAGCGTTAATTATCAATTAGATGTATTTTACTCCTTCAGGACACCTGTGGGACTTTACTTGCGCTGTAGCCCTTGCACAGACGGAAGGCTCTACCATACGCAAAGTATCACCCCAGGCTACAATTCAACTTTCCACAAAGTCTAAAGGAAAACCCTAAAGTAATCACTATACGAGAACAAAACACAGAACCTTAGGCTCCAATGCAGCATGTTCAAGGACGGCAGGATGCTGTGATTTAATTGTTTTCAATACAGCAATTCCACATACAGCAAACAATTCTCTCTATGGAACAGGAGATACTTCAAAGAGCATCTTAACTTAGAAATACTGTTGCAACAGGAAGGAAAATACTTCCTTCTCCTCCAAAACTATTTGTTTTGCCATCTTGTAGAAGGGATGGGAAATAAAGAAATGTTAAAACTTAAAAATAATTAGAGAAATTGTGTGAAGACAGTAAAAAATTGGTATTTTCAAAAAACCATTAAATAGTATTAATACCTCCTCTAGCTCTTACACTGCACTTTCAGAGATAGATTTTGGTCTGTTGTGGTCATATAAATTGAATTCAACTCCTTTGTTTTAGATTGAATTACTTCAGGATTATCAGCATAACCAAGATCAGAGGCTGATGAAGAAACTTGCCCAAAGGCCATCATGAATACAAAATACCAGAGAAGAAATCACAGCTTTGCAGGTCCAGTCTCCTCTTACATTAGTCTTCATTAATGGAAAAAGCAGAATATAATCTGATTCACTGATTAAGCAAAATATTGTATTTTCTAAGTGTTCATTACTGAATATTGGGACCATATTGAACCATCTCATCGTCTGGTAGTGTCATCATTCATACTACAAAATGTGCACAGCACACAAGAAGAAGGTTCAAGCTATCTGAAGATAGGAAATACCAGAACCAATTTTCCCCTCTGGTGTGCATGCATTATGATACAGCTGTGAATTACAAGACTCAATTATCGTTCTTCACAGAACTCTACCTCGCATAATACACAGGGTGGATGGTGTTCATTGAAAAACAATGAGTCAACAGCTTGTTTTCTGCTAGTTGTTCAATGTTTGGCCTGGGGTCTTATTTACTATACATACTACACGATACTGCTCTACAAAGAGAATTCTTTATTTTCTCATTAGCTTTTTTTTTTTTAATATTCACTGGTATTCCAATATTTAAAATTATGAATGTACTTATTTTTACAGTATATTAATCAGATATGCCCAATTTAGAAAGCAGCAGCTGAGGAATAAGGAGACTAAAGTAAAAGAAGTAAACTTCAGAAGCTTCCTTAACTAGATGGTTTACTTTCTAAGATGCTTATTTGTCAGCTGTTCATGAAAACAATTTTGATGAAACCTAAAGGATCTGTTAAGATGCTGGCCATTTCCTGACCATCAAAAGCTATAGAAAAGCTAGCTACCCTAAGAATGACCCTCAGCTACAACAAAAGCAGTGAATGTTTCACGTCTCTCACAGACCTCAGGCAGGCAACACCAACTGGTGAACAAAAATTCCAAGCAACTAGCCATGTACTAGCCATCAAGCAGTTGTCTCTACAGCACATGTGCAAAAGATACTGTCCTTGGGGTGAATTTCCATGATAATGAAAGGATATGTATGTCTGAGAATCAGGGAACTCTTATTGAACCATCAGTGTTTTACAGAATATCTCAAGTTGGAAGGGAGCCGTAAGGATCATCAAGTCCAATAGGATGCTTCTGGAAGGATTACATAAAACTAAACCACACAGCTAAGAGAGTTGTTCAGAGGCTCCATGAACTCTGGCAGTCTTGGTGCCTCATTCCAGTGACTGACCATGGTCTCAGTGAAGAACCTTTCATTCACATCCAATCTGAACTCCCCCTAACTCAGTTTCATTCCTTTGCCTTGTGTCCTGTTGCTGGTCCCCAGAGAGGTAAGACCAGTGACTGCCTTTCACCTGCCCTAAGAAGATGTAGATGGCGATGGGGTCACCCCCTCAGCCTTCTCTTCTCCAAGGGGAACAAAACAAGTGACCTCAGCTGCTCCTCATGTGTCTGGCCCTCGAAGCCTTTCACTGTCTCAGTCACTCTCTTCTGCACATGCCCCAGGAGTCTGATGCCCTTCTAGGAATGAGGCACCCTTACGTAGTACTTAAGGTAAGGCTGCACCAGTGCAGAGTAGTTTGCTCCAAAAGATGATGCTAAGGGTTAAAGGGCATTTCCCCGCTCTTGTCCCTATTACATTAATATGTTTGATGATTTGGACAATTCGGTGTACAGCATAGTTCTTACAAAGCAAAGTCAGGATATGGTGAATTGCAGCATGGGGGCATGAGTGCCTTGATCAGCTCTGATGTAGAAGAAAATGTCAGCTGAGAAGATTGAAACTGTAAATTACTGGATTTGGTTCCAGGTTTACTTTGGCACCCCTTTTAAGCTGCCATAAACGATGTGTTACATGTGCTTGCTAACGGGACAGACATATCTACGCTCATGGGCAAACCAGAGCAAATATGAAGAGCTTGGTTACACAGTAACACAGTTTAGTTTTGGTCATGACTTCAGGTTGGACAATATGATGTACTATTCTCAAACCTTCATTCCAGAAGTCTAATTCTTTACTAAAATTTTCCAGGAGCACTTATTGATAAGGAAACCGTGAGTTTTGGGGGAAAATATTGGTCCCAATTATTCACATTTTACAAAGCTACCACCAGCTGAAATTGGAGTCCTATGATATCAGGATATAACAAAGATTTTATACATACACTTTAATGTGAAGTGTGCTTCTATAAACAAATGAGAGGTGCCACATCTAGTAGGAATACAACTATTTCAAAACATTATCACTGTAAATTAATATTGATACGTTGGTAGAGGACTATAAGGAAAAAATTCAGTTTGAATGACACATACATAATTTACTGGAGAATTACTGTTGGACTTGTCTGCAGATCTTAAAGGGGAAATTATTACTGTCATTGTTATTCTGCAATTTAAATGGGGCCCACCTCATTCATGCATTATGAAGTAGAATTTCACATGCTCTTTCCACAAAAGACCTCACCTACAGAGACAGGTTTACAAAGTGACCGGTGAATGGAACACAGATGAAGGCACCTGAGGCAGACAGCACATACTTTCCACCTTGCCCTGGTGGGTGCTTCACCAGAAAAGCTGCTGTGTTTGTTTAACTGCTCACTTGACAGAGCCCAGCCCTTGTAGAGGCTGAGTGCTGCAGCCTTGGCCAAGGCTCGTGGCCCCTGAGGCTCCACGGCCCATGCCCTCAGCCTTCAGGCTACCCCAGTACTCTGCGGGGTGTGGCCAGCCATGCACCCACTGCCGGACCAGGGGCATGGGCAGCTGCCAACTGCACACTCCTGGGATGTGCAACACCCACCAGCTCAGCACGGGGGGCAGTGCCATTAGGTCTGGGGGCTCACAGGACGGATTTCCCAACGTGTTACTTTGTGCAGCATGTTGTTGTCTGCTGCTGCAGTTTCCACGGCTCGCTATGGTGCAGAGTGGTTTTATAAATCACCTCAAGAGCACTTGAGGACAAAAGAGCTGCTTGTAATTTCTATCCTGTCACCCCCCCCCTTCCAGTAATACACAACACATTTTTTCAGGGATTCATTAACAAAGCACTCCTTAACATTAATCTAGAGAAAAAATCCAGCAGCAGTTCCTTAAGCTATTGCTCCATTAGCATTGGGAGTAACTAGTCTGCAGGCTGGAGATTGCAAAATGCTTTGTCCTTTCTACTTTGCAAAGCATTATAACTCATTAACAAGCTCTTGCTAATTGAATTTGATTTAGTGTCAACACTGTCACAATCACACAGAAGCACACCACTAAAATCTCAATCCTACTTGCTGTGATCATTAAGTCCAATTGTCAAACAGAAGCTCTGCCTTTGTGGCGAAGGTTGTCAGAGCAGACTCATAGGGGCTCTGCATTTCAGTTGCTATGTGAAATACATAAAAAGGGACAAAGCTACCACCTAAAATGTAAGATTAATAGAGAAATTCGTTAGTTAAAATTACATGAATAAATGCTGCTGTTGGCTGCTTCTTCTGTTTCTGGTCTCAGTTATCCTCTTCAAAATACAAAACCCTTTAGACCAATAGAGATTTGAAAGAATGAGTGTGCTAGGAAAATGACTGGATTTTTTTTTTCCATATAAATCCCCTTTCAAATAAACAGAACAAAAATGTGGATGGAAAAGGTGGATTCAAAGTAAATCACTGATAACTACAGATTTTTTTATATACTGAGCTTTCTGGTAGATTTAGGGTAGATTTTTCTTTTTTTTGGCCCAAATCAAATAGATAAGCAGCAAAAAATTGTTTCAAATACCCTATCTAGGGGCTTTTTGGTAAACAATAATACCATTACTAGCAATAAAATGAAACAAAAGAAAATTAAATCCTAAGAACAAATATTGTTTAGATTGTGACTCTTAATGAAACCAGATGGAAAATATTCCAAGTCTGAAGGTTCTATTTAGAGTTGTACGGAATCATTCATGATACTGACCATCCAAGCTGATTTTCCATTTTGGCCCATCACTGGCCTAAGGAAATACACTCTTCCTTTTTAAGACTAGTGAGTATTTGACCACTTACATAAAGTGGAATTTCTTCTCTCTCCTGAGGGAGGACTTCATGAACCACTGGAGTTCATGATACTCCATCACATTTTTTTATTTTAGTATTTTATGCACAGGCACAAATCTACCCCTCACCAATGTGTGTGGGGGGGCCTCTCTACCTCAGCAGCAGTGTCGTTAAACCTCTACCGCAAAGATGACAGGAAAGTGACATAAATACTGAAATACCAGAAAACTAAGAAGTCGTACTCTTGCAGCTGGGGGATGCCTGCCTTATTGGCACCAGTCAACAATGTGAATCTATTTTAAATCTCCTCTGGAATCTTACCTGACAACAACAAAAAAAAAAAAAAAAAAAACAAAAAAAAAAAAAAAAACAAAAAAAAAAAACAAAAAAAAAACAAAAAAAAAAAAAAAAAAAAAAAAAAAAACAACCAAACAAAACAAACAATTAAAAGACTCCTCAAACCCACAGCAGAAATTCTGAGATCTGACAATTCACCACTTTATGTTGATCCTTCTCCTTGTCACTCTCCACAGCTAAGTTCCTGCATTACAGAAATTCAGTCAGTATATCCTCAGTTATACACCATAAAATTTGTATTACAGAATTTCATCCCATTTTAATTCCAATTATGGCCATGTGTGTTTTCCCTATAGTAGACCCCAAACATTCTCCAGATTAATAAAGCTTTTCAATTTTGCTATGTCAGTATATCCCTAATAATCATGCCATAGTCATTAGTGGAAATCTTCTATAAGGTCAGCACAGAAAGTAATGCGTGAGGAACTCCCCTAGAAAAATTGTTCTATTCAGTCCACTACTGTATGTCCCTGTCAGCAATATATCAGTTACTTCCTCTTACAAGGAATCCCAAAACACTGAGATGAAATAAACCCAAGTTCATATTCTAGATTAAACCATCTTTTCCACGGATAAATGCCTGTATTGTCTACTTGTGTTTTGAAGGATGCTTATCAAACACTTAAGATTAACTTAAAAAATCCCAAATTATTTCAGGGAAATGTTTCTCTCACAAGAATACACTCTCAGGAATTATCAAGAGCTTTCTGTCAAGAGGTGGAGGCAAAACAGTTCTCCCCATAGATGTACTCTGCCACATCCATTTGGGCAACTTGGCCTTAAGCTGAGCTGTTGTGGAGCTCTAACCCAGCGCTGTTCTGTGCAGTGTGGACATACCCTAAATGTCTCGACTATGAAAAGGTAATGACTGATTTTTGAAAGTTTCCTTTCTAAGGTCACTGTGCATTGGTGTCACACACTGAATAATTTTCAATTGTGTAGAATTTCCTCTAGCAAGTTACAATCTCACATTCTCAAAAGCTTTGAATTGTGAAGAATTGTGTAGTAAACTATAGAGGAATATTTTGATATCCAGAGGACAGTCCATTCGAAACCTGCATTGCATAAATGTGTCTGAATATACTTACTGCTGGTCCAACATACATAGTTTATCTCGCAGAAAAATAAAGCAAAACAATATCTGAGCTATCTGCATGCTCTTCTGTCTTGCAATTTAAAATCATTTGGGTTAGCTCAACTTTTCTTCCCATTTGTTGATGCTAAAATGCTGTTGTGTGGTTTTTTAAATGCAAAACTGCTCCCCACATCCTAGTAACTTGATAGTTTTCTTCTTCAGTCTAAAACACATGCTCTGATGGTCCTGCAGTCTGTCCTTTCCAGACAGGCAATGAGTACAATACCTCGTCTGTTGGACAGTTCTTTGTCTGATCTATCAGATTCCAAATTTCTTTCTTCCCTGCTGGGCTGGAAATGATTCAGCTTTGATAAGAGGCAATACTGTGCTGCTTACAGATTGCTTTCACCCAGGCTGGCCATTTCCCTCCTCTTTCCATGAATTCTATGGACCCTTATTCTGTGTCTATGAGAACATCATTCTCTATGAGGGTTTTAAAGACAAATTGCTGTCACTCTTCCAGAACTGGCTAGTAGAACCTTAACAACCAGCTCTCTCTGTGTTCCCTTTTCCCTCTGACCTACCTTGAGTCTGCAAAAGTGTGCTCTTACTATCTAAGGTCAGAATAATGTGAACGATTATTTGCTATCTTTTTTCCTTATCCTACCTTGAGCACAGAGAGACTCAAGATGCTTCTGAATTTTTTCTCTTTTCCATATCAAAATCTCTGGGTGGGAGAAGAACTCAGAAACCTGTTTAAAGCATTTGCTCCCCCAAACTGCGTGTGGGCTGCTGCCTCACTTCATTCTTGCCACCGTCTAGACTATTCTGTGAAAAAATCTAGTCCTTATGTAAAAGAAACAGACCAGACGTCTCAGTTGTCTAGTATCTATTTTTAAATTGTGCAACTTTATGTCATTCCAGTTAGCAACAACTAAATGAAGTATAAAAAGATGTCCATTTTTAAGCTGCCGAAATCCAACCACTTACATAAGACATGACTAATTACCAAGAGGAAACCAAACTTCCACAGTACAATTTTGCTGTTTTAAGTTCTGCACCATTCTCCCCATCGTCTGGCCAGAGGACGTTATTGACAATTGCCTGACCAGCAATGTAGGGATACAAAGACCTGGGTTAAGATGAACAAAGTCATCAGAAAAAAGGCTGCTGTTCGTCCTTATTTTGCGTTGATGTTTTCTGATGTTTCTAAGATTTTTACACCTAATGACTGAATTATCTTTACAGTGGGGGATTACAACTGCTGGTATGGCACTATAGTTTATAAGCAGAAAGTACTTTTCATTACATTTACAGATAAAAAATAGTACACAGCCCAGATTTTTTCACTAGAAATGGCTTTCAAAGAATTGTGAGTGAAAATAAACATTCTTTTCTTCCATTCCACCTAAACATACATACCTTGATAGTCTCTAAAAAGCCATAAAGGATCACTGAACATTCTGAGCTGAAAGGGGCCCACAAGGACCAAGTCCAACTCCTAAGTGAATGACCCATATGGGACTGAACCCACCATTGAACCTGGTGTTATGAACACTATGCTCTAACCAGCTGAGCTAAGTTCCCCAATTTTCAGAAGGAAGATGATGAAAAGACCATAATGGTACTATTTAATATACTTCTCCTGATCTGAGAAGATTTTGCATTAAATGTTTACTGCACTAAAATCTTTTTCGTAAGTAGAGAAGACCAGGAATTTACACAGACATTTCAGCTATTGTCTCAATAAGACCTTGGTATTTCAACATGACAAAAATTCAAGACAAAGTCAGAAGTGCGGTAAGTCACAACGATATTACGCCCTTAACACTGAAACAGATGTTTCTAAGATAATTCCTATAAAACCATATGTCACTTCAGTAACTAAAACTGCAGTTCTTAACAAAGAGTAAGTAATTTCAGACCTGCAATTTTTTGGTCATGGTATTAATGTTCAAGAAACATGAACTGTACTGGATAGTCAATTTGTCATACAAAACAATGAAGATGTATTTCTGCATTCAAGTCTAAGGATTGATAGCACCATGGAAAATACTAATGTCTAGACTTACCAAATAGTGCAGAAATTTCAAGAGAACTGCAATATGAAGTTTTACATGGTTGCATCTCAAGTTACATATTTTTAAGTGATGTGGCCATTATTTGGACTTTGCACGTCAACAACTCTGGCACTGCCATAGGGAACTTCATATTCGAAATATTCCTGAAACTGTTTAAATTTTGAAGTGTTCACAACATAGTTCTCAGGTAGCCACCACTTCAGTTCAGCATGAAAAACTTCTCAACACAGCTGGAAGTTGTGGTATACAGCTTGTGAAGTTTGAAGAAAGTGTAAGAGCCTGGAATGACAGACTGATTTACAGGAATACCTGCTTTGATTGAAAAATTCCCAAAAATGCAAATCTCTCTAGATGAGGAAAACACCATATAAATATATCTGTTCTAAAGTGGGGAACAGACATCCAAACCCATGTACAAGATCTTGAAACTGCCAACTGAACTAAAGTCACAGAAGGAGTTGATCTAAATCATGCCTGGCCAGGTACCTGGCTTCATCTACTGCAATCCACTGGCTGCAAAGAATTGCTGAAGTTGTTTTAGATGTGGGGGGAAGGTATTTTTCTACCCTGGGAAAATTTTGGGCACTTCACAGGCCTTCTCATTCTGTAATAGGAAATTACCTCACAGAATCTTCTGAGCTGGAAGAGACCCACAGAGACCATCAAGTCCAGCTCTTCAGTGAACAGCCCATGCAGGGATCAAACTTGCACCCTTGGTGTTAATTAGCACCATGCTCCAACCAACTGTGCTAACCTCTCTGGCTTAAATTCAAGGTCCCTTTAGAAGTAGTCTATGGAAAATATGTCAGATACATCAGCTTTAGAATAGCTTAGGACTTGGGTAAATCACTAACACAAATGTGACAAAATTTAATTCTCTGTTCTGCTTCTTCCAAGTAAAGATAAAATCTGCCTTCTCGTAATGAAGATGATCTCCTCACTACTCATCCGTTGGCTGTTCCGTCCCACTTAGGGTTATGGTACCTTGAACTAATATTGAAACACTTCTTGTAGTAGAGACTCTAACTACTTTACACCAGAAGTCCATCTGGCTACTTTACCCTTCATCAAAGGAGTAGATTTTGCTAGTTCTCACTTTCTGTCTTCAGGGCTTTTGTTCTGATCCAAATAGTCTGTCCTTGTAAATGTGGCATGCCTGTTCCCATAGGCAGTTTTGATCTTGAATATTAAACATTTTCAGATCGAAAAAAATCCCCAAAACCACATGATATGTTTCAGCACGTCAAAAATTTAGGAATCTCAACCTAACCAAAATCAATTGCTTTTCAAAATGATAGTTGTCAAACTTACCTCATCAGTATCGTCACCGGTGCAGGGAAAGCAATTTCAGTACAGTCTATCGCACTGAAATGCTACCTTATTTCATAGTGCCATGTCTCAGATTTGATTATAAAATATGACAAAATTGAGGACCTAGAGGTGCAATTAATTAATTTAAAGAAACATAAGGCAAAGGTTCTTTTTCTCGCTCAGACTTTAAAGTTTTTTTTTTTACTTGGGTTTAATATCACTTGAATAATAACACTTAATAGTACTACAACTAGATCTGCCCACTGAGACAAACAGTTTTGGCTCCCAATTCAGTGTTTATCAGCACAGTTTCTAATCACTGTCTGGGAGTTCTGTCTGACCCCCACAAGTTACTAGGTGACTTACACTGTAGAAAACACAGTTTACAGTTTTCCATTTGCTCTAATTTCCTGCTGTAAAATTAAGATGCTCTCCGAGTGATCAAAATGCTTTTGTGATGAGTCGCAGCTTAATTCCAGCACTGACACTATCCCCCTTTCCTTGGGCACTCTCAGAGTTTGAAGACAAGCCCAGGCATATCCAGTTACTTAATTAATAATACATTACAGCTATTTCAGAAAACGTCTCTGATTTCTCTAGGCCATAGTGTTTCTGTTAATTGTCTAATAAACTATCATTTATATAAACTATAAGCCTTAAAAAAAGTGTGGATCATTCACATGTTCTATCTTAATACTATAACAACACAACAATCTAGTCCATGTCTCTCTCCTAAAGTTACGTGCAAGAAAAACTCTGGGGCAGACACTTTTTAAAAAAAAAAATTTAGAAGAGAGAAAAATCTTATTCTAATCAGAAATTTACAATGGTAAAGCTCAGTCAGAATTATTTTTTCACAGAGTGGGTATCAAGTAGAATAGAATGTGCCAATTTTAATGTACTCATGAATGCATTACACCATATACATTCAGCTGGATGAAGCTGTATGAATCACTATCAGCTGTATGATGCCATGGGTATTTACACAATCCTAAATGTGAAATTGACAAAGTAGCATGTAAAAAAATAACCTGGATATAATTCCTTTATTTACAGTCTAATTCATTGGAAATAGGTCAATTCGAGTTATAACAAAGTTGAGCTTGGTCCAAAGTTCCTGTCTTCCCTCATACCGCATACCCGCATTCTATTTGTTGATTCTTGTTGACTTTTCATGGCAGAAAATGATTTTTTTTTGTTGTTTTTTTGTTGGCTTGTTTTTTGTTTGTTTGTTTGTTGTTTGGGTTTTTTTTTGTTTTGTTTTGGAGTCTTTCTGACCTGAAGTTTTGGAATGCTCTTTCTCTTATACTTTAGCATGCAGAAATCACCAAGATGCTTGCAGCTATTGTCACACAAAGCATAAACTAGCCATTGAATCTAGCCAACAGGAAGACTGCCTCTATCCAAGTAATAACACAAGTACCTGTGTACTAGCCAACAAAACCTTGGCTGGTCTAAGACTACAGCGCAATGTGATTATTGATTTGCTGATTCTACCAAATATTATACTCCATTTATTAATCTGTCCAGCTGCAACTTGAAACTAATTAAACTAACTTAAAATTTATTTTCCACAATTACTCTTGCAGAAGGCTAAAACCATGGAAGGAGAGGTCACCTATTATTAATGAATAGCTTCATAAACATCCAACAAGGTTCACTTGACATGGTTTACTACAGTAGCTTAAATGCCTTATATTGATACAGAAGCATGCAGGAGCCAATCTGGTTCCATCTAGTGGAAGTTACTTGACTTGCTTGTAATTTAAATGCTTATAAAACATTATCAACCTTACACTAATTTATGTATCTGACTGCAACTGAATAAATCATTAAGAACTGGCTAAATGCATCCGAATATAGGCTAAATAACCCATGACAGCATATGAGAAAGCAGAAAATTACATAGGATCTCTGAAGATCAAGCCTAGATCCACAATAAGTAGTTTTTGCAGAACTGGGTTCCCTACCCCACTCTAGTGACAGGTTGAGACTAATTAATACTTCTCAAATGACAAGCACACCATTGGCAGGAAACAACAGGAACATTTTCCTAAAGGTCCTTTTTTTGACTTGTTGTGCTTGCACTGCAATATTAAAAGACTATGGTAATTTAAGAAAAAAAGACTTGTCATATTAATTAGATAATGCAAATCTATGTGTTCACATTAGGTAAGATGTGTGTATGTATCTGTGTATACTCTTACACATGCGTTCTTCACTGCTCAGTTGCAAGAGACACGAATCACTGCTGTGGGTGACAGGAGTGAGGTGCTGGTGTTGGCCTTCTCAAGCGTACACTGTACTGCCTGTAAGCATTCCCTACACGTGGAATGCCTTCCAATACTTGCCTGTAACAGTGAAGCCTGTCACCACCCAGCTGTGTATACCCCACCACAGGTACCTGACCTGCAAAGCCCAGGCCAAGTAAAACTCCACACTTCAGATTCATACTTGAATTGCATTAATATTACACTGACTGTAATGGAGTTACTAACTTACCTCAGCTGAGAGCCTGGCCAAGTTTGCTTTCATCATTTCACATTTGAGAATTACTAGACGAAAAACGTAATTTATAAATTTTTTTAACTGGTATAGAAAGTATTAACAAAATGTTGCGTAATTTGTTAAACTTGTGAGTCAGGTTAGATTATTTATTAATACAGTCCCACTTTAACAGCACATCAGCTGTACAAGGATAATTTTTTAAAATATCTCTGATGACCACCTCACCTCCCCTGCAAGCATTCACTGTAAAGCACCTTCACAGGGTTCAGAATGTGATGGTGACAGCTTGCACATATAGAGTAACATTCGCTTTCTTTCTGAATTTTTCAGCTGTGAATACACAATGCTGAGGCTAATGAATTTCATTGTTTGGATCCACAGTATGAATTCCAGAACACCGGAGGTTTAGAAATGCTTGCAATATATTTATTTTTCTTGATGACTCAAGAGTAGCATTTTGTATTTAAAAAGTCCCAGAACGTTAAATAGCAGAACATTTCTAATTTGCCTTTTTTTGGTTTCGTTTTGAATTATGAACAGAAGACTGAAAGCTACAGGTTACTTATTATGAAAAGAAATCTGTTATGTTCTAATTGGATCTTCTGGGGAGAACAAGTGATAGTTCTGTTTATAGACATTCATTTTGTCACTTTCCTATATCACTAGATAAAATAAGAAATATTATCATCATCATCACATTGACTTTAATTTCTGTAAAATTAATGTAACTTAATGTTGCAGCCACACATAGAAATGAAGCAGTTTTTATCTGATTCATTAGTTTTTCAAAAAATGCTGTCTGTGCTGAATTATATTTAATTTTGCATTCTACCATGTTACGCATACTCAATATCATAACTGCAGACTGAATTTTGATATTTGTTTCTAGGGGCAGAGATGGGAGGACAATGGAGCCTACTAACATACATCAAAAAGGATTAGTGGGTTTTGCTACTGAAATATCATAAATTGTTTCCCAGTTCACCACCTACGGTGCAGCTACAGAAGTTTTAATAGGCAAAATGAAAATCGCTAGTTCAAAAAACTTCTGAAAGCCTTTTATTAGCAGACACTTAATCAGGTACCCTCTACAGCAGATCAGCCAAAAAATTGCTTTCTGGCACTTTCAGTCCTCACATACAAAATACGGTCGTACCGTACAAGAAATACCAACGACCTGCAGTTCCCTAGCTTTCAGGATATTTTAAGAGGTAGCTGAAATGTTAGACGACCTGGTCAAAATACAGGACCAGAAAAAAAAAAAACAAAAACAAAGAGAAATCCAGATAATCGAACACATCAGATTGAAGTGGGAGGGAGAACTGCTGGCTGATACTAATCTGGCAACCTTAACCATGATAACAGACCAAAAGTAACAAGCATGCCACTAGAGATTTGAGGGCTGCTGTACAAGGTACCTTTTTACATTCTGTGAACTGCAAAAATTGTTCCTGCACTATAAAAAAAAATTTGTAGATGGATCTGCTAGGAGTTCAGAGCCTGTTACCAAATGCAACACTTCCTATGAATATCTTTTACTCTCACACCAGGAAGTAATATCAATTTCTGCATTTCTGCAAGCAAGAGTGATTTGGGCATTATACAAAATTGTGTGCATGCTCCACCGTGCATGATTTTAGCAGTAACTTCCAAGGTCTTTAAGGTCTTCAAATGGCTTGATTTAGTTAAAACTAGAGACCTGAAATACCAGGTATTTCCTAAGGCTTGTACCTAGACAAAATTTCGTGGAGGGAAAAAAAAAAAGTTTTTGCACTTTGTAGTTCTACAAAATCCATAGAAGAATCAAGATGCAGCTTTGAAATTAAGTTGTATTTTTGCCTGCCCTTCTTTTTGGTGTTGGCATGGGGTTTTTTCCTTGATAATCATAAAATCTGGAATTGCTTAATAGTACAGCTAAGTATAAAAACGCACAAGCGTAACTTATCTATCAAAGCACTCCTTTAGAATATCATTCCTAATCTTCTAACTGTTTTAATTAAATTCAGCAAATTTTACATGGCCCTAACATTTCTGGGATTATACATTTTGACCCCAATTATATGACAACTATTTGCTTGCATAATTACCACAAAAGTAGCTGAAATTATAGACCTGCAGAAATGTTTAGTAATTTAAAATTATCACAGATTCCGTTAAACATTTTAGAGGATTAGAAACAAGATGGTGGGCAGAAGGTAAATTCAAGGCCAAGTACTACTTTTAAAGAAAAGAAAAAGGAAGGAGAAGAAAAAAGCATTTCAGTTTAAAAAAACCCTAAGTATTTAGAAGTTTTACAGGATTTTTTTTTATTGTTGATTTTTTTACTGTTTGTTCTTACTTCAAAAGAAATTAATATTTTTCTGCTTATTACAGTAGGTAATTTTGCCAAGATTCTTATTTAATGTATGAGCCAGCTAACCCTGATCATTATCACTGTGCCATCAGGAAAACAGTTGAATAAAGCAGATACCTTGGCTTTTTCTGTATTAATGTATATGCACACACACATATACATTACACAGGAATGTGGGTTGGTGTTCAGTCTTTATCCAGTGATTTATACTGCAAAGTCTAAACTGGTAAGAAATTTCCGTTTCTGTAGGGAAAATTGAAACATGCAAGTTTAGGTCAAGGTATTAATTATGCTGACATTGTCTAGCAGCGTTTATTTAACATGACACACCTAATAAAATCATGCAAACTTTTTTTTTTCTTGCTCCCACCTTCTTGGGCAACATTATAGTCAATACTGCAACGCAAACATCTCATTCCTTTGTGGTGCTTTCCATCAACTGGTAATTTCTACTGTTTGATGGAGACATTGTCTAGTCACAAACAAGTGAACATTAAGCTCCCTGAGTGAAAAAAAGTCACCCTAAAGCTTGTAAATTATAATTAAGCACTTGAACTCTTACTTGGACCTGCATTTTTAAGGCTGAACTTAGAAAACCCTGAATACTTGGTGTCAATGTGAGTTAACATCAGTAACAAAAATATCCAGTATACAACACAGTTACACACTGTAATCAATTTTTTTCTGTGAAAAATTCATACAATCATCCCAGTATGAGTGCAATTCCTATCTTTGCATGAAGCCCACATAAATAACAAGATGAGTAGGCAGGGGCGAGCTGAATGTTTTTACAAATTCAAGCACTGTAGAGAGGGCTAATCCGAAATTAACTTCACTTCAGATGATTATATAAAGAAATGAACCCTAAATGTGGCAAGAATTTCAACATTTCCCAAATACTGCATTCTAATGTATAATTTCATTTAAGCTTGTGCAAATGGTAATTCACCAATTTATAAAACAGCATGTATTTTAACCCAACTACTGAGCAAACAACACTGATTTCAATAATCCTGTAATTTTTCTGTTTTCACAGCCTCTCACCCACTAACTAAAGTTTTCCCACCATTTTTCCTTTATATTTATTTGCAATAGAAAAAACCCCAAACCTCTGCTTTGCATATAAACATGTATGTATACGCAAAACATACTCCCCTGCATTTTCACATCTTCATAGAATAATTAATAAACAACTAAGAGAAAACTCTTCATTCATTGTTGTTTCATCACATTCATTTGCATTTTCTGCTTATTGGAGCATCGTGTTTACAGTACTAACAGGTTTGTCTTAGTCCTTGTGCCTTCTTTGAACATGCTTTTGAACCATCCAAAGGCTTTTTTTTTCTTTTCACTGTGCAAATGAACAAAACACTACTTTCATTAATATTTGTAATTAAATCCATATTCAGACTGTTTGAGTGTAAATGGAAGCTTTGCTGGACTGCATGTTTATCCTAGCTGCCTACAGAACAATTGACTGACCTGTGCATGTTATGGATCAATAGCATCAGCAGCAGTTTCTTAACCATTTATATTTGCAACTGAAGTACTATAAGGAGGAACAAATGTTCCCCTGGCCAGCTAAGCCTTATCAGTCTGCAGAGATCAGGAAACCTATCCTGTGCTTCCAGGGAGGTGTTGGCACCAAGAATGATAAAGACATTGGCACAATGTTTTCAGACTAATCTATATGAAACTTCTTAATGGCTCAGAAATTCAGTGTAGAATTGGTTAACTCCATGGTTTAATTCTTCCGAAATGCTTTCATCAGAAATCTAGGTTAAAATGACATGCAGGCAGAAGATAGCTGACACTTAGTAGCAATACAATACATGATCTTAGTGGAGTCTAGCTAAATCTTGGCAATACAAATACAGTAATTGACAGGACTTTCAGGCTTAAACATATATTTTTAAGTGCCTAAACTGTGTATTCAGCACTGTTGGTTTGATTTATGTCTTCTACAGAAACTTCTGGCAGGCTTACAGATACTAATTCCTTCTTTCTTTCTGACATAGAGAAGCTGCCATGTCAAATTCACATTCAGAAGCAGCTAAACATGGCATTATTGGCTCTTGTTTACAGTTACTTTAAAAAAAATTAGTCCAAGCTCTGGTTTGATTTTGTAGTACTGTAAACAGTAAAAACTTCCAGGAATTAAAAAGCATAGTTACTTGTTACATAGTTACACAGCTACTTCTTGACCACAACAGCTTTCATAGTATGTCATTTCATTATTAGCTCCAGATCTGCAATTTTGTAAGCAACATCTGCTCAGAATTTTTGCAGTAATCATGAAATACATAAAAATTGTGATCAGTTTCTGTTTCTTCATGAGTTTTGTTTGTTTGTATGGGGTGTTGTGTTTTGTTGTCACTGTTGTTTGGGTGTTTTGTTGGGTAACAGAATTTTACCTTCTTTCTGCACTCTCCCTAGACTAGTTAAGTTCCTCCTGAAACAGCTCCTGAACATGAGTTCTTTTACAGCTGAATAAAACCTGGTAAATCACAAGGGACAAAGGTCTCTATTGCAGTATATGTAAAAGAAGACAGCCATATGCTGTATTGAGCAGCATTGTTGAACAGAATATAGCATACTGCCTCTTTGACAGACTGAAAGAAACCACACGCCAGCTCTGATTTCAGACTTGCAAAGGAGGCAGACCATGTTCTATCTTCAGCACATCAGGAAATCAGTCAAAGAAATAGGGAAAAGGGGAACTGGGAAAGAAAGGAAGGTTCAACTCGGTTTTGTTGTTGTCCTACATAATATTCCCAGCTTCAGCTTTTCTCAATTTATGTGTTCCCCAGAGCATTATATGGCATCTTTTCACTTTTAACATGGTAACATAATGAGAAACTACAAACAAGATTTTGTTTAACACCATTTAACCCAAACTGTCTGGGGAAAATGTCACCCAATCTCTTGTTGCTTAAGTACTTTTGGATCATCAGAACAGGCAGGTTAGTTTTTCAACTACTTTCTGTTTCTTCTGGAACTATCTGCTTCAATTCATTCTTTAACAAAAAGGGAACTTATCTACAAGTTTCAATCAGATAAGGATTCTGTGAAAGGAATAATGGCCTGACATTTATTTCTTAAAGATATTCAAACACAATTTTCAAAGAAATTAAATCTCAGGTAGCAGCATGGTTTGTCCTCACATTTACTAAGGACTGCTGGAGAGGAAGGATTCAAAATTACGCCATCTAGGTGAAGCTGTGACTACAACCATGAACATTCAAGAAAAAGAAGACAAACAGCGTAAGAAAAATTAAAATGTTTAGATGCATACAGGACACGGCAAAACAAGAAAACCAAACAGAATATAGTCTTTTATTGTACAAGCATAATCAGCAAGCATGATGGAGAGAATGTATGGACTGTTCTTAAGAATACATATGATTTTCAAAAGAAATGTTACTAAGTGTTACAAGTCTTGCATGAATCTATCTTGCATAAATGACTTCTAGAGTGAAGCTGATAACTGATACATCACTGTACTGTCACAGTACCACATGGCCAAAATGGCACTTGGAGGTCTTAATGTACCTCCTAAAATGGTGACATTTTAGAAGTTAATGTCAACTTTTTAGTAGCTTGAGTTGTTCATGCTTACTCCAGGCATGACAGCATTTTACCTATCTAGCATAAAAATTAGCTCAGGTTGTTTACAGAAGTAGTTTATTTCCAGTCCCCAAATAAAATGATAGTATTTAAATGTTTTTATATTAAAGTTGAACCACACTCTAAATCCCAGTTTCAAAAAGACCTAGACTTCGGCAAAGGATTTGGGAAGCTGAACACAGATTTTGACTAAAATACTATCCAAAATCCTTATTCTCTCTCTCATCTCACTAGAACAATATATGACGTTTTGATGCACATCTGGATGCACGGACTGTCTTCATTACAGGCATTTACTGGTGCAGAAGGAACATTTTTAAAGAGATAACTGTCCACCTGCAAATGACACTGGACTCACGTCTTTTCATAGCGCATCATTTCCTCTGATCACATCCAAGCCTCCTTTCCTATGCCTGCATGACACATGATGACAAAAAAGGACTTCATCTTTTGAAGCCACATTTAATTGGTTGAATTACGGCGAATTGTTTTAAAAAATTAAGTTATGCAGGCAGCAACTAAACTGCATTACACTTAGAAAAGTAGGATATGTCATGCAGGATCAGAGAAGAGTGTCCAACATGCTTGATGATATCCTCCTTCCATACAGGACAGCCCTAATTCTTTAAAGCAATGGGGAGCTCCGGAGTCATCTTGTCTGACCTGCTTCAACAGCGAATTGAACAATGCCTTCCTGACTCCCAGCATTATTTAGCTGATAAAAGAACACGGAACTTTTCTGACGGCCTCCTGTAATGCATACATACGAGCTATCGATATTTCTGGACACCAAATGGCCCAGTATCAGGCAACACTATCTTAACAGAGATTTAGGCCGACCTCTTGTTTTATCTATGAATGGTGGACCGTTTATCTCCATTAGCATATGCCAGCTCCTGGCACGATAAAATGTACTTAAAGGCTTCTACAGATCAGTTCACTGGTTGGGTATGACTGCGTGGATTTTATTATTTCATCTTGGAAAGCATTTCAGCTCTACGTGATTCCCTAAAGTTGGGGACCTGCTACTTTTCCCCCAAATTATTGTTACTTATCTGCAAGACAGAAAGGAGCTAAAAAGAGGGCCTATCTCATTAAAGGCCATCAAAATTTAATTTAACAAGTGCATGACTACAGAAGAATAAAGACAAGAGACCTGATTCCCTTGCACCTTATGCCAGTATAAATCAATTTCCTTAATGTAGAAAAAGAAATTTGAGATAATTCCCTAATTTATGTTTTTAGGAACACATATATAAATCAGACTTTCAGTTGCACCCATTTACAAATCCAATTCCATCTATGGTTTCAGCGGAATCAGTATGAAATTAAAATGAAGAATGTAGCACCTTGACTTCTCCCCCCTTCCCTAATACAAACCATAAAGTATTTCTAAGCACACTAGTAACTTGATTTCTTTTTTTTACTTAGGGATTTATATTACCAACTATTCATTGACTTAGTCAAATGAAAGGGAACTAACGATATTCACCTAAGTAAAGGTTTCTGTTCCCTGAAAAAGCTTAACAAGAAATGGATACTTCAACAAGGGATCAAAGACAAGAGGCTTTTCACATTGCATGGAAAAAGAAATCTTTTATAAACACTTTATGTTCTGCCTAGCACATATCCAATGACTGTTTTGATTGTCTACCTGCTATTACAGAGGGCAGTCACTAGTTTTAACTACATCTTTGTAGAATGTTCTCACAGATTTGCACAATGACTTACAAGATCACAGGCAACAGGAACACTGCCTCTTTCCCCCAGATTTCACACTCTTCAAGACTCAGATCTTGCTCAGGCATCGACCTAGGAAGGTGGTTTTTTTGACAGTTCTGGAGCAACTACTCAAGTTTTAGATCCTGACCAGAACGCTACTGTGGACTCCAGCATTTGTTATCACACCTTGCTTCCTTGGCACAGCTGACCCTGGATGCCAGGCAGAACTGGTGCTCTTCCCCGTACACTGGTTGGGTGGCCGTGAGCCACAAACACAGCACATGGTAAATAATCCATCTGCCACAGACATCTTGGAAGTGCTGAAGCATCTCTGTGTTCCTCAGTCTTTGCACCACCTTCACTGCAACAGAGAGCACCGTGATAGCATTTTCCCTCTCCCTAAAGTAAATAATAGATGCAGAAGTTGCAAATACAATTACAAGAAGCAGCAAAAATCCCAGTGAATAAAAAAGCCCATAGCGTGAAATGTAGGAGTTTAAAATACCTTAGAATATCCTTCAGCAATTAAAGGTGAAGCACTTAAAGAAGGGGTTTTAACCACCCGAACACCTGAAGATAAGAACACTTTGAATACATGCTTATCTTTTGAAACAAAAGAGTAACTTGAAGAAAAATTATCTCATGGGTTACCTCCATCTTTTGAAAGGAAACACTTGCAGGCTAAGAAACTACAATTTTGTTTACCTTACTTTTGTGATATGAAAGAACAAGATGTACTTTTGACTCAGCTTTATGGTTCTGAATGTTGCTTTTGTTGAATTGTGTCTACTTTGCCCCACAAAATGTGAAAACAGCAGGGCATGTGGGCATCTTCCATACAAAGTAATACAGTATTATTACACAACTGCTTTTTCAAGTCTTCCATTATAGCACGCCTGTAGGAAGGGAAAGTAAAACATCTTGGGCAGGGAAGCTTGCTGAGTAACAGGTAGTTAAGATTGAAACGGAGGTCCTGAGAATCTGCTATGGCAGGTTCTCAAGAAATTATGCTTATGTAATTAAATAAGTGTTTATGAAAAAGGGCTTCACTGTGAATTACATTAGAAATATCACGGTAGCTTTGGAAAGGAAGAAATTATGTGGCCATCAGGAGTCCCTCCATTCTCTGACATGCTGCCCCGTGTTTTCTGAAAGCACTGGCATGCAATGAACACCCATCTCTAGGTCTCTCCTCAAAAGATGGTTTCATTGCCTTATGTAGAAATATTTAAAGTCCTGTACCTTTTTCTTCACTTTGGACTCATTTTTTCCTCCACCTGCTCAAAGCAGGTCATCCTCATGAACTGAGGAGAACAGGATGGATAAATCTATATTCACATACCCTGTAACACCTCTGGAGGCTGCAACTTGCTTATTTACTTTTAACTGCTGCCCTCACCAGTGGCTGAATTGCATGCCCCTGGGGTTCTCCAAGTCCCATAAAACATAACTGACCAATGCCTTGCCACCTCAACTTAAAAAATAAATAATTTGAAAGTTATGTATTAAAACTGTTACGGAAGAAAGATGAATTGCAGACAGTTTTCATTCTGGAAACTCTGCTGTTTAAAACTTCCTGCCTTCAGAGTAAGCCCTTGTGAGCTGCCTCCTGGAGCCAGTGGCATGCAGACGTTTAGAACACAGCCATATCACTTCAGAATTTACAGTGCTGCAAAAGCATATTATTTCTCACAACAGAAAGATCAGCAATTATTTCTGAGTTTATGTCCTATTTCATATCAGATAAAAAGATTATTTCATTTCTATCAAGGCTCCAAAATTAGGTATATACCGAAGTATGTTGATGAACTAGGTATTTCCATCCGTTCATTAAAAATATGAAAGCTTTGAGGCTTTACCCTCTCTTGAAGGAAGTAAGCCATCGCAAGCTTACATTGTCCTCGCTTCACTGATAGCCCAAACCATCATTACAATCAATGCCATCTCAGGCCCAGCAAACCAGGGATCCAGAACAATACACCCCGCATAATTAATACACTAGATGGTTTCAAAGTTGCTATTATTCTGACACCTGAATTTTCTAACACCAAAGGACTGCCCGGCTTCCATGCCAGTCTCAGTGACCAAGACTGTGATGTGTTCTTTTATTAGTCACTCTCACTGCACAGGCTGCTATAGCAGAGTGCCATTTTCTGAAATCCTGCATGCTAGCACTTCAGAAAGCAGCAACCACCTCTTGAGCAGATAGAATTGTTTCATGTCCAACTTGGAGCCTGTGATCTCCACCAACAACGAAACAGGATTTTCAGACACTCTAGGAAACTAGCTAAGCCCAGATAATTATATACAAACTGTAAAAAAAAAAAAAATCTTCAGATAAGCCCATCAAGTGCAGTTTCAAGACTGACATCTCCAGATTAGTGGGTGGTCTGTAAGTTCATGCTCAGCAGCCTTCAGCTGCTCCTAAGCAGCTAGTACTTTATTTTCATTTAAATAGTTTTAAATTAAAAGTTTAATGCTAGGGCTGAATAGAGATCCATAAAAAAATGTGAATACCATTTAGGTACAGAGATCAGAGAAAGTCTTAGAACTATCATATGAAATGCAATGTCATTAATAGTCTTTACTTGATAGCCCCATGCTGCAATGCCACGGGCAGATCTCCTGTGATTAGATTCACATCACGCAACAGAAAACAGAACAAGTCTAGCATGGAAGTTAAACTTCTAAGTTTTATAACCTTATTTATTACTTTGTCTTTTTATACATCTCCTCTCAGATTTCTGAACTAACAACTAATTTGTTTTAACTAACATTTTCAGAAGAAACCTTAAAACTGACACAACTATTTTTCAATATTTTCAATAGTCTCACGTTAGAGAGTATAAGCACATTTTGTTTGTGCCCCATAGCTTTTGTCAACAATAAAAATGCTTGAAAATGCACTTAATTCTTACACTTATTTATTTTAACTGAAGTTTATAAATTTCAACTCCATATCCCTATTTCTATGGTTACTAATGGCTTCATTCAATGTGAAAACATACAAAATTCATATGTTCTTCAGCAGCTCTTTGAAATATCTTGTTTCTAGAGGATCTGGTCAACTGTCTCCAAATGCGAGCCACTGCCTTTAACTGGGATGGATTTTCTGGCATGTCCAAACATTTTAATAATTCAAATTCTACAGACAAGCAATGTAACCTATAAAGCTACTTTAAAAATATCTCTTATCCATGTCACTAGCTTCTAACTAAGCCATGTATTTCCATGTGAAAGACAGATGATGGTACTTATATCTATACAATTCTTCTCATGACTATCTATCAATTCACATACCTAAATCTTTATCTTGAGACTGTGGTTTTCAGCTTTGTGTATTGAAGTTAATATAGCAAGGAAGGATTTATTTTTTAATCAGTCCTAAGATAAGAGATCAAAAATATGTTACAGAAAAATAAATAAACATTACAGAAAATTCGTATTGAAAGGTTTGCTTTCACTACTTCTTTGTTTTGCTTCTTTTTTATCTACTGGGAGATATAGAAGGACATGACATCTTCTTGAGAAAGAATGTTTTGAAGGAATTAGGGGAGTTAGTTAAAAAGTATCAGAATGGAAAAGGTTTCTGTTTTCATGTAAAAAATGGAATGTTTTACCTTGTACTCTGGGCTTCCAAATTGCCAAGCTTGTGATATGCTGTCACAACTTATGTGTGACTGACTGGTTACAGAGCTTGCTGATCTATATGGAGAGGTGAGAATTTGTCACTGCGCATAAGCAGAGAGATCAGTCAGATACAGTGATAGATCTGTTCTCCACCTAGGTTCGTATGCTGCTATGTTATGGTAGCTCAGTGGCTGCCGAATCAAACTCTGAGCCTAGTTTTGTGGTTGAAAAAACAGGAAAAAGAGATAGGCATATCCTGACACAAACACTTTTGGAAGAAAAAACCTCTCAGAACCTCTGTAGTGCTGTGCTCTATCTTCTAGGGCAGCCACAGTGATCCTGGAGTTATTTCATAATCTCCTCCTGTCCCTGCAGTACGCTCACTATGCAGTCCAGCACAGCACAATGTGGAAGCAGGTATCTGCCTCTCCTGGGGCTGTCAGTAAAGAAGGTGCTTTGTACAGCTAAATGTGTCTCTATCAAAACATACAAAACAGTAGCATAACCCTAAAAAGGAGAACTCAGAGATGGAGAGCCTTCATGCTGTGTTTGAAGTAGTGAACAACGGTCTACTTCATTTTTTTAAGGCTTGCCTTAAAAATGCAGAGCAACTGCTGCAAGAAAGCAAGCCCTGACTGGGCTAATTCTCAGACAGAAACACTCCTGTCTAGAAGCACTGTTAGTGGGGCGTTCAACCTGCAATGACATTTTTGGATGACAGACTTTTTAAGTACCATATACCAACATAACTCAGTAGACGAGGTAGTTTATGCCTATCCCAGTAGAGAGTTCAGGTAGCAGTGAGAATGAAAGAAAATCACAATCTCTTTTCAAATCTGACTCCCCAGGCAGGATCTCATGTGACCTGCAAGAAGAAGAGCCTTTCTTGTCTTTCCAAATCTACCCTCCCCTGAGGAGATGCTGTGATGTCTCTAATAAGGATGAGGGTTACAGCTTACAGAAAACCACGTGTAGCATCCACTCAAAGTCAGAAATAACACACAGGACTGGAAGAAGGGATGGACAGTATGGAGAGGGATATGCTGGGTGTCTGCATATTTAACACTCTATTCCTGCCTCTGTACCCTCCTATCTGTTCTGTCTTTTACAGCTATTCTTGTGACTCTCTCCACTTCAGTCTCTCAAACATGTTGGGCTTTGTCAGAACTCTTGACCATAGGCCAATTAGACCTATAAGCTGAAAAGTGAACTTAAATACTGTAACAAAAAAGCACATCAAAATCACAATTATCTTGCAGCTAGAGATATTTCAATAGAACTATTGTGGCAATAAAGTGGGGTATCAGGCCTACGAGACTTACAGAAGCCTTTCCCAGCTCTTCTCTGTGCTTCTTCAGAAGACACACCTGAGACCACTGGCCTAATGTAGGTCAATGTTTGACCCTCTTCAGGGTTTTTAGACAATGTTGTCTATGCCTTTCTGTGCAATGTGGCTGCTGGTCTCCTATTTGTGGTGGTGCTTTATATTCTCAATTATTATTTTTTAAACTAAAAATATAGGAACATCTTTAGAAAGATAGTATCCACTGTATCAAGTGTATTTAATCACACTGCTTAAAGGCTGCTTTTTTGCTGAAGGACAGAACACTCCATTCAGAATATGTTCCTTACCACTTATCAAAGGAATAGCAGTAGAATATATTTTACCTTTTTTCCCACTGTGTAACAGTTGCTGTATTAATTTTCATCTCTATGGATTAATGTAACTTGTATGTAGCAGTTCATAATGATGGGACAAAGAACTACTGTTCCTCAGTGGTATTTCCAGATTTGACTCTGACTTGTGGCTTAATCTTGGGCAAGGCATTTACCACATCATCCACGTGGACAACTGTGCTAGGGCTCCAGGAGCAAATTCAGCACAGCTGGGACGCTTCCCACTGCCTGGATGTCCCTGCTAGTCTTCAGAGGAGACACCTTGCTGCAAACAATAGTGCACAAACTTGGTCATCGGTTTGCTAGATGGTTTGTACGTTACCGGGAGACCGTGAAACGGGCCAGTCACTCACCACTATGGTATAGCTGAAAAGCAATGTAACCCTCTGTTGCCACAGAGTAAAATACGAGCTGCTTGTTCAGCACTGCCTTCACACCTAAAGCACAATAGTGTTACAAACATTGTACTGTTCACAAGTCTTTTTTGGGGGGGTTCCAGTGGAAGTAGAGAACATTGGTTTGTAATAAAATCAGAACAAATCCCCAAACAAACAATAAACAGAGGTTTTCTAGTACTCCAACAAATTCTGAAAGAAAAAATATTGCACATTTTCAGTTTCCCTGAAAGCAGCAGCAGCAGCAACAAACAGTAAACTTGTGAACAATTATTGTTATATTGTTGTGCTGTTCCTTACAGAACTGTTTGTTTGTCACTGGTGTCTATTTAATCATGCCTGTTATGCTGGGTTTTAAAGCTTAGTAAATACTTTACAAATCCACTCTGGTTTTAGAGAGGCTTGTTCTTTGTGAAAGCTGAAATGACTGGATTCATCAAGAGCAAACCCTATACACAGTGCACGCCTAATCTTTCTGTGTACTGCAGTATGATGAGGAACCAAGGTGGCAGGAAATGAGTACATCAAGGAGACTGAGTTACCCTGTTGGTGCTGTTGCAGTACTTTCTTACTTTTCTTTCATATAGAACTGAACACTGTGCTTGACATGTAAAACAGCTGTCACAGAAAGTTATTCTTCTTGAATATTACAACTGACATGCAGTGCCACATTTAGCCAGAGCTTATTGAGTCAACACACAAGAATAGGTTCAGCAAAAGGATTTGTGTATAAATATATATATGCACCCTAAGGGAACATGATGCAGTTTTCCACGAACACTGTGCATGTATGATCACACAACTTAAAAAATAACACCATGGTCAAGTCTATAGTATTTTTGATTAATGCAAAACTTCCATTATTTTGGTTTTGATAGAATGACTCACTAGTTAATTGTTCAAACAGAGAGAAAGGTGAGGGAACATGGCCAAGACACGACCTGAGATGTGGCTATATAAACACGTGTACCTCTCTGTGTATACGTACATATTTGAATACATATTATACACATCATTTATAACTGTAGATATATAGATAGATACACATACACACAAAAAAGCTACTGATAATTTCAAGTAGGCCTTTCTAGTATGGTGGCAGATTTTCTCTGAACCTATAATTTACCAGTGATTAGATGTTAGCAATAGAGAATATACCCAATTCACTTATTATCATCTGCACAAATTAACACCAGTAGATGCATTATTATCTACTGCACTGTATGGGTTTTTTTAAGACTTGACTAGGGATTGGGAGAGCTGCTTAAGGAAAAGTAGCCTTGACAGAATGCACAGACTAGAATCTGGTTTCAGCACACTGGATCAGTTTATTTTCAGCTAGAGAAAACAACATGTCAGCTTGGCTGGGAAAGATCACAGGGATTTCTTCATGCAGTGCTAGCTTTAGGGAAGTTTAAGAGTTACCAAAATCTCTAAACTCATGAACTCCAACATGAGCTGAGCCAGTATTCTCAAGGTAGAATATTTCAACAGAAATTTTACACAAGTGGCTCCCTCTTTCCATGTAACTTACAGATTGAGTCTCAAGGATTGTAGGTATGAGGGGAGTGGGAGATCCTCAGACCACTGAAAAAAATTGCTGCTTTTCAAGGTCAAATGGTGTAACAACTTTTGATGCGAAAAGTCTGTAATTTCTAACAGTTCCTTTTTCCATAGAAATAGCAGACAGCCATAGATAATCAAGCCATTCCCTAAAATGTCAAATTGTTAAAAAAAAATCCCCAAACCAAACACAGAAAAAACCCCTGTATTTCAAAATAATTCACATCATGCACACTTGGAGAGATTTCTCTTCAAAATGCTGGCAGGATTGACACCTAATATAGGAAAAGTACTACTCTACTGAAATATTATATTGAAAAATCCTATTACACTGAAAGTATTACCACTGTAGTGGTTTGATCACATCTATTTCACTCTGTGAAATAAGGACCAGAAGGAATGCAAAGCAGGCCTAAAACTTAAAAGAATATAAAGAAGTTTATTACTAACAGAGTTAAAAGTAACAAGAAATAATAAAAAGTTAAAGCAAAACCCTCTTCCCTCCAGCATTCCCCAAGCAAAAACTTCTTCCCCCCACCTTTCCTCCCTCCAGCACTCCCCCCTCCTTTTACCACCTCACACAAAGCGTAACGATTTTTGGTCAGTGTTGCAGTCCTTAAAAGTTTCTTTCTTATGCTTAGGGAAAAAAGGTTCCCTTCTGCTGATGCCGTGGACATTTCTTCACAACTCAGTAGTCCGCCCGGAAATTATCTACTGAAGTGAAATATCTCTCCCATGGAAATTCCACAGTATATTCATACTGTAATCATGGGCCATCATATGGGGTTACAAGTCCTTTTAAAGATGACTTTTTCCAGCCCAAACACAAAGGTTCTCTGCTTCCAGTCTCTTTTAAACATGAATTATTCCAGCATAAACACAAGGGCTTCTCTGCTTCTTCACAAACCTCTAAAAGCTGTTTCACAACTACATGGCCTGGCATAGGCATTCTCTTACATCTTCACAGGCTGCAACATAAATTCTCACAGGCATGGATTTTCATCTCCCCATACTTTAAAATGATTTAAAGAGTTCAGTCCTTCGCAGCTGCTAGAAGGGGTTTTAAGATTGGTGCCGGAACGCACACACCCTTTTCTCCCGCCGCCATCTCAGCGTCGTCCCACGTGCCTGACTTTCTCTTTCTCCCTGACCGTGCAGCCTCCATGTTCTTCTCCCTCACGTCTTTCCCCACGGGCTGCGCTGATGTTCAGTTCAGATGCAAGCTGTGCAGGCTGGAAAAGGAGGTTCCGCTGGTCCCGCTGGGTCTGCACGGGCTGCAGGAGGGGGAGAGGAGGCTCCCCCGGGCTGCATGAAGGGGGAGGGGAGGCCCCTCCTGATTTCTCCAGAAGCCGAGCCGGATGAATTCGGCTATGGGGCAGTCCATAGATAGTTTAGCTGCCCGCAGCTCTGGGGGAAGGGAGAGGGGTGGAGGGGGGCAGGCAGGAGCCCAGGCCGGGCCCGGAGGCTTGGAGGCCCCCCCTCTTCCTGTCCAGAGAACCGGGAACAAGAGAGGAATTTCCCACCCTTGCATGGGGCTTAAATATGCAAAATTCGCAAAAGCGCATTGGCTTAAAAGTTTGTCAATCAACTCAGTTTCAACCCATTACATATACATACACACTCTCTCCCTATATATATGTATTTATTCATATACCTGGGTGCTTGGCCTAATTTCGAAATGACTCAGTACCTGCCACTGAAAATGTTTGTTCAGATTAAATAAAAGAGTATCTGAAAGCAGGAATGTCTGGGGCTGACCTTACAGCTGTTATTCTTTGAAGATTAGTAAACCAATCTGCATTCAAGAAGTATGCTATATTCCACATCTATATTTTATATTCTATATGCTATATATGGTGAGAAAGAAAACTCCTAAAACCCAAAGCGGGTACTGAAAGCAACTAGTGCAACCACTATACAGGCAGATCAGTTTGATTAGTTGTCATCAGCTTGGTAAAATAATTAGAAAAAATGCCAGTGTGCTGCTTGTCAGTTTACAGCTTTAAAGAGGTGTTAGCTCATATTGATAGACAGAACTGCTCTTTCCCAGTACCGCAAACGCAAGAGTACACTATAGCAATCCCATAAATATTAATATGTATCATCAGGTTTACCACTTAGGAGTGTCACCTTGTGATTAATGGGCTGAGAGCCTGTGAGCTGTAAAGTAAAGCTGAGCTGAACAAGATGTGCTTGCAGACTGAAATATAATTCCTATTGCACATTTCAGCACATTGTCAATTTAAAAAAATAAAATAAAATATTAGTAACTATTAATCATCATATACAGAATGATTAACTGTTTTGTACTAGCATGCAGAGGAAGACTCCTGTTCCATTTCAGACAGCTCACTACAAAAAAATCTTTCATGCACAGGCTAAATTCTTACTTGCTCTGTGCAGATACTAAAGCTGCACTGATATTTTTGGCAAAAGCCAGTATTTGCCAAATTTTCCAACAAGCAGGCTCCTCTTTCCTTACTGACTGCTTCTTCAACTGCACTGGAAGGTTTGATCAGTGCATATATGCTTATAAAATCTCACATGTTTACATGCACAGGCAGACTCAAACATGGTGACATGGCCAAATTTCAGGAGATTTCCAGAACTTTCCTTAGTCTTGAATGTATGCCATGGGGTGAAGAGCTACTTTATATAATATACTTTATGTAAGACACCCTTTATGAGTCAGACTTCTCACAATATAGCCACTGTGTGTAGCAAGAACCTGCAGAGGGTTCAGCTTCATATCTGATCTATTTCATGTTAAGGTTTATCTATTTAAATGGTGGGATCTTAGAGCTTTCATGAACTATTATGAGAGGGCTTGAGATTACTGACTTCACCACCACAAGGTTCCAAATGCCATTTAAAATAAACTACTTGCTGCAACACTGTAATGTCTTTTTAATAAGGATGTATTTGTTAATGGAAAGCCTAATTTTGTGTTTCTTCAAAAAAAAAAAAAAAGCGTATTACCTGATATCTAATAGTCTTATTTACTACCAAGCGTCCTATAAAACAAGAGTCACAATGTATTCCTACAATCCTTTCCGTCTTATTTTCTGAAAAGAAAGGTTAAAACGTCTCTAAAGAAGGACAATGTGGAAAAATGAAATAATGATGCCAAAGGACCCAACTGGAAAAACTTGCTCTTTTTACTTATTCCATGCCATCCCCACTGGCCATTATAAAAAAAGGCAACCAAACAAACCAACCACGGAAAACAACACATATTTCAGTATTAGGTAGTAACAGCCACATCACATTCACAAAAGCTGATGTGCCACGTGAAACAATCCAATTATTTCCAACAATAATGTGAGTCACATGTCAACTGAAACTTCTTTTCTAATACAGCCCCATATCAATTAAAACCTGGAGATTTCCCCTAGTTTATATACGACTGTAAGAAACATGGAGAAGAAACGTGCCCAAACCCCTTCTCATAGATTTTTCCCAAGGAGTGTTTCAGCCTCTGGGTAATGCACTGCCTTGATCCTAGCAGAAGAAAAGAATGCAATAGCAGACTTGCTTTGAAACAGGGTTGAAAATAATAACTACTATAAGCGTCTGTGATACTTCCGTGATACAGTTCTGCCATGTGGAAGTCTGATTTAGAAGCAAACATTGGTTTCTCTAGTTCAGCCCGCATGATACACACCATGCATCTGTGTTTGTGCATAAACAAGATGGAGAGCTAGGATCTGGATATACACACCCAGACACTGAAATTCAATAGATCATCCTCCTCTATACAGAAGTGACAGATCTATGCAGCTACGCATGCCTACACAGTCAGGCGCGCATCTGAAACCTAGAGTCCTAATATTTCACTATTAGTCATCTGGAAACAAAAGGATACTCATATTTAGGAATGAGCATCCACAACAATCTGTTAAATGAGAAACGGCTGATGTTTGGTTTACCTTCAACACAATCAGTAAGGAGATTTAAGATTTTCCTTTTAATATTGTAAAAAACTTTTCCCATATTTGCATATATGCAAACCTGTTTCCTTCCCTTTCATGCTTCTCAGGGCCACCTAACCTAGGTGCTGTTGATGATCATTGGGGTGAATCACCCATCTTGCTTTTTTACCAAGTTATTCACAGCTCCTTCGTAACTAGGCTCTTCGTTAGTGCTAGAAGCACTACCCTGATACAAAAGCACTGTGCAGACATTTTATACAGAATGCACTTTAAATGCAGCCTGAAAAGTTGCAGAACTTTGGGTACATATCTATAAATGCAAGCACAGACCTCACAGACAACTCCTAGGTTACCGTGTCAAAATAGACTTCTTCTATTCTATCTAGATCTCCCCAGTTTTCTTTAGTTCAATGAATTAATAATTATTAATTTCTCACAAAAATATTTTCTTTTATCAATGAAATACTACCAGTCTAGCAAAGGCAAGAATTGCATTTGTATTCAAGAGATGATTATAGGGCTTATTTAAGCCTCTCATATAGCATTACTATCATGAGTAATTTTGAGCAGCAAGTTTTCAGATTTCTTTATCTTTCTCCTCTCCCTCTAGCACTTATTTTGCTGTTGTTCTGGCTTTTTTCCTCCTTCTTTCAGCAACTTCCATCTTTTGAACTAATTTTAACATGAACAGTTTCCTATTAATTCTCTTCCCACTATTTTGAGTTCTATCCTGCCTGGAGTAGTCTTGCTGTCAAAATACTGACAAGCTGTCAAAATACTTCTTTTAGACTTCTCCCCTCCCTACTGCAGCATCATCCTGGATCCTTTGCACTCAAAGTCTACTTGTATGGGAACACTAAACTACATGAATCTGGAGCATAGAATTAAGCACCAAGAGCTGTATTTTTAGTCATTTAGTTATTCGGTACAAAACGTGCATTATAATGACAAAATCAGTATAGTCTTACTGACTAATAATGTCAGAGGTAATCATACAGCATAATTTTAATTATTCCATATTTTCCCCGTACAAAGAGTAGGGAAGCGATGATAATATTGAAACAACTTAGATAATTTATCTAACTGCAAATTGGCAAGTCTTTGAGCATGGCCAGTATTAAAAGATTGTCACACATATAGCATTACAATAGTGCATTCAGTATTACAAATACTTAATATTGTAATACTCACTTTGGAAAATGGCCGTGTTCTGCATTTTAAAGTAACTTTTTTACATGGCTATAATAACTTTTCAGCTTAGCATTACATATGTAGACCCCACAGATTCATGGCAGAATATAATCTTTATTGTGATTCTTCAAATATTCATTGCACATGGTCTGTGCATATGATAGAGATTGTATTCTACACTACATTTTTGAGGTCACTGACAATGCTTTTGAAGGGTAAAATACAACACTTAACAGGGGACAGAGAAAACAAAACTGTCCTTTAGTATTGAAAAACCAAACTGTCCTTTAGTATTGACGAACACAAGTTAAGTTATAGAATTAGGTAAAACGAACCTCAGTTACCTGAAGAATAATAGTTGTCTGAAAACAGGAATGGTTGAGAAATAACAAGCATACTCCCAGTGTAAAATCTCTCTTATGAAAGGTCAAAATCAAGATTTAGTGGGGGAGTGTCTAAATGGGAAACCATATCTAAACACAGGTAGATGTCAGCAAGGTCACTAGAGTTTAGGATTTTGGTTTTGATTTTTTTCCCCCTTTAGCTTCTCAGCAAAATTCATCTGACAGTCAATGCCTCAGCAGCTCAACACAACTCAAGAGCAGTCTTCAGCTGCAGGAGAAAAAGACACACGGCTATCTGATTGACACCTAATTTTTCCTTCATGCCATGGGCTTGGACTTGAAAAGGAGCAAGTCAGGCCCTGTATCTCACCCGAGAGGACCAGCAAGGCACAGGTGCTAAATGACACAGCACACCCCATATGGTTTCAGCCACAGAGCTGGCAAAACTGGGTGCCATGTAGGTTAAAAGTATTCTGTATATAAATAAGCTACCCAAAGAAAACCTTTCTGCACAGAATTTAATGCCTGCCTCTCATGATAAGGAAGTTGAGGATCTGGGGCAGTAAGTTCAAGAATGGATGTGTCCAGCCTTGTTCTAGGTGGGAGGCCTGGACACCCAGGTAGTCTGCATCTAACCTACTGGCAGAAGGCTTTTTTGTGTCTTCATTTGCCCCTGCACATTCTAAATCAATCAAAAGTATTTGTGGGCTTTTGTTTGGGTTTTTCGTTGTTGTTTTCTTTGTTTGTTTGTTTGTCATAACTGACAGATTTCCTGTTATTTGAAATACAACGCCTGGAGTAAAGTTTAATAACTGTCTCAAGAGAGCTGTTCTTTTATTCAAAGGGAAGCCAAACAATGTTTGTTCAATTTTTAATAATAATCTCATTTAGATAATAAAGCTAACAGAAAAAAATGCTCTTAGGAATATGCAAGTGTCAGAAATTACTTACAAACCGGCAAAAACAACACACAGTCACAATATTCTGAAAAGAGAATATTGGCAATCAGAACCCTAAGACGTTCAAAACATATTTTCATATGATGTTTCACGGGGTTTGATTACCATCCACAGCAGCGGCTTTGTAACCCGTGAGGCTGAAAGTTGCACAGCTAAATTCATGGAAATTCCCATGGAAGCTTGGCAACTGTCATTTTTTTTTTTTCTACAAAATTAGGCATCTGTATGGACCAGGAAGGTTTCTAAATACAAATATGCATAAAGGATCACAGTGGGTGCTTGTGTCCTTTGAGAATTCTGTGGGTACACCTCTATGGAAATTAGAAGCCCACACTCTGATCACTTAGAGTAAGACTATATAGCAACACAGATGGTTCTGCAAAATTCACACTAAATTGTAAATGACTGGAATAGGTATTTGGGCACTAAATAAACTCTGCCAGTTAAACAAACAAGATTTGAAGCAGCTTCCTTTCCTACTACTGCCCTCAAGTTCTCCAGAACAGCTATTCTGTATATGCTTACAATGAGCATGGCATGAAGTCTGTGCATTGAGATAAGAATAGTGTTATTTTGTTCGCTTGTTTATTCATTTATTTTATTTCTGTTATAAAATTGGCAACTCAGCAACCACCGCTGGTGCCAGAAATAGTCTGATACAGCTCCTTTGATCATAACTGAAAAATTAAGTAAACAACTGTTCAATGAAGCAAAAGGTTACTAGTCCAGAATTAAATTTATGGGGTCTAATATTGAAAGGTGCTGATCAATCCCCTTAGAGGCACTGAGCAAGCTCATGTACCACAGCAGCAGGTCACAGGAACAGCTCCTCGTAGCCACTATGTACCACTATTGGGATATTGTACTCATTACTAGAATTCTTTTTTTTTTCTTTTCTTTATGTATTATCTGTCTGTGTGCAGCTTTGTGAGACAGTTTAATATAGATACAATATGGACAAATACCCAGAAATATTTTAGAAATTATTTCACACTCACTTTCCAAAAATATTTCAGGAAAAAAACCCCTACTAACGTCCATTAAAAAACTGATTTTAAATAAATATGAAAGAATGTTAAGAATTTTGAATTTATGAATACTTACACTAGGAAGTCACTTGATAGAATAACCTTCATTAGTTAAAAAACATGTCAGATTTTTGAAAGAGAATTATCCCACCTGGAATTTTAAATATCAAATATTTGAAAAAAAACCCCTAATGCAAACTCTAGAGACTTTAGATTATTTATGGAGGAAATTCAGCAACTAAACATGAATAATTGAAGGAAACTGCAGTCCCATTTTGAGTGCTTGAGATACAAAAGAAATTTCTTTAAAAAGGATAGTTTGACTGGATTCGGTAGACAATTACAAACATACACCAAACCAGCCAAACATACACCAAACATTTCGCACCCATGTCCTTAACATCAGAAATTAAAACGTCTTTCATCACTATCTGTACACACCACAGAAACCAGAGAATGAAGGTAGACAGGTGTTCCTGCTTCTGGTGTTTTCCACAAAAGGATTTCACAGCCATTACTATTTGCTCCCAGGTTTTCACCTGTAAGCAAACCTTTATCCAATAATGAAAAATCAGTAAGCCACTCAATTTTTATAATGTTTGTCTTCCGTTTCACTGAGTTTTCAACAATACATGTAATGCAGGAATTTATTTGCATTTTTTTCATTCTTTTTTCCAACTATGTGAACTACGTGATGATATTTCTGTAATTACAAGATACTGATCATTCTCATTTAAGTCACACACAAAATTTTTTTAAAATTACAAAATTACAAAAAATAAATCCACTGCTTGTTTAACATTCTTAGTTACTGGGTATTAAAAACTGCATAGCCTGCCTTAGCTTTAGAATGTCTAGTTTAGAGTCTGTCAAGGCTCACTTACATTGTCTTTAAATTAAGAAACAACATAAGTAAGCTTTGACAGACTCTAAACTCCCATCTTAACTATGCTACATATTCTGCATGCTACGTGCATTCATGGAACTTGGAAACCTATGTTTTCAAGTATCAACCAACTTTCTAATTTGAGACAAGTAAATTTATGAGTTATTTCTAATATTGCAGCTGAAATGGAAAAGGGAAAAGCCCATCTTCCTCATGGTATGAAAAAGTGTCTCTGCTGAAAAGTTAACGTAAATGGTTTTACGTGAAGAAAAATAGTATTAGGTCAGAATGAGAGGCAACTAAGAGCATAATCTTTCCATATTCCCACATCCTGAGTCGAACAAACAACTTGTTCTCTTTTACACCACAGTGTCTAAAGCTTTATTTTGGCACAACAAAATCACTGCAATGGGAACTCTTACATACAAGCAGATGATACAGTAGTAGATACACAGATGATACAGGACTACATATATGAATCACCAGCCTGAACCTATTCCTCCAAAAAATAGTTTCTGAAGTCAAATTAGGTGTAAGAAACATAAAAGGGTTCTGTGTAGCTCTCTTGATGATGGCAACAATTATCACAATGCAGATTTTTCTGTGCCAGAGTAAATACTCCACAGCTATTAGCCAAAACCCACAGATTTCAATGAAAATTCTGAGAATTCCCAAAGACATTGTGACCAGTCAAGGCAAGCAATGAGAAACTGAATATCTGTGCAACTGAAATCTAAATTTTTTAGTATTAAAACTCTAATAATTACAATGATACACATTCTTGCTTAAAATTAAAAAAAAAAATTAAAAAACCGCCACCAATGCACTGTGGTGAAAACGCAAATATTTTGATGGCTTTTCTACATGGTTCACTTTCAAAATATTAATGGCCTGCAAAAAGGTCTTATTTTGTGCTGCACTGAAGGCAAAAAGAGTAAATGTGCCAAAAATGCAGGGAAAGACTCCAGAACCTTTTTATGTCTAATGAGCCAAATGTTTTAGACATGATTCTGGGAAAAGTCCCAACAGTTTATTTAGGGCAATACACTAACATCAAGTAAAGGCAATCAGATATCAGATGACTTCATTGTGTGGTTTGTTTCAGAAATATTACAACAACTTTTTAATTTGGCAAATTTTTATTGCTACCCTGCCTATTTCAGTATGAACCTTCTGTCCTTCCCACAACTTTTCTTCTTTTTTGTAATCACTCTTCGTTTGTATCAGTGGGTAATATGGTGTCGGGGAATAGTGGTGACTGCATTCAACTTCAGCCATTGATGTTAAAATGCCCCAAGGGAAAAGCTCCTATCTAGTAAAAGAAACTCAAAAATACCCTGACATTGATATAACAACATGCAGACTTCAGCAAGTTAACAACCGAATGTCCCAGGACTACAGGAATTGTTACTCCTACTTTACAAAAGAGTAAATCTGAAATGTAGCAGGGAATAGAGCATTAGGAAGTTGACTTCCGTGCATCTTCTGAACATACTGCCCATCACCTCCAATTTCATGAGAAAATCTGGAGAAGAGTTGGTAGTTCAAATACATGTGTGAGCCAAAACACAGGAGAAGGCTCACATTTTATCAGCTGAACTCAAGTTACCAACAGGTCAGTTACCAGTCCCTCACTGACATATGACAGGAATTGGCAAAGTGACCATGAAATGATCCAGCAATCTTAAATAACACATTATAAAAAATATCACAGGAGCTGATGTACATTGAAAGGTATTGGGAAATTGACTTTTCTTTGTGGAGAACTAGCCTCAAAGATAGCTTTCTTACCAAGTGCAGTTCAGGCATACAAGTGAATACAAGACATTTAAGTAGCGTAAAGTATTCATTGAAACAAAACACCAACAGAAAGTTTAGAAATAAAAGCAAGGACAAAGAGGCAGCAGACAGATTAATAAACTATTATTACAAAACCCTGCAGAAAATTTGTGCTTTCCAGACTAGAGGTTCTTATAAAGGCTACTGAACAGAAACTTTTATTATCCAAATACTTCAGGCTACCAGAGACAACATGATGTTAGTATTCCATGTAGTGACACTAGAATTTGGGACATTTAATACATCTCTGATTTGGTCAGAAAGTCTGTATTTTTACCATTATATGTCTGATTGTGTTTTGATTGTTTAGCTGTATTTCCCCAAGAGGAAACCAACATTACAGAATATCTTTCGAAAAGTAACTAAGAGCAGAGCTAGCTGGGTATGCAGTTCATTAAACTTCTTGTGATGTATCTAGTAAATGTTGCCAACACAGAGAAAGAGATGTTATCTGTTAGACCATGTATCATCATAGCGGGAGAGAGACAACTAGGATACAGTTTCCAATAGGTCCATCACAAAGGCACATCTGGGATAAGAGAAGAAACAGAGGTAACTGCTGCTAACCTAGAGAAAAGATCAAAAGAAACAGACTAGAGGCCTAGCAGGACACATTCCATAAAACGTTTACACACAACAAAGTAATTACTACGTGGTTAAGAACAGACCTATTGTCTGAAATGGTGGGTGAAGCGTGTTAAGGAAAGAGAAATTAGAGAATAGTTATAGGCTTGCACTGCCAGTGCTGTACTGAAGGGGTGGGGGCAACACAAAATACAGGGCCAGGTTTGCATATATTACCTCAGTGTTATCACAGCTATGCATAAACTGAACAACAGTCTTAAGCAATGGAAAGTAGACTTTTCCCCCAAATATTAGCTAAGTAACAGCAGAGAAGTGATGTCTAAAGACAGGCTGTGCTGCATACGCTGTAAACGTTTAATAAGAAAGAGGTATCACCAGCAGAGGAAAAATGCTTGGGTTCAAGTTTATTTCAAACTTCAAGGAAGTACAATGTCAGAAACAGCCAGAAACACCCAAATAACAGCAGAAAAGACAAGAAGATTGCTGAAGGGAAGGGATCTAAAATAGTGAGACTCACTGAAACAACTTGCTAATGCAAGGAAACGTGTAGAGATATTCAGAGCTAAGTAAGAGAAAATGTAAGGAATATGCATCTCTCACTCCTGCATGCAGACATTGTTCTGAGTATTAAAAAAAAAAGGGAGGGAAAACAACAACAACACAAATTAATTGCTAGGAGCCAGGCCTTATTTCTTTCAGAAGCAGAATTTTAAACAAAAAAGCCATCTTCAGTTATCTGTGTTGAAGTCAGCTATACAGCTCGAATGATCAGTGATCTTTAGATATCCTCTTTGTCTTACAATTAGCAAATTGAAAAAAGATGAATTGAGTGAATTTACTCAGAAGTCAGCCAGGAGGATCAAATTTAATTTACACAAAAGAATAAATTATTCAACTGGCTACCTAATATTTTAGGAGAAATCACAATAAACCCCCTTGAAATTCTATGAAATACCTTTATTGTATACATGTGACAAACTGAGGGACAGAAATAACAGATACTTTGAGATGAAAATAAACCTCATTCAGTAATACTTGCTCTACTGTCTCCAGTGAAATCAAGGGGGACAGTTTGAAGAACAATATGCTACACAGGATGGCCCATAAATTAAGGTGAATTAACTTGATTGTGTTCAACAGAACCTTAGTGATGTGGCAGGATGAGAAGTGACTGAGATCTTAACCCTGCTGCTCTTCTGCTGAACCATTGCCCACAGCTAGGCCTGCTACTAGTGACAAAACTACCCTCTGGGGACAGCACTGTTCCACGCTGCAAAAGCTACTGCTGATCCATGCCACTTAGCACAACACCTGTACCAAGCCTGAGTTTGCGAACTCGTGATCGCTGTGTATACATACACCGTACATAACTGAGAACTAAGATGCTTTGCCTTGTTACAGAGCATGGAAAAAAAAACTGTGGTAACAAAACACTCCAAACAAAACAAGCCATCCTTATCTAGCTTCATTTTTTGGGACTTTGATAATCTTCTAACATCCTGTTTGAATGTTGGCACTTGCAGCTGTATATTTAGAAGACACCCTCATCATTACATTAAAATGAATTATGACTTTTTATTTTGACACAGATGTCTTAATTATTATTTTTAAAAACATTAATACAACTCACCCATTCATGCAAATTATCAGCTGGAGAAAATTATCACAGCTTCAGCATTTTTAACAGAATAATGATGATTAATACAAGTCGAAAATGCAGACAATTGTTTTTACTGCTGCATGGTATGGCAACTAAGGCGTATACATGTTGAGGAATGAAGACACCATTAATACTCACCCTTACAAACTCACAGAGGTTTCAAAGTCATTATGAGGGGTCATTAATATTCTTAGTTTTTCCTCATGTCATTGTTCAGTTTTGGACTACCCATTATTTAGTAAAAGGGGGAAGCAAGGTGAAGATCAAGGGACAGTGAGAGAGAGCATGGTTCTTTAGCACTGCCACCAATCTCTTTAGGAGGAAGATCCTGCTTCAGTTCCAGACTCAATAGCTACTTTATCCAGTTGGTCTCCAATTTGGAAGATAGACCCAAGATTTGAGTTTGGAATTTGGATGTTCAGTCTTGCTCTCTGGGGCTAAAGGATCATGCTTGACCTACTTCTGACCCAGTGAATCTTTAAAAGTATTTTAAATACTTTTATAATCAACAAGTAAGCATCAACAAATAAGATGGAAACCTAACATCTCCACTCCCTTCTTGCTACAAATTGCCCTCATTTCAGTACTCTTCTGAGGGGGAACATGAACACAGTAGGTGTTCATAGGGTACTGTGGAAACATTCTTAACTCTGCCCTAAGGCATAAATGTCTATTCATCTCCTTCTCCACTTGTAGTCAGTATATAGCTTGCTCTGTTATGTGTATCTCTGTGTATTTATGGATTTATCCTCAAAAGAGCACAGTGCAGAGAACACTCACTATCCTGTATGGACTATGCTGAGGGATACAAAGGTACCAGAAAATAGGAACTTTTAATTTCTGCAAAAGCTAAATCTGAAAAGCAAATAGGCTCACAGAGCTTAAGGATTCTGCAGCCAAAAAGAGGCTTTTAGAGTTGTAATTTTGTAGTTGACCACCTATCATAGGTGCCAAACTGAATTTATAATGATTTGGTGGATAATAATCTAAGCTTTTATGGCATCACAAAAATATTGGTGCACTGCACCAGCACAAACTTCCCTTCAAAATCAGTAAGGCATTACAGTGAAATCAGCAATTTCTTTTAATATATTTAACCTTTACAGAGACAATATGAGCTGTGTAAGCCACCAAAGAGCTATGTATGTCCAGAATAACCACTGAGTACGTTTACAGACACACCCTCAATGATGAAAACATTAAAGAAACTAACAAGCTCGTTAGAAAGCCTGAACTGCATGCATGACCTTTGGAGACTCAGGTGTTTAGGGAACATGACCGTAAAAAGCTGTGACTAGTGAAAACTCATATTTTAACGGCTGGAGTTATACAGGAGGAATAATCCATGTACAAGGAGAAAAGTTGATATCTGGAGATTGAAGAGTAAAAAGTAACTGAAAATGGAGAAGAATGTAGAAACACCAGATGAAAGCAAGGACTAGTAAAAGAGAAATACAGGTAAAAGTAGAAGAAAACTGAACAGATGGCTGGAATGCTTCATTAGAGGCTGGCAAGAAAACATTTTGGCCCTAATTTATCCTTTTCACCTTTCTCCTACAAAGTTAGGGTTGGGAAGGAGTCCTCAGACACACAAGGTATGACTGCAGAAACAGTATTATTCTCAGAAGAATCACGGAACAGAGTGAAAATGGGGAACAAGCACCTCCTGCTCAACTTCAGGCTATGCCTTCCAGGTGTACACTTCACAAACTTTTAACACATCTACTCCTCTTAACTTTTTCTGATTAGAGTGGGTATCACAAAATCATCATGAGATGGTAACTACTAAGCCTACTAATGACACTCATTGTTACCAGAGTGACCCTGTCTTGAATTTGGAATTCTGAAAAACACTACGTGAATATTTCATACAGACAGTAGACTCACAGAATTACCTCCCTATCTCCTAGTTTGTTCTTTGTGTTTTATTGAGCAGGTGGATATAATGTTTCTCAGTGCAGTTGCCTTCTGTGTGAACCCTAATTTTGTTACTTTAACTTGAGAAATGCTTGACTGATCTACTCACACAAAAAAAAAGGAGCAGAATCTGTACCATGCAGCTGCATGAAGGTCAGCACTAAAATAATACCTACATATGTTAGTAGGGTTCTGACATACACTGCTTTCACACTCCCTCTTTGGCTTTAGTTGGTCAATCAGTCTGTCAATCACAGTTTATTCTACAAGTGTCCCATGACTCTCCTACCAAGTCCTACTCAGTTTGCAAATTTAAGAGAATCTAAGATATTATATAGCAGTGTGATCACCAGTAATACTTCTAAACTGCATCTACACTGTCCTGAGAGAACACAGCTGGGAAACTTCCTCTGGGCAAAATTTGTTGTGCATACTATCTTTGCTTTGGGCCATACCTGAAAGCATCGCTTCCTCATCATCCCTAAACCTGTCAAAATGCTTACCACAGATAGCAGCTCCATAGATACATCCCAGAGTGATGCCCAGAAACTTATCTGTTTCTACCACAGTCAGTCTTTCCTGGCCTATCTACAGCTGGCTTCTTGCAAAACTAAACGCAGCTTCCAAACGAGGATCATTCAGATAGACTTCAGCTAGGGACTGAAATGTGTCATGAGGAGAAGGCTGAAAGCTGGGCAAGGGTGAGCTAACACCAACTTCATATGATTTCCTCCCTTCAAGATAATTACCGTAGGCCAAAAAATCAAGTCAGCAGTATCCATGTGATGATCTTCACATCATAACTGCTCTGAAACATACACCATAAGATATCATACCATTTCTACAAAGAATACAGCAACAACTTTTTAGGGAAGTTCTTAACCTGAGAGATGGAAAGATGCTGGATACCCTCAAAAAAGTTGTTGACTCTTCAGAGATAGAGATGATACAGAGAGTATTTCACTTAAAAGATAAGAAGAAAAAGTGACTTCACAACGCATTTTGAAGCCTTGTTCCTCTCAGGTTCTCTCAGAGCATGTTAAAGAATATGAACAATGGGCTGAACAGATACATAAAAAAATTCTGAGTCATCTGTAGTTACAGTACCTGATCTGACCCCACTCCTGACCTTCTCTACTCTGCTCTCTCTCCTCTTTCCCTCCATCTTTTCTGAATAAGCAAATAGCCAACCCACAAGACTTTATGGGTCTGACCATTATATCAGCCTCTCCTAGCCTAGCACATGTTAAGTTTATCATAATTTGGCCTGCCACGATAGAAGAAAAAGGATATCTATCCTTTCCTCCTGTCTGTGCATAAATAAAGGAAAGATGGTATTTGGCATGGTTCTATTCCAGACAAGGATCTTCCTAAGATACAATCAACACAACCTCTAAAAATATTTCCCTGGTACAACTAGTCTGGTGATGAGCTGGGCAATAAACATGCAGGCTGGGAACACTACAGCAACCCTTAAGTCATTAGAAGAGTTAGCATGTAATGCTTTTTTGGCAGATAATTGTCCTGGTGGTTTTTTTCACCTCTCCAGTGCTTTTTTCAGCCAGACTTAGTGTCTGGAAAAGAAACCATTATTTTTAAACTGGAGTGAGATACATCTTTCTTTGATGATAACGGGGTTTTTTTAGTATTAACTGTTATGGAGACAGAGGTACAATTAACTAGACAGTCTTCTTGAAGAAGACCATAGTGGAAGATGTTTATTTTGCTGCTGTCCATTTTTCGCTACCGTCCATTCACCTTATGGCCTTGGTGGCTTCAGTCTCATTTCTCAAGTGCTGAATATCACAGCATTGCACAATGTGCCACAAATATATCCCTTATCCAATACTTTGAACAGCTTTCAGAAAAAAAAACCTTAAAGAGCAAAAACAAAACAGACGTTTAAGGAAAACCAGGGTTTTTTTAGCTTTTTCTTCTTTGAGGATGAGAGCAGCTGTAGTGATTCTTTATCTATGGCCTGAACAAGAAGAAATAAAATACCTGATCCTTGTCAATAATAACCTTTATTGGCCCTTGTTGAGTGTTAAGTGAATATATTATCCTAGAATCCTTCTCCCTTAATTTAATGTCCTGACAATTTGTCTTAATACCCCATACTGCTCTATGACAAACCCCTTTGGTGCTACTGAGTTATGCTGACATCCAAAGGGTTATGTGAAGTTCACATGACGGGGGGCAAGTAGACAATGGAGGAACCTCCTAATGGATGGACAATGGCATTAAATGAGACAGCAAAGACACAGTATGGAACAGATCACAGGGGTCTGTATGGAGCACCAGCTTTGGGTAGCGCTGTGATGATCTCAACCAAGATGCTTGGAAAGCTCATGAATTAAGTATCCAGCCTCATGGTGACCCAGAGACCATCTCTGGCAACTAGAAAGAGTGGGAGAGAGAACAAACCTCAGGAATTCTTTACGAGACCTAGAACTATTTAGATGTGGCCAAATGTTTACTTAAAAACTGACATATGGCATCTTTTTCATTGCAGAGCATAGGAACATTCTTTGCATTTGGACAGAACTTGGTGAGAAAGCAAGCCCTTGGACACATTTATAATAAAACACTCTACAGAAAATCTCTACAGTAACATTGGCAAATTAAGGGAAACTACAGAATTGCATTCTGGCAACAGAGAACAGAATACAAATTGTAATAAATTTTACTGCATTGCTGTGGAAAACCTCATAAAACGTACTGCTCACTCTCTATGATCTTAGTGCTCCTTTCTTCAGTAATGTTTCTCCATAGAAAGACTAAATAATAGGTTAGGCCTATCCATTACCAGAATTTGGATGAAAACACTAGTACAGTGTAATTCTGAGAAGCAAATTCTGTACCACCATTGGTAGAAAAATGTATGTTAAGAGAGTGTTGAGGAATAGAACAAGAGACGTATTTCAAAACATGAAGTAAATGGCTAAATTCTGCCGTACCTGCCTACAAACATGATGTGCAATAGTAAAGTATTTACATTTTCGTAGTGCAAGATAGCTGCATGTCGACAAAAGTGCTCCTTCAATCTCTGCTTTAGATTGTGTAATTAATTTAACTTGGTTAAATTAGCAGAACTAACCCAGACTTTTATCAAATGACACCATACCAAAACCTGGTTTTGTCACTTCTGTTTTTCTAGCCATGACACAGCACACATAGTTCTAATATAATTTCCTCTTTATAGATTTTGAGTTCCCAGCTAACTCCTAAACACAAAAAAATACACTTTAAAAAAATTATTTTAGAATGGCAAGGTAATATGTTAATCCCAAAGCTTCTTGATTATTCTCAGTTTTTGCTTAAGATGTAATACGTCCAACCAGATCCTAAAATGTTTTTGAAATGTCTAATATGCTTCCTTCTTTGGCAGAAGAGAACATTGGCACAGTGTTTTTGAGGGATTCCTAATCACATCGTAGATTAAGATGGGATTTTTCTGTTGGTTCATGTTCAGTTGTTTTTCTCATCAACCCACCACAGAGCGGATAAAATCTATTTTGAAAATGAAGGGAAAAAAAAAAATCAATGCAAACACTAGCTTCCCCTGCAAGTTGATGCATACAAGAGGAAACAGAAACAGCTCAATTATTTGTTTTAATATTTTTCTAAGATACCCAGAGTGAATTTACTACAGAAAACCCTAAGGAATCAAGCTGTTGCACAGCACAGCTCTGGAAGCCTTTCCTTTCACTATTGGAGATGACCAGCCAAAGAAACCAGCTGTACGTCCAGATCTTTAATTGAAATCTGCTGCTGAGGGGAATTGCTCTGTGCTCTCAGCTGGTTCAAATGGGGCTGCCTAGCAACTGCAGAAACTAGTTTCAGCAAGGCGAGGTGACACAAGCCAGCGACTGCCTTTGTGGGCACAAGTTTGTTGAAGTAGTAGTGCATTTACTAGTGAGACCTCATCAGACAAGGAACAAGAAGCAAGTCAAAATCAGCTGATAAATAAAGTATAAATATGACTTTATTAGTAGTATGCATTTTTAAATGCCTATTTTTGAGCTGACTCAAATCAGCTTTCCATGTGTGGTTGACAAGCCTATGTTTTATTTATCAAATACACTTTGACAGAAATGTTAATATAAGATATGAACCTGCAGGACAACTGGATCAGCCATAAAAGTACCAATAAAACCTCAAGTTAAATCAACTAATGAGAGATTTATCTAATCTCATCTAATTTTAACCAAAAATATATTACTGCATCTGTCTGTAACTCTGAACATCAAAGTGGTACTTCTGTGTTGATAGCAGAATGCTACATTACTCCAAAACAAACTTCCCCCACACTGAATTTTTCATATTCTGTTTCTGAAATAGCCACAAGGCACATTTGTAATGTGGTAAAATCAAGAGCTGATGGCAATACTCAAGGGGTAAAGGGTTCTATTGGGTAGGATTCAAGGGGGTACATAAACACACAATGCAACTTCATTCATGATGAAAACATACTTGCAAACTACAGGAAAAATTTATGCAAAAACATCATGATAGCCCTAAATCCAGAGGGCCAAAGATGAACTTTGGAAAATTATGTGCTAAATGAAGGCCAAACCATTCTGAACACTAAAGCACAGAGAAGCTGCTCAAATAAAGGAATAAGAAATGTCATACTCTGAAGTTTTGAGACTCCTGAGAATGAAATTTTGTAGTGTTCAAAGAATTCGATCCAATATATGCTTCTAACAGTACAACTTAATAAAAAATTATATTTTCAGAAGCAAAATTACTCTGATACACTTGTCCCTGTCTTTAATGGTTTTGTACTTCTTACTTAAGAATAAAAAAGGCACTGCCGCCCTACAATACACATTTATACCATCTCCTCATTATCCTCATTATCACAGCTGGATAATGAAACAATATACATCTCTGAAGTTCAGCCCTCCTTTAGCAGAAAGTCCAAGTCAGGAGAATTTCTTTTAAAGAATTTACAGAAGCAACTACAATACCGATATTTGTGGTGCAAACTTGCGTCTTTGTTCTCTTCTCTCTGGCTCACTCTCTTTTTGAATTTGCTATAAAAGCTAAATTACATCTCAGGGGCACTGCACTGCTAAACAAAGACCTTTTCTAGCCCATTGTGATGGAAGTAAATGTACTCAGGAGGGACATGTACTGAGAGGCTAAAGTGTCTTTCTCCCCAAATTCTCTCATTTTTACATAGAACTCTTTACCCCACTTCACAATATCACTCACACAGAGTCATATACTTGCCCCTTCTGCTTCTAGTCTTATCTCTTTCTTAGAAAGGTAGACACATTAATGTACTGAACTGGAGCAATTTTTTTTTCCTTTGGTAGACTTTGCTAAGCTATTTCTACATCTAAATGATTCTTTTTATATATGTATTGAAAATAACTCTTCTCTAATACTTACTCTTTCCAGCACCAACACAGCCATTTGAAGAGGATATAGTCACAGTCCAATCTGCAGCCCTGTTATGATCTAATAACCCAGTTCTACTCTCCCTGTGCTTTCCTGACTGCTACTGTTGGTAATAACAAAGCTGTAGTACTTCCTCAACTTTAGCTTCATTACCACAGGATTTTAAATTGCAAGCACGCTTATAATACACCTCACTATAAAGGATCACAGCTTTCACTGAGTGGAAAAAGGAAAACAAAACAAAGCCCAAACAAAACCTCAACTGTAAAATCTATTTCCTCCCCAGTTATGAAAATGAACAAATAATTTAAAATTTTAAAATATCAAAAATACTGCAAAAGCAAAAAGTCAAGACTGTTGCACTGAGCTGACATCTAGTACACACCCTCATATATGTCACTTGAAATTTGGCATTTCAGATTTTAATAAATGCAGACTAGGATAGCACTTCTACTGGACACTAAGAAAAACTTGTTCATGCATATTTAAAAGAAGAAATAAAAAGTAAAGTAACTTTTCATCTGACAGAAAAATAAAAAATAACGTTTCAGAATGACTGATTTAATCTTGGGCTCCACATAATGCTAAAGAACAACTTCATTTTTCAGCTCAGTTTTCTCTCTCTGAAACCTCAGAAGTTTGGGATATGTCTGAATATGTTTAAATACTTTTGACAGAAAGGTCCTGGTAAACTAAAGGTGTCCTAAGATCACTTATGAGATATATGTAACAGAACAGAGACTCTCATTTTTCTATATTAGATTGCAAACCTTATTGTAACACACAGAATTCTCTTTATTTTATGCAAAATTCTAATGCTCCTGTCATTCCTGCTTCTCCCTTTTTGTATGTCTGGTTAATTCTTCAGAATTTTCATAAAATTTGTGAACTTTGTAAAAGCAGAGTCAAATTCAGCATCTAGCCACAAGAAGTAACTTGAGATATTTTACGTATTTGTTACATAATACTATGCTTTATTCACGTACCTTACTTCAGAAGCAAACCTCTTCTACCAAGTACAATTTAAAATTAATGGTAGACGCAGAGACTGTATACAGATTACACATGAAGGTTCAACACCAGGTCAGTAGTGACTGAGCAAAATAAAAATGCCATGGCACTTGGTGGCCTGCATGAAGTAAGCTGGTGGTGTCAATCCAGTCCTCAATGGACTTTGTTCATTAGAAACGAAAAACAAACCCCACCACACAGCACTAATTGGCACCCCTGTTGTCACTGTCAGCGGCTAGGCCAAGGTTATAACAGCCCCAGGAAAAGGGTCTTTCAAGGTCACTCTTGAGGCACAATAGGGAAGCGGCATGGGACAGAGCGAGCTCCAGTGCCATGGGCAGTTCAGCTCCCCAGACCTCCATCAGGTCTGCACCAAACAAGTCCAGCCTAACAAGGACTTTGCACATCAGTCATCCTGCCCATGCAAATATCTGCATGTCAAAAATCCCTTCAGGAACAGATCCTAAACCTCTGCAGGGTACAGAAGAGGCATCAATCTGGCACCTTTTTCAGTTAAAGAATATAACGTGCAAAGGCACTTGAGAGCAAAACGCCTAGGAAAGTTCCAATTTAACTGATTTGACAAAATTTCATTGTACAAAAGGTTTCTGCTTCTTTTCGTTCATGTACAAGATGCTGACCATATCTGCAACAGAAGGAGAACTACTATCTGTCACACAGGCATAGATCATCATGCAGAACAAAGTAAACTAAACAACATAACTGTAGGATTTCTTGGCTTTCTTGTATATGAATAGTTGCTAAATGCCACTGCAGAAAGCATTAATGAGTGTGTGTAGCTATGGATTAGTCTGGTATGGAGACTCTTCTTCAATCTGCCTTTCTAATGACTCCAATGAACAGTGTGGAAGGATCATGTTCCAAGTTCACTCTTAACACCTCAACAGCTCAACACCCCTTCTTCTTCTGAATCTGCCAGTATGCCTGTTACAGAACCAGGTCACAAAATTATATGCCTGGATGTGCATACATCTCCTACTGTAAATGTTTTTTTGAATTCACATCATGGGAAAATAACATTACTTAATTTTTAAGGGGCTGTTCAACAATTCTACAAATAAATGTATCAAAACACCACCTAACCCCTCACAAAATATGAAACATTTCTATACACACATCTAAAATCCAAAGCCTTTTCAGTTAAGTTCTTGAGCAGCATGTAAAATATTAATTGTTTAGTGCTCCTTAAAGTATCAACATTTGGGTTCTAAGCACACATAAAAATAGCCTTACTCCTTAAGTGAAATATAACTCCTAAACAACTCCTATTGTTCCTGACAGTAAACTAAGAGATCATCCTTTGTCTTGGTTTCGCAGTGAAACATGTATCAAAAATGCTATTTTGGAGGTTATAAAAAATCACAATATGCATTTAATAGCATTCATTCCCTGAAATTATTTTATCCTGCTGCTCATTTGTGCCCAAATATATAACGCACAAATAGATAACACAGGTTAAAACTGAAATCGATCGAAATCAGATGCATTCCTAAATATTTCAGCAATAGCATAAAGACTCTGAGACATATACCCTCCTCTAGCTCAACTGATCCTGAGAAAGGATGAAATAGACGTTAACGGATGACAGCTTTGGCTCTCTGCCTGTTTTATGCTTAGGACTTACAGAAAATTCCAGGAGGGATGTGGAGAATCAAGAGATTTCATATAGATGTACCACCTACACTTCCAGTGTAGTTTTCTGAAAATTGAGATCTTTTTCTTTTTGGCCATGGAGAGTTCTGCAATTGTTTGGCTCTGTAATAAGTTCTGTGGGGATGTTATGGAAAGAGAAGTTAGTCAAGGGAATATACTTAAAAATCCCCCTGGTCTTGGAGAAATGGAGAGCATTGTAAGAGCATTCGCCATTTCTCTTTTTCTTCTGTACGAGATGCTGACCATATCTGGAAAAAAGATCTGAAGATGATTTTTCTGTCTTACAGAAAAATATTATGCTGCAATCAGATAGGACACTATCCCTTTATTGCTATGTATTTCCATCATATCCAAAAGCTAAAATCTATGTAACAAATCAGAGTTTTTTAAAACAAGAACAACAAACAAACCCCCCAAAACATCAAAATCCCACAACAAAACCAACCAACCAAACAACCCCCCACAAACAAACAACAACCACCACCAACCAAAAAAACCACAACACTCCATCCCCCAGAAAACAACAAAAAAACCCTAATAAACAAATGAAAGATACTGGCATATTCTTTTACCAGACAGGAGAAAGAGCAGGTGCTGGCAAGCAAGAAGCAATAGGGAAGCAGAGATTCAGCTCTCAAGCACCTCATCTATTTCCAAGGCTACAGGCATACAAATGTAATAGAGGCACCTCATGGAGATGTAACCCAGCCAAGATTTAACAAACTGCTTATTTCTTCCTTGCAGCACATCCCAAGCAAAGCAAACCAAAAGAAACAAAGGGTTGAAAAGAACAAAATAACTTTCTGTAATACACAGGGATGTATGATGAATGGTTTAGGGAACCAATTACACGTTTTCTAACAAGTGAATGAATTTCAGTGTCAAGTACTTTTCTGAGTGTACAGCTTTTCAACAAAAGTGACTGAAAAAAATTCAGAGAAAGAAAGAGGAGCAGAAAAAATAATTGAAAGATAGGAAAAAAACCCAACCAAACCTATTTTGATTTGATCCAGAGTTTAAAAAGATAAGGTCTGGACGTATTTTGCAAATGACATTTCAATTTCACAAATAACTAACTTGGCTGAAGTGCAGTGAATGCCAAGCTTGTACAGACAGCTTACATAACTGTAAATGTGATGTCCCAACTTGCAGCATTCCTGAGTAGCAGAGCTCTGGATATACACAGTGAAATGAATGGAAGTGGATGTCTAATGTTAGCACATACCAGATAGTCTGAAGTCCCATTACAACAAATCTATATGCAACACTAGGTAATAGAAAGCAGTACAATGAATACATTCATATTGTATGTTTATTCTTTATCTTATTTTTCTTCTCTTCTTCTGTTACTTACACTTCTCTCCTTTCTCATTTCCAATAGCAGGCCCACTGTAGTTAACTCCACCTGCGATGAGTGGAAATTGAGAAGTCCAGCACTTTGTAGTACAGGATGGTACACATCAAAATCCCTTCCATCTTCTCACTCTTCTGTTTTATATTCTGTTCTTTTCCTTTACATTTCCACTTACTTCTTGCACATAACTCTTTCAAAACAGCACCCTTTCTATTCAGTTTGTCATTTATACAAATCCTTTTTCCTCCCCATTTTCTCTTGCTTTCTTGATTAAATTCCCTCTTAAAAGCATACATTTCTCTCCTTCAGTTTTATGATGCAGCTGGTACAATCTTTTTCTCCTCAATTCTGTTGAAGCCTGAAAATAGCTTGCTGCAAAAGGTCTTATTTAGTGTTCTGTTTTCATGGCACTTCCACTAGAGTTTGTAGGAATTGCTGATTTAGAACACATCTTGGCAAATCATTTTCAAAAATGAATACTGGAATTCTGGTAAATGCAAATCAGTGATAAACAAAGGAATTGACTTTTGCCTAGGCACCTGAATTAAGACAGCACAAGTTCTCTCCCCTCTTATCCACGGAACTCAAAACTGATTAGCTCTCCCATTTTCTAAAAATCAGTGGGCTGTAAACAACCAATAAGAACATATTGTACCATGATTTTTACTGAAAACGTTCCAGCAAAGTCTATAGGGAATTCTATTTCAAAATTAAAAGATACACAGCTCTGCAGACAGATTTCACTCAATTGATGTAATTTACTGTAGTATACATTTACTTGAAATACTATCACATATAAACAGTTTCTCCAAAAAAACCTTTGTGTGATTATCGTTGCTTCTCTAAAAGTTAGAGCAGATATTGCATGCAATACCTTTCTTTCTGTTCTTTTAATAATATATTACTTATGAATTAAATTATGCCTAAAGTATGGAGATTACTAGATACTTTTGAAGTCTCATCTTTAATACTGTAACAGCTGCTGGTAATGCCTTTTTTCTCAACCAGGTCTGAATAAGGAATTTATTTTCATAAGCACATAGAATTGCTTTACAAATTGTAGTAGAATATGATGTTGACATTCTTCAAGCCATGGAATAATTTGTAGTTTAAATTACTGATGTTAATCAACCATATTTTGCCTCCACTCACATGGTTGTTTTAATATTTTTCCTTACTGCAACTAATCATGTGAGAGATTAATATAAACTGAATTTTTCAAAATTGGTTATGGCTACGAGGAAACTAGTATTCTGAATAAAGTACATAGATTTTTGAATGAGAAAATTCTGTGAAAGTGTTGCTAATGTTTTACTGTCTTCAATGCAAAATTAATTTCAACTGCTAATCTCCCAGTATTCTAATATGTATATCTAAAAAAAGATTTCTGGTGCAGTACTGCATACATACTACCTATAGTATAATATTTATTATAGGTTTCCATACATTAAACAAAACAGTTAAGCTGGTATTTCTTGTAACACGTTTCCATTTCCGTACATATTTTTATAGAGAGAGTGGTTTGTGTCATTAAAAGGTCTGGCTTGCTGACAGACACTTTCAGTGACCAGTACTTGTACAGCTGGCATAATGCACTGAAAAGAAAACAATTATAGGTTTAATACAACTTCCTAAACAAACTAAATTAATTTCTCCTTGGTCATCAGTGGAACTCTTTACAAAAGAAAAGTTTATTTTCCTCATGAAGGTGAAATCAATGCATGGTACTGTGCCTTATTAATACATGTCTTCTCTAATGCCATTACTTGTCTGTGCCACTAGACTGTGCTGCATTTGTTCGTATTTGTGCTGCTGCTGCATTTGAATATCTGGCCTTAATTCTTGTACACGGTCTCTCCTTTCAGTTCATTCCAATTAATTACTAGATACAGTTCATTGTACAAATATTGTACAAAATCCCCCAAACAATGTTCACTGAAGTAAGCAATGCTTTTCATAACCAGTTGCTGCTTCATTCTTCTTCCAGACAGACAAATATGAAAAGAAACAACAGAGCACCTGTTTCATTACTCAGCCAGGACCTGAAATGCAGTATTTATTTTCATTTTTCCATCTTATTTAGAAAAGCAAAATAAGTTGCTGCACTGTTGACATGCACAAACAATCAAGGAAGAATGTGCTAGCAGGGAAGTCTTAGGATTTCCAAAACACTTCTGTGGCAGGCTCTCAAATCAAAAAGTTAACTGGCAGAAATTTATCATCACCTAGTAAAACCAGACATATTTTTCAAGAAGGAAAGAGAAGACAACACACATGAATGTCTCTAAACAGCACTTGTAACGAAAAATATGGTCCTTAATTTTGTTAAATTCCGTTTTATACAGTTCACATACAGTAAAATCACTAAACAGTCCTTCTCCAAAAGATCCTTACTTCCAATAAATCTTCTGAAAAATTATTTGCTCCACAGTTCTCAGTCTGCTAGCTAACAGATACCTGCCATCAACCTGTGGATTGAGTCTATGGCTTCCAAGTATCTCTGAAACAAGTGTAAACTTTTAATGTGTAATGCACACTAAATAATCTAACCTCTGCAAACTATTCAAGTGCATAAAGTCTATTGCTTTTTACCTCCTTTTCTAATGGGAATAATAATTTAAGACTTGCTTACTTATAAGCAGCTTTGTCTTTACTTTTTATATTTGAAGTTTATTTTAGGAAAACCGTAATTTCACCTGAGACCAACAAAACATAATATGCTACCCTCTTGACAGCTCATTATTTTGACAGTAGACTGAACTGCAATTTAATTTCTTTTTGCCTTCTTTTGATCTAACTATTTTCCCCCATGAATGTCTTCATTCAAAAAAACAACAAAAAAGCCCACAAAACAAAGAGAAAAACCAAACCAAAAAGCCACCAAAACCTGAAACTTGTAACAAATGCATTGCTTGTAAGAGTAAAGACATTTTTCCTCTAAAGGATTGCTTCAGAGAAGGAAAAAAACTAAATGCAATGGGAAAGCATGTGTTGTTTGGAAGTGTTACTCAGAAGGATAACCTCACTTATGAATACCACGGATTAATGAAACAGAAATATGACTCTTAAAAAGAGTAATTTTGTTATGGAAGGAGTTTGCTTGTTCAGGAAACCTAAGTGACCATGAGGAATTAAAACAAATCAGTTAAATGTGAAATCACCTCAAGAACATCTGTAAGTAGACAGACTGCTGTATAGACTGACTTCGTAATAATCATTGAAATTGCCCTTAAAATTATATTGCTTTTTAGCCATACTGAAATATTTATTACCCTGCGTAGCATATTCATGCATAAATATATTACAAATGTATGTGTTTTCCTAATATTTGCTTAAAGATTGATTTGGCCACTATTTACTAGAAACAATACAGCAATGAGCATCTGCCTAACAATTAAACAAAGTAGTTTATTGGTAACTGGCAGAAGAACAATGTTTTTGAATACTTTTTATGTGTCAGCCTTAGCAGAGAAAACATGTAGTGTACTTACAAACATTTCTTTCCAGCAAACATTTATATGGCCAACAGCTGTATTAAAGCACTAAAGAGTAGCAGACAGTAAGGAGTAGAAGGTGATTTTATTGACATTTCAGGGCAAGAAGACTTCTTTTAATTTGGCATGCTTCTTATGATGTTGATTCCCTGTGGCCTTTATAATCATTCATGCTGCTTACAATCTCAAATCATTGGGTTTCCAAGGGACACAGAACAAGCAGCCTTAAATTCAGCTTGCCTTATTTCTGTGAATAGTCCCATAAAAATCTATCTGAACTACTCACATAAAAAAGGCCCATGATAACTCATTTATAAAGTTTGTCTGTCAAGCAAACATAATTACTTGATGTTTACTCTTTAATAAGTATGTGATTTTAAAATGGCCATGATCCAGATAAACATAAGATTTTAAAAAATTATTGCATTTTTGTGCAGCAGTAAAAGCGTAGATCCTCCACAAAAATTGTGTACATGCATCTTAATTGGCAATTCATCAAAATAATTCACAATTAACAGCAAAGTAACAACATTTATGTCAAACTAAATTAGCGTATATATTTGTAGCAGAGGCAGAAACAGCTGTTATTCTGTTTGCATAAACTTCCAGCAGAATGTGTCTGGCAAAGTTAAGCACAAACATTTTTGCTTTGTAAAAAACAGTTCCTCTGCAAAAATGCAGAGGGCCAAATGTCTCATTAATAGGACCACTCAAGTGAGTAAGCATTGTTCAGTCAAACAAGGACCAGGCCACCACAGCTGTACTGTATTCTCAATCCTGTGCATAAATTAGGGTTTTTAATATGCTCATGAAACCAATATTAGAAACAAACAGGGAAATAGCACAATCCAAAAGGCACCTTCTGTCTGCCACCCCCAGTGACACTGTGTGATGTCTTATTCTCCAAGCTGCATTGCAGACTTTGCCAGACTGCTTACAGAATCAGAAGAAAAAACAACATTGAACTTTTTTAAACACGGAGCACAAAGAACAACATTTTGACATCTATAGCTAGTCTATGAAAGTCATTATGGAAAGCCCCAACTGTGCTAAATGTACAAAGCTGTTAAAATTGCTCTTTAAAGAAACTGATTTTAAATTCAAATGTATCAGTTTTTTAAAATTTACACTTTAAGTTGATATAACAGGTTTATTACTAAGCTCAACAGCAAGTGATCTAAGACAGCATCTTAGAACTGTTAAACAACGTAACCACTAACACACTACTTTTATCTCGCAATTGTGCAGCAATGCTCAGACTTTCTCCTCTTTTCACTTCTTTTTAATTATTTCCACTTTTTCCTATGGAACAACTATTATATTTAGCCCAATTTACCATAAATGCTATTGTAACACCTGTGATTTCCCTCATTAAAAGCAAAATGGACAGGGTCATGGGTTGAAAGGGCAGGGTATGGACTACAAAAGGGCTAGCTAACATTTGTACTGATAAAGCTCATTTCTATTCATCAGATGGTTCGTTCAATCAATATTTACTCCGGTGTGCATCTTCAGCTACAAAGCATACATTCCTCAATTCCACAGCGCAGACCTTGATTTCTGTGAATTCACTGCACTGCTTGAGAGGTAGGAATTTCTTGCTAACTTGGGCATCTTTCACCCCTTTGAACTGCTTTCCTGTATCAGGTAACCAGTGCCCATGCTACAGCAGACCCTGGGTCCCGGAACTGTTTAACACCACTCAGTACTGTTGAAGGGGTACCTTACCCATACACTTCTGAGCAGGCAAACATCACTATGATGTACAGCAATGCCTTCGACAGCGCCCTGAAGACTTTCCACGAATCATCACAAGTACATTTTAAACAGGAATTACCACTTCCAGAATTCTTGTTTACTCAGAACGTATCTCTTTTTTTTCTCTTGATAGATTTACTCCTCAAATGCTGAAAATAGTTTTTAACCATTAAACACAATTTAAATGACCTCTACTACTGTACTGTCAAATTAGAAAATCATACCAAGTAACTGCTTGCCATCATATTTGTAAAAGACCAACAGGGGAAGTCAGACATTTTCCATACCACAAAAGAGAAATTATTTCCAGCCAATGCACATGGTATTTTCATAGTTTTTAAATTAATTGTCACCAGACTTCCATCTATGAAAAACAAATGTAACTTAAAAAAAAAATTATATGATGAAAACATTCTTATATAATATCTATATTACATTAAACCATACAGTTATCTATTGATGAACTTTCATTATGTACTCTCCTCTGACGCCCAATACTACAGCATATTACAATCAAAGACAAATGAGAGATACCATACGGAATATAAATATGATCCAATGCAAAGTAAAATTATTGCTGAAGTACAAATGGGCTCTCATGCTTTCCCTTTTACTTTTGTTCATTCTAGAGAGGCATCACTGTTTATTGACTATACATATTTGCATTTTTTTATTATGTGACACAGTTTATTACTGACTCATGATTTTCTAAGCATTTACTAACATTTATTAAATTTTACCCGCAAAGACCTAACACTAGTAATCTGTGTTTTATCACATATCAAGGAGTCCCAATGAAGTCAAATAACATTATTCAGTTAAGGAGTAGCCAAATGAACTACACTGTGAGGACAAATTGGCTTTACAACGGTGGGGTAAGGTCCTAAGTCCTTTCTTTAAATAGTCAGTGTGTTCATTGACATATTTTAGGACATTAATGTTACATATTCCAAATAGAGACATATTTACTTCTCCTGGAATAAACTGCAAAATAATTTTCCTTTAAGTTAATGAGTCCATAAAGACCCCCTGCATTCATCTACTCAATTAAGGAGAATTTCTTAGTTAGCCAGTCTATTTGTATATGTTACTTAATAAGCTCACTTAGAAATACTGCAGATAGAATTCTTTTGATCACATCTTTCTAATTTCTTAAAAATATTCCAGTCATGCTAAGAAAATGGAGTAACTACGTAACATCCTATAATATGTGTTACTGCTCAGTCCTGACACCAACAAAAAAAACTACACAGAAAACTCACTTAAATAACTTGGCTTCAGGGGTTTGTGGTGCTCCTTTTCTTCAAAACGCAACAGAAAAAGCTTTTTAGGAAGATTTTCAGATATAAGCTTAAATATTACTTTTGTAGTAAGTGGAGTACTTGGGTACTAATGTCATTTTCACAACTCAAATAGTTAAGATCCCAAACTTAGCTTTTGTATGTGTACGAGTAGCAAGCTCCCAGAGTAAAAGTAGCTATTTTGACATCTTTTTTTGCCACAGCCAACCTTACATGTTTGCATAACAGCTGCATTATATGCAGAATCGTAATAGCTTTAAACTTTACAATTCATTTTAGTAAGAATTAAATTACAAGGAAAAGTGTAATTATTCTTTTTCAGTTAAAGAGCACAATCATTTTAATGCATCTTCTGTTCTCTTTTTCTAAAAAATATACCGAAGTACACATTCTACGTTCTTAACTCCCTCACAGGATGTTGGCACGAGTTGGACAGATGAAAGGAAGACTGTAGTGAACGCTCATTGTAAATTTCTTTTATACCTATGTTTGCCTCTGTAAAATACTGGTATAAAAGTCATCAACTTCAAAAAATTCCATTTTCCATTCAGAGGGAAATATCTGGACCTACCATAACAACAAGAGAACCAAAACAACAAATTCCCAGTCTCCTGTACATTGTTCTGCTGTAAGTCAGTATGGCTACGACTGCATAATGGGATTTAAGTCAAGACATGAAGTGCAGAAAATTATTATTTTGGATAAGACATGACCAATGACTGTAACATAACAGCACAATAGCTGAAAATGTTAGCTTGGCTTCCACAGGATGGGATGACTGACTGTCTGTGTGACAGTCCAGTGCGCTGGGATTCATTAGGCAGTAACAGAGGTTGGGTATTTTCAGGCGCTCTTTGGCCTCCTTCTCCAATGCGGAGCAGTAACGAACCACAGCAGCCCCTGCACATCCCAGGCGTGTTGTGCTAACTGCATCAACTGTGGCTTGGTAGGATCACAGCTCAGCCGGGAAAGTTTGGGGGAACAGCTCACATGTTCAAGACTGAGAGTTTCCTCCTTGAAACCAACTGCAAATATAGTTGAAAACAACTGCACCTTCATAAGAAGGCTTACAGCTCTCTAAAAGCACAAATTCAAGGGAGCTCTCAACTTGTGGATTGTGACACTCATTTACTTCCGTTATGCAGAAAGCCACAAAGACAGATGCTCAATTAATGTATAATGTTCCTTTTTATTTGAGAGCGTGTAAAGCACTGCTCTTGCCTCAACACACACCTGTTGTAAAACTTCACTTTAGTAACCTCTTGCGCATGAGTTTTGAACAAGGATGAAAGCTGCATGTTTGTTGTTTTTCTCCACCATCTATCCCAGCCCCTTTCTTCCCCACCTGTAAACTCCCTATTGAGTAAGCATAAATACAATGCAAATATTAATTTGCATTCTAGGGGCAGAGCTGCACCTCTTCACAGTAGCTGACAGCACAGCTAAAGGGGTGGCAGAGATGGCTACAGAGCTGGGGCAGATCCCGCAAGAGATGCTGCCAGATGTGCAGCAAGATCTGCCTCCCTCTCCCTGCCCAGCACCCTGGGCCTTGTTTAGAAGGAAAGCGTCTGAGGAGGACACTTCACTTCAGCCTTGCACAGACCACCCAAAGGCACGGGAGGAGAGGCGTGGGAACCATGGCTTGTGTGGATGAAGTGCCTAGAAAAACGGGATATGGGGCTCCTGACCAGGGGTCCCAGGATGGGCACGTTTTGAAAACAACCCCTGAGACAATGCTTTACTCAAATTGGAGACATTATGGTGCGCAGAAAAAAAAAGAATTAAAAACCCCAAACAAAACCAAAACTCGCAAAAATCCACACTCAAATATACTGAAAACCCCCAACCCAAGCAGAAAAGCTTCAACAGGGGCCACTTTACAGAACTGAGTGCTTTCTCTCTGTTTCCTGTTGCTCTTAAGAAAAACAAACATTGATTAGTAAGTTCTTGCCTGATGCCCCACAGCCAACACCCTAACAAAGAACGCTGGGGGAAAAGAAGATCTCTTTAAGTTGATCTGTGCAAATGTCATAGTTACAATTCCTTTAAAGCGCATTACACACGTGCGATTTGTTAGTGCTGTTAACACACGCTGTTACAGGAGCTGACATCGAACAAGCTGAAATTCCAGCTAAAAGTTCTTTCTAGCGCGTGTCCCCTGTCCTTAAACGGAAGATCCAAGAAATCTGCATGCAGTGTCGCTGTCAACCCCGAGCGCGCCCCACTCCCCATAAGCCCTTCTCCTCCGTTCCAGTACCATGGTAGAGACTACTTTTTGTCCCTTTTACCAAGACATGGGTGAGGCAAGCAACCCGTCTGACACACTGGGTGATAAAGGGCAATGTGGAAGATAGGGGGGCGGAGGAGCTGTATAAGCCCCGCGGACGCCCGAGGCTGGCAGGGGTTGTTCTTGCCCTGGTGCCGGTGTTCACCTGGCCCGGAGATGGGGCCCAGGGGAGTCTGGCCCTGGGAGACACGGAAACAACGCATTCCCACGTCTTCCACAGCCCTCCACCCCCACCCGGGTGCCCGGCGTGCCAGCTGCAGCCTCTCTCCAGCCCCAGCGGACAAGCATCACAGCAGTTCTCCATGCCTGAGGGCGTCCTGTGGGTGACCACACTCTGCTCCCCCGCGGAACCCTCACGGGTGGGGCTGCAAGCCCTGGAGGAGGCTCTCACAACCCTCCACGATAGGGCTGCTGAGGCAGCACGGGCTCGGGGGCCCGAAGGGACCTGCGGGCACGGGGTTCCCGGGCAGCGCAACCCTTCCCGCCCAATTACCAACCCACGGGCAATGGGGGCCTCCAGGCGACGTGCCAGTTGGGGAACGAAGTCCAGCTAACTTTCGGGGAGCAAAATGGGAGCCCTTCTCCGTGCTGGCAGCGAGCCAGGGCCAAGAGGCAGCGGGTTCTGCCGTACGGGACACCTGCCGCGCCCCGCGGGCAGCTGCAGGTGAGGACTGCACGGCACAGACACTGTCAAGCACCTGAGCCTCCCTTCTGCCTGCCCGCCACGGGCCAGGCCGGCGCCGGGCTTCCCAGGACAGGTACGCGAGGGGTGCCCACCCACCGTCCGCCGCGGAACGTTCTTCGGGCTGGGTCGCGGCCCCGACGGTGCAGGAATCACACCGTCAGTAGCCACGCCGGCGGGCGGGCACGACCCATCAACTTTCTCCCCCGGACCCTCTCCCCTAGCACGAAACCTCTTCTCCGGCCCCTTCCCCAGCAGCTTTCCCGAAAGAGAGACGCCCGCCGGCCCGCTTACCTCGCATGGTGTTGGTTCCCGCTCCGCGCAGTCATGAAGCTAGGAGCCCAGGAGCCGCACCGCACAAATCCCGTCTCAACACCCGCGAAGGTGGCAGGCGCCGCAGCTCTGCTCCGCCGGGAAAACCATACCTCCGGGGCGGCTCCGCGGGGCGCGGCTCCGCGGGCTCCCCGCCGCCGGGCGCGCTGCTCCGG
>VZTE01002092.1:918346-933296 GCA_013397775.1 Eulacestoma nigropectus
TTCCCTCCTTCCTTCCTTCCTGCTTTTCTTTTTTTCCCCTGCTATGTTTGTAAAGAATAACTAAAAGAAATCAATATAAAAACCATACGGAATAAATACTACCTATTTGCATTGTAGAATTGTAGATACTCCAAATACATTGAGAATTGTATGCATCATTTTCCGCCCGTTTTTATAGTGAAAAAAATAAAATTGCTTTCAGCATAGCTAGCTTTAAAATTGATATATCAAAATACACTTCTTTTCAGACAGTTGGAAAAAATATGCTTAAACACAAACAATAAAGCCAGGAATATTTGAAGTGCCTATTGTTTGCCTAGTTTTTGAAGCAGATGGGAATAGAATCAGGTTTTTGAAAATAAATGTACTAGAAAGCAGATTTTTTTTTTATGTTAAAGTATATATTTAAAGAGAATAAAAGAGCTTACAGGTCGCTTACCCCTGTTTTTGGCATGATGCATTTACAGGACAATGCAAAGCAAACAAGATAGTTACCTCAGATAACAAAAACAAACTCCAAAAGCAGAAATTACTATCCATGCTCCCCTATCATTTAAAAGAGCTCTTTCTCTTACAAAGCTATTAGCACCACTTTAATTTATGCAGTTAATTTTCCCATCCAGTTCATAGGCCAATCCCAAGAGGGAAAAAATGGCCCTAGGTCTACCCCTTGTACAAGGCAGGCAGATTTAGCAAGTCTTGATCTGAGAAAGTAGTAATGCAAATGCTTAGGATTAAATATATGGTTATGTGCTTTTCTGAATTAGAATCTGTGTCAGAATGCTTATTTAGCTACAATTCTGATATTAAGAAAATCTTCTTGTGTTGGCTGACCTAATACAGAAAATGGCATTGTTTTGAATGTTCCTTTTGAATCCACAATTCATGCTAATATACATTGAATATATAAATATTTGTATGAGAGACATAAATTAGCTAATAAACATTTCGTGTTTTATTTCCAAAATTATTTTTGCTATGCCTATTGTGATAAGATACGACTATGATTGAGATCAAGAGAAAACTTCTAGATACAGTGGTACAAAAATCCTGAACTGCTCATACTTGTGAATAGATGTGTACAGACAAGGTCTCATAAGATATATTTGAAACTAATAAATGCTGGTATAAATTGGGTTCTTGGCACGTACCTTGGCACCATGCTATTGTTACTGTGTGTCACTACAGCACAAAAGCAGAAAATACTTAAGTAATTCAGCTATTAAAGATGTTGGTACCTCCAGCCATAGCTGGCTCATGGGTTGATAAATGCACCGGTTGGACACAAGTAAGCAAGACCGAGGAGCTAATATTCCTTTAAATCTCCATTCTCCAGGATGGCCAGTTGCACCTGACAAACTGCAAATGTTCTTCGCTGGTACCTTTGGTTGAAATCCCAGAAATAGGAAAAAGTAAAAGCCCAGTAGGACACAGTGTTGTATAAAGACGAAAGCCAGTTTTAAGTGAAGTATTTTGGGTACTGGCAACAGTCAAGCTGTGATAGCAGCGAGCTTACTCCATGCAAGAAGTTTATTCTGCTGCATGGGCATGTTTAGCAGCCTGTTCTGCACTTCGTGCTATTGTGAGATGGCTGCTATGCAATGTTTTGCATAATACCTGCCATGCAAAATGTATCCAATAAAGCAGAGGCAACTGACAAAAAAACATTTAACTGGGCTAGAACTACACTGCATAAGAATATATGTAATACGCATTAAACATGTAATAAGGTATAATATACACTCTGAAACTATAAATGCACAGTTTATTCTAATAACTTTTGCCTATTCATTATACCACTTCCCGCTTACGCAGAACTTTCCTGTGTAAAATGTGGCTGGTCTTGAGATGCATGCTCTCTTTGTCAAGAAAGAAGACATTCTGATGGCATGAAAGAAATGAGACATTTCTGAAGGAACACTGCTTAGAGTGGGACGTGTGCAAATGAAGAGTAAATCTCCAAACACCTACAGTTATTGCAAGATTCTCAGATGAAATGAACAACTTCAAGACTCTTGCTGCTAATAGGACACAATAAAAAACCAGCAAATGTTGCTCTCTTTGCTTTTAATGCCAGTGACTACAACAAGATCCTCAGTCCCCCAGGCCCATGGTAGGTTGCCACTGCGTTGCAGGGAGATAGCTGATGTGTCGGAACACATTAACTTTTGTGGCAGGTGGGCAAGGGACAACTGTACAAAGAGGTATTAGGTGATTAAGGAGTATGAAAACACAATAGTAATTTCTATTAACAGATAGAATGCAGAAACATTTGGAAAATGTTCATGGAAGAACAGCAGGGACACAATTTTCAATATAGTAAAACAAAGAAATAAAGGATAGGGTAAAACCCCATATTCACAAATTAAGGATTATAAAAAATGATTAGAGTTATGTAGGGAAACAGAAAAGTACAAAAATAATTGCCTTGTAAACCACAATAAATTGAAATTAATGTAATGTTTATTCTCCTCTTATCTTTCCAAATGTCCATTGATTTGTAAATGCTGCCATTTTAGCTACACAAAATAAGCGATTTACCTTATGTGGGATAGAGAATCATATTGCTATCTATTATGCATAGTATTTCAGCATTTTTATTATAATCACTTATTTAAAAGAACAATGATAGAGAATAATGAGGAAGATAAGTACTAACAGACACAGGAACAGAAATTAAAAACAAGTGAAATAAAGAAATATCCTTAAAAGCACTATATGATACCTTGGAGCCTAGCTTGGTACTGCATTGCATCATGTTTTGTATAACATGTTTTTTGTAATTCTGCCCAGGACACTGCACACATTACTGTGATAAAACCAGAGAGAAGGAATACTGAGGGGGTGGGAGGCTACATAATGCTTCTTGTAAATCTTCTGGGTTTTAGAGGAACTTGCAAATGGTACACAAGTTTTTTATACTCTGTGCAATGACAGTAGTCTGACCAGACTGAAAATGCTTAGAATCCACAGAAGTAGTGATTTTTTGAAGGCTGGTAAGTGCTACGTTTTGGAAATTATGTTAAAACTTTTTCTTTCCGTTCTTGAAGAAGTCTATAGGCTGTTGAGATTTTTATTTATTTGCAAATAAAAAGCACAGTGCTTGTCATTTTTGGAGCATAAGTATTGCCTTAGATCATTGTATGATAAAGTATGATAATCCCTATACTTCTAAAGCCTCAGTAGAATGCACAAGTACTATGATTGTATGACTTTGTATATGTCAAAATAATTTTTAAAAGCTTTAGGAGGAAAAAGTGTTATGTTAGAAAACTTTAGTAGTGTATTGTCAACATCAATTAGGTAATTGTTATACATTACAGACATTTTTAGACTGCCATATAAGTGTTTCTTTTTGATTGGGAAGATATTAAAATGAGAGAGTCCACTATGAAGAAATAAAAGAAAATAATGTCAAGCACTTCCAAACCTCTTCAAAATTATAGAAAGTGTCAAAAGAATTATGAAAACAATATTCAAATGGCAACTGTGGAAACATTATTCAAATGACAATCAGGTTGTTCCTTGCGAGCTCTTGAAGTCATAGTAGGTTTATGTTTCTTTTTCTTTCATTCAAAACAAACAAACAAATTTTAAAAAATCCACACGAAAACCAAAAACAACCAAACAAAAATACACATCAAAATTCCAAAATTAAAAACCCATTTTCTTTGCTTCCTTGGTGTTATGAACCATGCTATTGAAACAGACATCTTTAAAGAAGCAGCCACTTTTCCAAATATAGAGACTCAAACACCAAACAAAGAAACAAATCAAATCAGTCCTCTGTGCGCATCCACCTGGCCAGCCAGATTGCATGTCACACATTTGGAACAGCTTCTATGCCGAATCAAACCTCTCATTCCCAAATATACCGGTGCAGAGGAAGCACCAGATTTCAGTTTCAGTCTTCAACTATTCTGTTTCAGAGCAAGATCAGAAGTCAACATTGATAAACAGTTTTGTCAATGGACATTACCCTCTTGCTCCACTAAATCTCTTCTCAATCTGATAGGACTTTCTGCAGCATTTTACAGCTATTCATTCATGCCTTTGTCTTGCCTGTGAAACTGCATTTCTGTTAGTTGATGCCTGACTTATAAACAAGGATCAGTTTTATTTCCCTTCAGCCACCTACATAATTTATGTAAACCACCAAGGGAGCACCTAAGTGCTGGCAGCAGATAATGTGATGTTCAGCTCTAGCTATCCTACATCTTATTATGACCTCCAGCCTGGCTAGGAAGGAATGAACTGGTCAAAACCAGTCAAAACCCAGTCCTATCTGGAAATAGGAGAAAAAACGATTTCTTATTGGCGCTTCTGCCACAGCGTTCTGAAAATGAACACTGGTTTGTGTGCAGTGTATGGCTGTTCCTGGGTTCTTGCTGATGCTGAACTTGGACCAAAAAGTATCAGTTAAAATAGTTGTTAATAATGTTTTTATATCTAGGAAATTCCTTCCAGTTCTGCCAGAAGAATGACTTCCTGTGACTGAACTGCAGCCTAAAACAGGGCTGGATGTGAAGCCACTGATGATTAGGGAACCCCAACTCACTCAGCTGTGATATTTCCTTAGTGACACAGCTACCACAAAGAGAGAGACCTTCCACTGGTTTCATACTGAATTTTTAGTCTGATTCAATGGCTCTTTCCTTATATTTGTAGGTCATCCCAGATACCTAGGAGACTGCTTAAACTTGTGGAATGATGCAAGTGTTCTTTTACACAGCAGGACTTTATATGATAAGCATAAATAAATGGAAGATGAAGACTTCTTATGGACTGATCTTGTACTTGAAATTCATTTCTCTTGCAATGAAGACCATAAACAATTTTGTTTCCAGTGAAAACTGCATTTTCTGAATTTTCAATTTTTCTGTGCCTCTAGCCATATTATATTAATACCACTTCTCCTCTTAAAGTACATTGTCACTTTAAAGTACATTGTTTCGGTTAAGTATTTCCACCATCTATCTTGTTCTATAGGATCTGAAAAATACAGTTTTCTAAATTCACAGTAAATACTGTGAAATTGTGCATTTCAGAAGTGTAATTTTATTTATACCTGCTATAGAAATACAATTTTGTGTTAGTATGCTCTGTTTGCAGAGTCAGACTGTGATGTCACTGAGAAATATCTGCATATAGCAGTGGTTTTTTGACAGAATGAAAGGAAATGACAAAATGACAGGAAAGAAAAGGATGAAAGGAAGTAAGAGAATTTAATGAAAACTATATGTGATATGGTCAAGCCACGTAGGCACTGGCAAAGCTAAACACTCAGTTAACTGACATGTGTAGTAAACCTGTACTGATACTTGCCACAGAAATACAGTGGGTTACCAATATCGGAGAAAAGTGTAATTTTTGTTACCCTGGTGAGATTCGAGAGTTTATGCAGTTGTCACCCTAGATTTTCTTCTGACGGCACTTTAAATTAAGGTCCCAGAGAAACAAATATTAATTGCTGAAACTGAGAATGAATTATTAAAATGTAGTGTCTTAGGAAGAAAAGCTGTAAAAGGCCTAAACTGATAAGTGAAAGAAAGTGCAATGCCTAGAGGAAAGAATATTGTGTGTAATTTAGAAATAAGACCTCTCTTTTCCTTGGTACTTGCAGCTTATGAAATTGTTTCTTGTGTAATTTTTCTATAATTCTTCTGCAGCACGCATACATTATATTGCCTTGTAAGTGTGATCAAATGAAAATTAGACAACAGAAAATGTAGGGGCTTGGTGTACTTGGAAAGATTTATTTTACATATCAAACCTGAATTTAAGCAATGCCATGTACTGGTTATATTGAATTGCATAGCCTACATTAAAAAAAAAGTAATGAATGAATACTGAAAACAAAAACTGTTATACCAAGGAATTTTGGATTTGCTGTTCTTAATGTTAAGATACTTTTTTTAAAAAAAGAAGAAAATCTGATCCTAAAGATCAACTTTTGAACGTAATATAGGTCCTAAAGCCACATGATATCGCCTTAAACATTAACAAAAGCTATTTATCAAAATAAGAACACTAATGAAAAAAAATTACTGGGTCAGCCACATTTGACTAGTTGACAGCAAAAATAAAGTGAAAGACATCAAAATTTTTCTCTTCAAAAATTAGGAAAAAAGAATGGAATCACCATTCAGTAGATGTGATGGAAAAATCTGCAGAAAAACATACTTACGAAGTATACAGAAAGAAAGGATCATTACACTTACTTAGAATGAAATCCATAGGGTTTCCACAAGGACTTGTTTGAATTAAGGCATAGTTTTTAGACAAAGCAAGACTAATTTGCCAGCAGTGAATGATTTACTTTGTCCTTTTCTAAAGCAGCAGTAGCAATAGATTTTTTTTATCTTGTTAGAAATCTCAGCTAGTGTCTCCAAACTAAACTCATGCCATGTGAACTTACTGGGGCTTTGTCTTTAAAACTTAACCCTTTTCACTGCTGTCTTACTTTCTTAGTGTGACTTGCTGAATATCTTGCTCCATTGAACAGGTTGTAGACCTGGAAATGGTCCGGACCACCGACGTTAGTCATGAAGTCCTCACTCGGCAAAATACAGCTTTTGTGCAAGCAGCTTTGTCCCCGAGTCCGTGAGTCTTTGGAGCAAAGGTGGTGCAACAGCTTCAGCTCTGGCTCAGTTGGCACATCCTGGTTGCAGCAGCTCTCTTGATTCATAGACTACTCATAGCAAGTATATCCCCAGCCAAGCCCACAAAGCCAAGTTCTTTTTGTGGTTACACTGACACAATTCTGAATGGATGCTGGCCTGTTTTATTCATTCATGGCACACACTGGTGTTAATGACTTTGGATATGAAATTAATTTATTCAAGCAACTTCCCACTCACATAATATTACTGTCCCCACTGAAAATTAAGGAAAGATTTGACTAAGATAAGACTTCAGAACTTTGTAAATATTCAGTTAAGAGTATAATTTGCTACCAAATTGAAACTTGTTTGACACTGAAGTAGAAGCAACTGTACTGAATTTATAGGAACTGCATCTTGTTTCAAACTGCCTCATAGTTTTATTTAAAGCTCTGCATGCTTCAGAGAGGAATTTGGAATAATAAATGTTTCAGCCAGGCTGTTTAAAAAGTGTTAGCAGGTATTTCCTCTCACCGTAGCATGAGTTTGGGAGAATCAGCTTTTACTCTCATGTATACTTGATGCAAGTCTGCTAAGAAACATGCTGAGATTTTTGTCTGGTTTTTGCTTTCCATATCTGAAAATAAGAAGTGATGGCAGTGTTTCTGTACTCACAGTTAATAAATATTACACCTTAACTGTATTCTGAAATTTAGATTATGTGCCAATTCATTATTTAGGCATAATAAAAAAAATTAAAAATTCATCTTTATTAAAAAGTTATGGAGTTTGATATAATATCCTAGGGTGAAGCCAAGGACAGATAACACTCTAGCAAACTGGCTGATAACTTCATTAATGACTAATTTCCTCAAGATTGTTGCTATTAGAAACTAAATTCAGTGATTTAGAACAGAAATTGTATAATTTCATTTGCTCTGCCCACCTTTAAATTAGCTATGGCATGATTTGAGGCATATTTGGGAGAGCAGCAGTTTTTAATTTAGACTTTCAGTCTTTATCTTTAGCCTAACTACCTTGGACTATGTATTTTCAGTAAAAATCTTAACCTAGTACATTGGCAGCATATAATTCAGCTAAAAATCTAAACATTTAAATTAGGCAGAGAGGACACGAAGATCTGAAATGACGTATACTCCAGCTTCATTATGGGTAGAACTGATGGCAATTAAAATTCATCTCCAACCTACCCAGGAGTATTTTCCCTGCATCTGTTGGGAACTTTTCTCTCCGTGCTTTTCTTTCACCACTATTACAAAAGAGAAATGCAGTCAAATGGAAACTAGTGTAAACTCCATGCAAACAATCCATACAGCTTCAGTATTGCTCTATTTTACAGAAGCAATGCAAAGGATTGTACTATCAGCACAATGCTTAAGAAACAGCAGAATAAAGAGCTCAGCATTCCACTGGCAGCTGAGGAGATCAAACAGAAAATATGCCAGCAGTATAGACCAATGTATTATCACCCCCTCCCTCTTGCTGCATAACTGTGCTTCATAATGTGCCATAACATTGGCAAGCACAGCTCAGAGCTTTTTAAGAACACAAGGAAGCTCATGAATAATGGTTGAATCAGGAAAGTGATAATTAAATGAGACAACTGAATGCCGGTGGAGTCCCCAGTGGAAAATACTGCTCAGTGAAGATCATCTTCATTTCCCTGGGTTTAGCACTACAATGCTAAAGATATTTTTCAAACCAACATTTTAATGAAAATATTAAAGTTCCCAAAACCATATGAGGTATTTTCTTGTATGTAAGTTCTGTTTCAAAATGGAACGTATATGATGTGGTTTAAAGAGGGGGAAAAAAAAAAAAAAGCTTTCATTCTCGATTTGGTGAGATAAAATATTTTGCCAGTTTACCAAACTAGTTGACACTATTAAATTTATATTATAAACTCTGACAACTAGTGATGGCTAAATTGTGAGCATGTTGGCTTAAATGTTTGCTTCATGTTTCTCCTTGTATTGGAGGTATAGTTAGTTTTGTTCCACCTCCAATTTCACCTACTTTGTGGCCTTAGAGCAAACAGTTGGCTGCTATTTGTCAGTGGCCAGTCTCAAGGAAGACAATTTTATTACAATAAGCATCTCTCTTGTCTCCCTGTCCTGTCACTGCACCATGCTCCTCCTGAACTTGTGCTGCAAGGAGAGGCTGCCATGATCCTTGCACATTAATCAACATGCTGTGGGTCTTAGAGCCAGAAGCTGCAAGCCTTTTGGGTTTTGTACTCTCCAAGTGCGTGCTCTCCCACAGTTAACCTCTCGAAACAGAAATGAGAAATGAGTCTTGTTATGGAACAAAAAATTGCTTTTTGTAAAAGCACTAAAAGTCAAAGTGATTCAGCGGCTTGACATTCATGTGGATGTGACAGCAAAATTAGACTGTGACTTCACAAAACAGTTTTTGTGACTTACAGTGTATGTAATATACATTCATTCATCCATTTTTATTTGAAATAAAGTCTTGTTCTTTTATCACCTGACTTGTCAGTCTTATATTAAAAAAAAAAAAAATAGCCAAAACTGACTGACAATGGATCTCAAGCTTGCATTTCAAACAAATCCAAAACGTTTTTTTTAATTGACAGTTTTTATAGATCTTCTTGAAAGGATATTTTTAGCATCTGAGCTGCCTGGATTAAAAGATCTAGGAAAAATTATTTGGGGTATCTTTGGTTTTTTGTTTAAACACCATACAGACTATTAGCATTTATCATATTTATGTCATTTTTTTCAGTAAAAATGTCAGTTTCAGTCTTCATTATGCTGGAATGTAATGGAAGTTCAAAGAGTCATACTACAAAGGGCAAAAACTCAAAAGCTTTATCATGCCTAAATCAAGGTGGCAAAACCAAATTTCTCTCACTTTTAGAGGGAGAATGTAAAAGCCTGTGAAGATCATTTATTCACAGACCATTGTACTTCACAGAACCTTAATTCATTGTAATCAAGGTTCTGGGTTGGATATATATAAAAGCGTAAACTGCTCTTAACCCACACAAGAAGAACTAATAATATGACATTTCTTTTTTTTTTTTTCAGTAACGAAACTTACAGTTGCTCTCTCTCTCTCACTTTGCCAGGTGCCTCAGATAACTTGGCCAATGCAGACTTAACATGTAACGGGTGCTCACATATATTTTTAGACTCTCTTAGTTGTTCCAGATCCACTTTGTGGTGCACAAATACAGTGTTTTTCTACCAGAGGAAATGAATGTGGCAGTGTCCTGGTTGCAGAGACGGGGGTGGCGGTTTTTAGCGCTATGTGGGTGTGACCATGGTGTTTATTTGATGCCACCAACATCTTCACTGCTTTCAGCAGGACAGGCTGGGCACCAGAAACCAGAAGTTCTTCATCTTACCAGGCTTGCTGGAGCAGAGTGGACTTAAAACCCTGGTGAACTTGGTTCTTTCTGCTGTCCACCATCTCTCCACTGTCCCATCTTTCCTCCAGAGCAGGACTACAGACTTACAGTGCTGAAAGGGACAGCGCTGGGGCATGTCTGAGCCAGCAGGGCCGGGAGGCAAGGGGTCAGCACCCTGGCAGAGGTGTTTCACACCTGTTTGGATGAACTAACTTTGTTTGTCCCTGCTTTTCTTTTTTTTTTGGGACTGGGGGCTAGAGGGGGAATGTTAAGCTGTGGGAGCTCTCTTCACTACGTTACCTTTGTTTCCCAAATACCTGGTGTCGTGAGCATTATTTTCGGGAAGATTTTTGTTGTTGTTGTTGTTCCTGGTGGGGAACAGTCTTTTGTGGGTAAATCACCTTCTCTTTTTTATACCTTTGTTATTAATACTGCTGCTGTTACTGTGGTTTTAGTAAATTTTCATTTCAACTTATAATTTTTCATTTATTGTCCCTTCCTTACCAAAAGGGACTGGGGAAGGGGAGTGGCTTATTTGGAATTTAATTGCCCTGCTGGGGTTAAAATCAGTACAGATAGTATAACTTCATAGGCTAGGACCCTTCTGAAAGTTGGAAAATTCTGAATCACCTCTGTCCTCAGGAAAACAGAATGATGTGGAGTAAAGATTTAAATGGTTATTTTCCACCCATACTGGTGCCCTGATCCAGTTCATTGTGCTGGCACACGAGCAAGGTGGTGGAACAGCAACTGAAGGTTGTTGCTTAGGCTGGCATAACTACTAAAATATAGTTCTACACCAGCTTGATTTCCCTCCCACATACTAGAAAATAAATAGTCAAGTTAAAAACTTAATCCTTTTTTGTTTTGTTTTAAGGATTTTTCAGGTGTATTTGGGGGGCAGGAAGTGAAAATCACTGAAAAACAATAAATCTAAACTGATCACTTCCATAACATTTAGCTGCTAAAGCAAAGAAGAAACAGAAAATAAGGTCTAGTCTAAGAGGACACCCTAAATCATGCGTCAAATTTTTTCAGATAGTGCCTATGATACTGGCATTATGGAAAAAGAGATAGAGATGAAGTTATGCGGAGGGATGTTGCCAACTACACATTAGAGATGGGTCAGATTATTTATACGTGACTTCAGAAGAATAGTGTAGAAAGCTCCTTATAGCTCCCCATATGCTAATCTGCATATAAAAATGTTGGGAAAATGTCTTGAAATGCAATATAAAAGAGAAATTTAAATTTTTGGTCTTGTTAACAAAGTTAGAGGTGTCAATAAAAAAAATACAAAAATTCCTTGCCTTCTAAAAAAATAAAGTACCTTTGTTGGCATGGGGTACCAGAATTGATTTCAGCCGTGGTGTTTGTCTTTGTAGTCTTTAAGGGGATTTTTTTTTTTTTTTGGTGAATAGGCTATTGCAATCCTCTCAAAAAGATTAGATTATTGCCCACATTTTGTCCCAGATTTAGCTAAAGAATACTTGCTTTAGCCTGGGATGTCAATGAGAAGGAGAAAAAAGCACCTTAAATAATCTTTGAAAGTTCATTGTTCATTGTGAGTGCATCTTTAAAGCTGTATGGTGGTGTATTGGTTTAATTTAGACCACATGTAAAAAAATTTACAATATCCTTCCTAATGCTGAGACAGATGAAGAAATCGGGAAGGTGTCATAATCTCATAATCTAGTGAATTAGGAAGGATCTGAAAACCACGAATCTTTGAGTTACTACCTTTTATTTGCCACTGCCTTTCAGGTTAGCTTAAGCATTTCTCTTAAATGGCTTCAGTATTCACAGCTGTAGGAAAGACATGACAATTTTTAAGTAATTCAAAAGTTCATCAGAAGAAAAGATAAATTTCACTTGGGAAAGGAATGTATAGTTGAAAACCATCGAATTACTTTTTTTCCAGTTTTGGCCTGCATTGAGACTGTGAGCAACAAGGCACTTTAATTCTGAAAAAAAATAGTGAATAGGGCCCCAAATTTATTATCGTCTCTGATTAGCCAAATATTTGGGGGGTTTTGTATTCTTCAGTTGTTCTAGAATAAATTTTATAAAGGGGCCAATCTTTTCTTTCTTTCAGGTACAGAGAAACATCAGAGTTAGGAAAAGTCAGAATTTTATGGATTGAGCCCTTTACTCCTGAGGGTTAACATTTGCTATCTTCATAAAAATTCAACTTAGTTGGTGAAGTTACGAATCTTTCTGGAACCAAAGTTATCACCTGGCAAAGTAAATATTTGCAAGAGTTCAGTAAATAAAATCTCCAAAACCTGGCTCCCTCAGGATGTGGCTTGGCCACTCTTTGCTACACTTCACGTCTGCTACCTCCAGAAAAGGTATTTTATTGATCCACTTTTTAAATTAAGGAGACCTATGATAATCCACACTGATTCTAGGATCTAGAGTCCTATTACAAACTGTATGGAGGTCTTCCTTGTCACAGAGCAGGCTGCTGACTTTCTTACTTTCAACTTTAATTCCCAATGAAGACAAAAGTCTTTAAATTAAATTAATTTTAAAATTATAGCCCTTACTTGTACAAATAAATAATTCTGGGGACCCTGTTTCATGCATTTCACTCTCTAAAAATCAATACAATAATGACCCTTTCACCTTCTGGAAATGACGAGGTGCATGGTGAGCTTCTGGGTTCCTTTAAGCATGGGGCACATCCTGCTCCCACACTGCAGCAACGTGGCACTGTGGAATTGTCAGCATCCCTGTCTAGAGAGCACTGCTGAGAAGAAAAAGCTGTGCTAAAGGCACAATATGAGAAAGTAAGACCCGTTTATACAATCTAATATTTAATGAAAATCACTAAACTCAGGATTTCCATTAATCAAAATATTCTTTGACTTCTGTTTTGAGAGGTAAATGTAAAAGAAATAGTTAAGAAAATAGAACAGAAGAGAATGGAATAGGACAGATGTCAAACAACTAAGAAACCTACAAAGACCAGATGAGGGATGATAAGCAAAAAAAAAAAGACCTGTAGTCCAGAAATATAAACCAGAATCTTGAATTAAGTACCTTTCTTCCTCATAGCAGATGCGGGAGTCTTTATGTGCTTATAAATAGTGGCCCAAGTGGCACATGCAAGATTAGCCAAGGAGGCCTGTGAGCCAGAGAAAAACTTCTATCTCATTGTTCTTGAATTCCAGTGCAATAATTTTATTTCTTGATTACATTGAAAATCTGTTTCGGCAAGATTCCTAGGTATTTAGACACAATTCAGTTTCCCAATTTGTGTGACAATTTGTTATTTGTTATTTGTGTTATATAAGCCACAACTGGCGTATAAAAGCACTTGTATCAGTCATTTTTTCATATGTACCTCATCTGTAAAGACGAGTGGCTAAGAAAGAGCACTAGATACTCCTGATATCATATAGCCTCCTTAGATGATGAAAATCTGATGTAATTAGGCAGTCTAATAGTCCTATTATTATGAATTTTAGAAGTCTTTTCTTTTTGTGGTATTCCGTGGACCATTTTCAACACCACAGTATGCAAGTGCAACGTATGTGACTTTCCTCCAACTTAAAAAAATAACAATTATGGTCTTTACCTAGTGACTCAGCACAAAACCTTTTTGCCCAACTGGTGGATTTTTCACCATTCTTAGTCCATATTACAGAACATGGATCCTTTGAAACTATTCTACAGCCTTGAATAAGCCATCTAACTTAATGCTTCAGTAATTATATTGTGTAACATTAGAGAGTTGATTTCATAATGCCTTAATTAAGGAATCATGTTATTGGCATGTACTTTCAGGGGCTAAACACTTTAATTATTTTTCCCAATTTGGTAAAAAGCTGTCAATTTTTTGCGAAATGAAAGTAGAAAATACTTTCAAGTAGTGCTTTGCTTTTCTCCTCCCGTCTGAAGACAACTGTTGTATAACAGAGAACATGACTTTAGTAAGCCTGGAGGTCCTTTTCCTTTTTTGGTCCCTTTCTGTGTCTCCCATTCATTTTGCATAACAAATGAAAAGTTGCAAGCACTTCTATGAGACCTGGAGATCGTATTTTACCAACTTGTTTCTTGTTATGAGTTGATCTGGCTTGTAAGGTCGAAAGTATTTTATTTTCTTTTCTTTTCTTGTTTATGACCTACTTGCCCTGTAGATCTCTTCCTCAGTTGGGCCTCATACTCTGCTTTGCCCATTCATCTACCAACTTTAATCATCATCACTTTCAAGTACTATCTGTCAAGTCAGATTGATACTATCAGTAGATTTTAAAATTATTGGGGATGGGAAGACACACTCATTCCAATTGCCAACTAAGCTCAAAGAAGGCCACTTATTCTAAATTGTGTACAATTAAATGAAAACTATGTATGTTCAAAAATGGTAGTCTTTGAAGTTTCTAATTTGTTACTGTAGCAAATAAAGTAATTTGATCTGAAGTAACTCACACACTCCAATAATTACCTTTTTAAGCTTTTCCTCAGTTACACTGAAGTTACATATGCACATGTTATAACTTTTGTAACACCAAAGAGTCAAACAGTGTCAAAATCATATTTTGTAGACTGAATACTACCCCGTTGTTGGGGTTTTAGGAGTTCTCCTTTTGTTTTCTTTTTCTCTCAAAGAATTTTTCCCCATACAAGCTGCCAAAGAGACAAAAGACCTGGCCACAGGGGGAGGAGTCTAGCTGGCCAGCCTCTTTCACCTGAGGTTTTCTCGTGTAGGGCAGAGAGGTCACGAGATTTGAACTGGATAAAAGGGGCTGGGTGGGGCCCCTACGGCTTTTGTCCTGCCGGCATTTGAGGGGGAGAGGAGCTGCTGTTGTTGTGGAGAGAATTCATCACTACTACAGGCTTCTGCCTTCTGCTGCCTTTCTTCTACCATGAGTGAAGCTTGTTCCTTGGAGCAGCAGTTGCACGGGGACTCTGTCTTAAACACACTACCTCACTAAAAGAGGGACCT
>VZTE01002093.1:859-280371 GCA_013397775.1 Eulacestoma nigropectus
GCAGAGTCCAATAAGATGAAGTTCAATAAGTCCAAGTGTCAAGTCCTACATTTTGGTCACAATAACCCCCTGCAATGCTATAAGCTGAGGACAGTGTGGCTGAACAGTGCCCAGGCAGAAAGGGACCTCGGGGGTACTGGTCGACAGCCGACTGAACATGAGCCAGCATTGTGCCCTGGCAGCCAAGAAGGCCAACGGCATCCTGGCCTGTATCAGGAATAGCGTGGCCAGCAGGACCAGGGAAGTCATTCCTCCCCTGTACTCGGCCGTGGTGAGACCGGACCTTGGGTACTGTGTGTGTGTCCAGTTCTGAGCCCCTCAGTACAGGAAGGACGTTGAGACACTTGAGCGTGTCCAGAGGAGGGCGACAAGGCTGGTGAGGGGCTTGGAACACAAGCCCTATGAAGAACAGCTGAGGGAGCCGGGGTTGTTTAGCCTGGAGAAAAGGAGACTCAGAGGTGACCTTATCACTCTCTACAACTTCCTGAAAGGTGGTTGCAGTCAGGTGGGGGTTGGTTTCTTTCTCCAGGCAGCAACTGGTAGAACGAGAGGACACAGTCTTAAGCTGCGCCAAGGAAAAAATAGGTTGTATATTAGGAAAAAGTTTTTTACAGAAAGAATGATAAAGTACTGGAATGGTCTCCCCGGGGAGGTGGTGGAGTCACCATTCCTGGATGTGTCTAAAAAGAGATCGGATGTGGCACTTGGTGCCATGGTTTAGTTGAGGTTAGGGCATGGGTTGTACTCGATGATTTTGAAGGTCTCTTCCAATCTAGTGATTCTGTGATTCTGTGAATGTTTCACTATGTGTGCCAAAACAAATCACACAGTCAAGAACTGATACAGCAATGATGAACGAAAAAACCCCTAAGTTGACTGGGTTTTTTAATTTCTAAAGGTCAATGAAAACAAAAGAAGCTGATGTGAGTGACTAAACCAAAACTGAATATAAACCATAGAAAACTGAAAGAGAAGCAAATGGAGAGAAGACACATGTCCATCACAGTTTAAGGACAACATGAAAGGATTTTTTAACTGTTCCAGTCCAGCTGAGAAGGAGTGGGTGTGGCCAAGAACCTAATGTTATTCAATACCATCTTACATCATTGCCAGGGGCCAGAGAAAGGGGACTCTGTCCCTTCTGCAAAGAAAGGATGTTCCTTTTCCTGTCAGAGGAAAGAGTGGTGGGCAAAGGGTCTGTGCACCATTGTTTTTCATTGTCCTGGGATTGTTGAGCATTTTGCATGCAAATCACACTCTCTTTGTACACTTTTGTTTTTAGTACTGGTGCTGTTATTGTTTACTTTATCATCGTATTTCTGTTTCCAGCAAATTGTTTTTATCTCAACCCATGATCTCGCCCTTTTTTGTTACCCACCGGAGTGGGGCAAGGGGAGTGTTTTGTGGTTTTCTTTCTAGTGGAAGTACTAAATTGGGGAATACCATTCCTAAACCATGACACAGCACAAGGAAAGAAGAAGCCACTAACAGGTCCTAGTACATTTGTCAGTAGAAAAAGGGTAGAATTATTAGAAATATTAAAGCAACAGAATAAGTAATGTTGAGTGAATGCATAGTAAATATATAATTAATAAAATGCCAGATATAGTGTTTTTGGAAAATGTTAATCATGGCCTTTCTACTCCAATAAAGTTCTTAAAAACTCCTACAGGAGATGAATACCTTTAAAATTATTGGGAACTGGTAGTCTGGATCTAAGAGTTTTGGAAGGGCTACCAGACATTAAAGAATCACAGAATCATAGTCACAGAATCTTCAAGGAAGAGAAGATTGAAGGTTGGAAAAGACCTTCAAGATCATCTGTCCAACCACCAACTCAGCACCAGAATAATTACCCCTAAACCATATCACCAAGTGCCACATCCAGGCACCTCTTAAACATGTCCAGAGACGGTGACTTCACCACCTCCCGGAGCAACTTATTCAATTCCTGACCACTCTTTCGGTGAAAAATTTTTAATAAATATCCTGTCATAGCATCCTAGACTCTGGCAAAGTAGAAAAATGAAATTATTGCTGCTAAAATATGTAGTTATTGAGTAGCGTGGCATTGTGGAGACCACAGATCACTAACACAAATTGATTGGGCCACTTAATAAGTTCAGGATGAGATGCGTTTAAAAAGACCAAGTACAAATAATTGCTTTTGGGACAAGAGAAACCACATTTGGAGAATACAGATGCTGAAAAGATCCTGACTCTTTTTACTCTTTTTGGTTAGTGGTTAAAAGCAAGGTTTAGAGTGATAGAGGTTGTAGGTATGGCAGTCTTCTTATTAATGTTAATAAGGCTAGTTAACCATTTAGGATGTAGATAGCAATCTAAGGTAGTAGCAATGAGCTTATATGAACAATGCTTGGCACTGGTGTGATGCTTCCTTGAATTCTGTTTCCAGTCCTGATGTCCACATTTCAAGAAGGATATGTTTACCTTACTGAGAGTCCAATCAAATGCTAGAAAGAATTTTAAAAAAGCCTTATATTAAGAAAGCTGAAGAGCTCCCTTTAAGTAATTATTAGGTAAAAATTGCAGTAATTCAGTCGCAATCTAAATGTACCAGCAATAGGATCCAAAATTGATGATATGGTGCCTCAATCCATTAAAAAAATGTTTAATGACTGAAACTAGAAGCTACACCAATTCAATTGAGAGCTGTGGCTTCTGTGACAGCAAGTTTAGCTAGCATCTGACACCTCCGTCAGTGGCAGCTATTTCACACCTGAAAACTTCGAAAGAGAGTTTGAATAGGGAGTTTCTTTCTGTAACAATTTCTGCAATTTTTCCGCTGCTTCAAACACCTTATCTTTTGCAGGGTGTCAAATTAGCATGGCACGAAGAGAGGAGCTGTAACCGTCTGCACAGTAGCTCTCAGTAGATTGATAAAATTTAAAAGACTTGAGGAAAAACATATATTGCATCTATGACCTTTTTCTCACTCTCATTCTATTTCTAAGCATTCACTATTGACTGTTGTCACAAACAGGACACAGCTAGACTGGTCATCGATCCAGCCCAGGATAGTTCTTACATTCTTACTATAGTGGCAATTCTTCCTTGAATTCCTAGGAATGTCAATAGAGATTATATTCCATTACACATAATTGTTGTCTACAGGCTTGAGTAGAAAAAAAAATTGTGCCAGCTACTCAGGAAATTGTATGGCTCTTTTAATAGCTGGATCTGTAATTATGTATTGATGCCAGGAACAACTAATGGAAGCAACTGTGTAACATCACACAGACTACACACCCATATTTTGACTGAAGTGTATCAATCTCGCTAACTATTTGGGGCTCTGTTCAACTGAGTTAAATACAGCACCTACGTGTTTCAATTAATACAGATTTCATCAAGGCTTTAATCATTTACTCCTTTCTAGGTTTCTCACCTGATCTTTAAGAGCATGAGCTATTGGAGTCTTATGCCCAATATGTTATATTTGAGTGTTATAAAGCTTGATAAATAAGAAGCTGCCTCTTACAAAAATGGCATTTTTCCAGTGGTGGAGATTACTTTAGAAGACATTTTGAGCTTTTCAGTAAATTGGTTGCAAATCATTTTGATGTTTAGAGTGCTGGGTGCAGGGATAGTGACAGGTTCTGACAAGGCAGAAAGTGCTGTGGCATTATCAGTAAGCCATGGAAATGATCCTGAGAAGGAATGCTACATTACTTAAATGGAAAAAGTGCTGTTGAGACTTTCACAATCTGTTCATAGAAGGTTTATAAACAGAGAGGTGAAATCAGCTGAAAAAAGCTATTCAGTAAGAAGTATACACACACGCCTCCTGCCTGAAAGTATATTCAGGTGTTCCGTCAGCCAACTAACAGACAGATTTTTAAAAGAAAACAGAGAAGCAATGTTTCTGAACTAACTGTAGAAAATTCCCAGAGAGGAACTGTGATTAATTTGAGCAGGGTTTTGAGTTAGAATGCAGTACAAGGAGGGGATCTAAATGAGGGTGGGCCACCTGATGGTCTTTTCTCAGCATCCATGCATCTAGAGGATAGGACTCCAATCTTACACTCGCCCTCTGTGTTAGCGTAGAAACACATAACCACGGACGGGTTATATGCAAGGTGCTTTTATTAAGGCGCCGGGGGAGAGGGGTACAAACCCAAATCAATCCCCAACATGGATTTCAGGTGCTTACATTATATACCCTTCTTGTTGTATAATCATGTATTAATCATTTACCCAAGCACAAATCTCAAAACCCCCCCAAACGATCATCTATTATGTGTTTTCACTCAAGCATAATTTTCAGCCCCCCTTTCCCAGGTGCAGCTACACAATTAACTCATCTATCTTAGTCTCTTACCCCCCCCTAGATGAATACTCAAGTTCAGGCTTGCCTCCTACCATCCAGGCAAGTACACAAGTTCAGGCTGGCCTGAACAGAATGTCCATCTTGCTCTTGGGGCCTACTTCGGTTACTACCATTTAGAAACATTTTAACCCTATGCTATCATCTGGACCAGTGGATACCTGCCTGACTTGTATTCCATGTGCATGCAGCAGTAATCTTCTATATTTCCAGTCAATCTCTGTAAGTGAAGTGAAGTTTACCCTGGGAACCACATCTTTTTAAACACCATGCCAACACAGTAACACACCGGTTCATCCCATGTTCTCATGATAAATGCCTACTGCCATTCTGGTGACCATTCTGACAATAGTCAGTAAAAAGTTTCTAACTTTCTCACCTAGCATCTGGAGAAACAAATATTTACTAACTGATGAAAACAGATCATAGACTCAGAGACTCACAGAATCATAGACTCATAGAATCATAGAATGGCTTGTGTTGGAAGGGACCTAAAGACCATCTAGTTCCAATCCCTCTGCCAAGTGACGCCACTAAGAAAGGTTGCTCAAAGCCTCATCTAACCCGGCCTTCAGCACTTCCAGAGATGAGGCATCCACAGCTTCTCTGGACAACCTGTTCCAGTGTCTCACCACCCTCACAGTAAAGATTTTTTTCCTAATATCTAATGTAAACCTTCTATCTTTCAGTTTGAACCCATTCTCCCTTGTCCTGTCACTACATGCTGTTGTGAAAGATCTCTCTCTGTCTTTCTTGTAGGATTCCTTCAGGTATTGGAGGGCTGAAGATTATGAAACTAGACCCTATGCTGTGAAAGTTCCAGATGCGTACATTTTATTCACTGGAATAGGTGGCCAATTTATTAATTTTATAATATTGACCAATGAAAAACACTTGGCAAAATCTAGATTGGAGTTTTTCACTGTGTTCACTTTCTGGGAGAATGAAGATGACAACAACTGGCAAGCTGTAAACACATTTAAAAACAGTGAAACTATTCATTAAGCTCAAAACCCAGCAAGATTCAGTACATAATACACATGCATGCCACATCACACTAACAAAAAAACCCCAACAAATGATAACCTATTTATGAAGTGCTTGCATTTTCCAAGAGGTCACTGCATGACTAATCAATTAGATTTTTGTAATTATAAAGAGAACAACAAAAACTCCCAAGAGATTGCAAAAACTGTCTTGAAATTAAGCTAGACTTTGTTTCTGACAGCAGGTTGGTGTGCAGATAGATGATAGTGCTTTGCATGGCCCCCAGGATGAGAAAGTATGGTTACTGTATTGGGATCCTGCAAGTGCTTGTGCCCTCTGTGCTGCCCCATGTCTGCAGCTGACCCATGCCCTGTCAGAACCATGCCGGTGCCAGAGGCTTGCCCCTTAGCATTTCTTACTTGTCCATAAAATGCACATTTGCACCTGTCACAGGAGCTTCTTCCTCATCAATGGACCAGCTGATAACAGCATCCTTACTATCCAAGCTTGCTGACTGAGGAAGAAAGCAAAAGTCAAGACAAATTTTGGGCAGCAGAGCCTAAAAAGGATGCCTGCTGACTGATGCATATCAACTGATGTTTCTTAGGAAATGGAGGTAACACAGTACTACTCAGTTCATTTCGGAATATCTTAGCAGATAAAGTCTCTTCCAACACAAATCTTTCTATGATTCTATGAAAACAAAGGTAAAAAAAGGGAAAAAATAAATTAATTCACCAGTAGGGTATACCTGTGGAGTGGGTCTGGTTTTAGCCATTATATAAGGTTTTTCCACTGGTCACCTCCCTCAGTTATCAAATTTGAGGGCTTAACTAGAGCATAACTATGCACTTTCACTCTTTTTCTAATAAGAAATTTTTTAGGTACTGCCCTCTAATTGACTGCAACTTCATTCAATAATTATTGTGCCAAAATTCACTCTTAAACACACTTTTTTATCCTTCACCATCATCTTTCTAAGAACTCATATTGTTTTTCATTTTGAACCTCAGTAAAATACAAATAAATCATAAGAGGTACCTAAAGGGAAAGAAAATAGGATAAATATGTAGATATGCACTTTTATTATCTCTGTGCTATCTCTTTCCTCCACAAGGTTATCTGACACATCTAATAATGCAGATGTGCTTGAATCTTTTCTTCACATTTGTGTTGTAGCTTTCATATTTCCTCAGTAAATTTAAATTAACTTATTTTTTTAGCATGGTTGTATCTTTGATTATTGGAACCAACAGTTAAATTTATTACATAATTTATAAGTTATGTATCAGAAGAACTGTACAAATCTTTTAATTATTTCTGTAACCCTCATTTTTGTCTTTTCAAGGCAAAACATGACATTAATGCAACCAGAATGGAATATGGGAAAGGTAAGTTTATATTGGTCAACAGCAGTTTTTCTAATATTGTATCTCTTAGAAAGCCCCTTCAAAATTTTGACTGTCCAAACCACACAAGAATATGATTTTATGTCTGTGGTTGACTCCAACATGCTAAATTCTTAATACAGGCTTAGAGGCACAGAGAAAGGAATATGGAAAAGGAAATAAATCCACAGAGCTAATTACATACTGATAACCTAAAGGCTGTATTTTTGATAGGCTACTGTCAAAGAAATAGTAAGAGTATTATTTCTGCAGACACTGACTTACTGCAGAAGACAATAGGCTATTTCAGTTGGAAGAGACTTCAAACTAGTCAAACAGTAGACACATACTTGCAGCACAAACCAGGGACTATTTAAGGGATACTGATTGCCTTTTCCATAAAGCCTGTAGCTGTGCACTGTTTTGCCCAAGAGTGAAGCAGCCTGCAGAAGTTCCTGACCATACCGTCTTTCTCATTGAGGAAGCCGAGCACTCGCACCTCTGTTTTATAGCTGGCTGCCTTCAGGATGGACTGTAAATCAGATCAGTGAAATATCCTGAACTAAACAAGTAGTTTGGAATTGGCTTTCCAAGTCATATTCCTCATTTGACTTATGGCACAACTGAAAAAAGACAGCTGCATCAGTGCAACTGAAATCAGTGAATTATAGCAGAGGAGCTGGACACCAGCAACAGGGAAAGAGAAAGAAGCCATCTTTGTATAGCTTTTATTCCTGATGGAAATACATCATGGAATGGTTACCCTGCCCCAGGGAGAGGGATGTGGCAGGAAGCAAACAGCCCTGCAGCGCAGACTCACTGTTCTATACCCACACTCAGGACAGGAATTCTTGCTTCCCAGCAATGCAGTACTATTTCCTTCCTGTACACACTTATTTAACCATCATAGGTGTCCTAAAAGGTAGAGCAGGTGGGGTTTTTTCAACGCTTGTTTTAATTTTTCTTTTCTGAATCTATAGTAAAATTAATTGAGATGCTGGTTTAATTTGTTGAGAAAAAGAAACTTTTTTCCATCTTTTGAAAAGTACTGAAGCTTTCATTCATCTGCTTTTCATCCAGTGTTCTTTTCTGGCCTCCTTTCTGTTTCCTGCCACACAATGCAGTATTATTATGAAAGCATTTAAAGTAATGACAACTATATTGAGAACACATCACTTCGGAAAAAATTAACCATTTTTCTCCGCGTAGGCAAAAAAGGAACAGAAATTTGCTTGAGTTGTTAAGGCCACACACACACACACTGGGCAAGTGTTGCGTGATCTCTGAAAATTATCTAATTGATCCACAGCTGGAGACAGTCACACATAGCTGTAGCACTCAGAGTGCCTATGACGCCATTTCTTGTTCTCTACTCCCACACAGTTTTTTAGCCAGATTGCTAAAACAGGAATCTTACAGGATATTGAACACTGGTAAAAGATTTTTACTTAGATATCAAAGTTAATGTGGTAATCCATCAAGTCTTCCTATGCATACTCCACAGAGGAACAGAGAAATGCTTCTTCATAGTCAGATAAATTAGGATCTTGATGTGTGTGATTTAAATCTCACTTTGGTGAAGCCCTTTTTTTTTCCTTTCCAGTGGAGACTCAAGGGAAATTGAACAACTAATGTAGAAACAGTCATTACCTTGCTAAAGATAGACCTTGTTCGAGGAGTGTACGTGGGCATGCACGTAGGCACAATTTTAAGTAAACGGGTAGCCACCGAAGCATTTTCAAATGCATTAAAGCATATCTGAGCATCTTGTTAGGTTGTGTCCAGTGAACCAAACTCAGGCACTAAGAATTTTGCAAGTTATTTTATCTGGGAACCCAACTGACGTTGGGGAGTGCACCAGTAACATGGGTTTCTGCTTCTCTGTATTCAGCTTGAAAACATGGTTCTAATGTCTGATCTCAGGCCAAGAGAATTTGATGGAAGTTTATACTTTGAAGTTGAATTCTTATGGAGCAACTCTTATATTTCTTGCCCAGCTATGGGCCAATAAAATGGCCAAGGAATGTAGGACAGCTTTCAAAAACATCATACAGAAAATAAAAAAAAAATGAATGAGAATTACAGAGAGAAAAAAAAAATCTAAGAATTTGGGAAAATGGCTTTCCAGTTAAAATATTCTGCCATATATTTGACTCTGTGAAGTTTATAAAAATTTACTACTGTATTAAAAATAGTTAAACTTCCGTATAAGTACAACTGGTGTGGAATTGAAACTAGGACAAATCAGATCAGGTATTTAATATAATTAACAAAAGAGGATATGAGCTACTGTCCCTATGTCATAGAATTATAGCTCTCTGCCTTGAAATGACTCATTCTGAATTTTTAAGAGATAAACAAGTCAAGAGAAAAATTGAAAAATGCTTTTTTGAAAAGGAAGAGGTGTCATAACTTTCTTGTTATTAATCTTTCATATCCTTATACTATTTGTTACATGCGCTAACACACATAAATATAACTCAGGGCATACAACACTTTCTTGTATAATGCAATATAATGAGTCTTTAAAGTAAGAATCAATCTGTTTGAATACAAGGTAGCAGATGTGTATTCACTAAGATGAAAGAAAGACTTCTCTCACTAGTGCATAGAAAATTTATGCTTGTAATTCCTCCTAGAGGATGGAGAAGAAATATTCATGAACAGAAGGCACAATGCGGTATGATCTAATGGATCAATCTAATTCTGAAACCTAAGAATTTCTGTGTTCATCCAGGTATTGCTGTCAATGTTTTGAGACCTTTTTTCCTCTAATTCTGTCCCTCAGTCTTCCCAGCTGTAAACCCTGTGCACTCCAATGCTTTTAAATTACAATATATAAAATGTTTAAGATTGGGAGCTAAAACAGTATGTTATTTTTCTAATCATCTAGGATTCAGACTGCCAAAGAAGGAATGCAGAATGTACATGGGGTGTGCTGAGTGCATGCAGACATCCTCATATACCTAAACTAATTTATATTTTGAGAGATTATTATGGTGGATGGTTTTACCCACTTATTAGTAATTGCAAAATACATAAGTGAATGTATAATAAAAATAATAATGAATAATATGGAAAATAAGCACGTCACAAATGGATCCTTTCCTTGTGCATCCATCCATTAAATGCAAGGTAATGATGTAGCATATTTGCCTTTATTTCCTATGCTTTAGTGACTTTCTATGAAATTTGAGAGATTAGATCCTACACATTGTGTACAAATGGGGGCTGAATCTCCTTTCAGGGTGCATTAACTCTACCTGATAGACTTTCCATTCTCTAGGACTCACAGGTTGAGGCTTCTTCCCTTTAGAAGCTCTTCTCCTTCACTTAGGAACAGTCACCTTCTGCTGGGAGCTTTGCATTTGACTTCAGTGAGGTTAGGATTTCAACTTAGTGTGTAATTCTAATTCACTACTGAAAATAAGACTTTGGATGGAAAGTCACTTATGTGGTTTTAATATATGGATGTGTAGCATTTTGTGAAAAAATGCTCTTTCCACTCATCTTTCAGTAGCAAAACGAGACATAAGCAGAACCTGAACTGAATTATCTCTTGCACTTAACCTGAAGGAAAAACTGACATTTTACAAACATTTGCATCTTCAAAATATAAAAAAAGTCACAATTAATGCCAGATCAATATCCTTGCTTTAGATCTTTTAACAAGTAATTGCCCCCACACCCCCCCCCCCCAACTCTTTGCTTCAACTTCCCCCACCTCTTCTGCCACATTCTAGAATTTGAAATTAAAAGTATAAATTATATGTTGTAGCTTGGAGCTAAAAAATGATTCTGTCTCTGAATGTTCTTTTAGAACCACAGCCAGCCAAAACTAATTCAGCACAGTCTCGCTGAAGTGCTTGGAGCAGTCTGTCTAAACAGCGCAGGCCTTCTTAATTTACCCAACGCTCACACTGCCTCCGATTAGGATGAAAGGGACTGTGCCATTGTAGAAAAAAGTAACTTGACTCTTTCAAGCAGCAGCTGAGAGAGTATGAAAACTTGCACAGATCAGGCTTTAAGACTCAGGTCAACTCCATACCTTTAACCTTCCTGAGGGCCTAACAAAATATTTGAGGGAACAGGAAATCTTCCCTGTCTGTATAGTTGCTGGACATCAGATGCTGTGTCTGCCCTCTTGCAGACCTGGCTTTTATTAGATATCAGTCACAAACCAGATAATTTTAGCGGAGTGGCTCCTTGCAGTCCATTTTGGGTCATCTCCCTGAGCAAGCTAGAGGATTTCTGATCTCTCCTCTGCCCTGCTTGCGCTATCCTTAACTCTCCGAAAGCAGACAGTGGCAGGGATCTCATAGGAAAGCACAGGAAAGCTTCCTGCATGCAGCCACTTAAAGCGCTGCACCAGAGCAATCCTTTGCGGGAGGAGATGGTTCGGCTTTTGCTCACACGTGCAATTCTCTTTTCACAATTCTAACGAAAATCTATGCATGTAGAATTTCAACTTGAGATCTAAGGTGCTGGAATATGGTACTAAGGCACAGACAGGAGGTGCTGGAATGAGCATTGCTTGTGCTTGTCAGTTATAGCTACAGCCATAATGGTGCATTGGATGAGTCAAGAAAAATGTCTATGCAAATATAGTATTAGAGCTTCTAGTACAAGTTGACTGCACCAAAGGGAAAAAGTGAGGTTATATTTTCTAACCTTGAGGTTCTTGGCTTTTGCAACTTTAATAATATTCTTTTGTTTAGAATACAAAAAAAATTACTATGTCATATTATTTTCTGCAAGCTATGTAAACAAATCTGTCATGACAACCACTTTATATTTGTAATCTATGTGATTAATGTTTTTTGGCCCACCAGTATATAAAAATCAAAATAAAAGTATTTTGTTGTAAATTATGTGTGTTCTGCAGCAAAAAAACAATAATTTGAGGTTATCTGCTTAAGTTATTATGTGAAACAAAAAAAAATTAGAAAGAAATATGACTTATTTCTTATCTTCAAAAGAGTTTGATTTAAGTGTGACATAAAAGTTTCATTGGTATTTATTTTATCTGATTTTCCCTGCTACTAAATCTAATTTTATAAAATTGTAGAAGGTTTAAAAGATCTCAGAGATTTAAAACCTCAAAATAATACTGAAAATACATGAAATTTTTATGGTTAATCATATTCTTCTTGAATAATATGGCTTTTAAGAATGCTGATGGATGTAGAGATAAGGAGTTGAAATAGTAGAGTCCCTGTTCTGTTACCAGGTTTTTCACAGGATTGTTTATTTTTTTTATTCAATTTACTTTAATATACCTAAACAGTTGAACCAAATTTGACCTATTAGGGAAGCTGCAAAAATAATTATTTTATTATGATAATAATGCACAAAAATAATGATGGGAAATTATTTTGTATTTTATCCATGTGCTGGAGAGAAATTCCATCAACAGAAATCTCTGTGCTTTTTGAGAAGCTTCTGTTTCCTCTCTCATATGTTCCCATGGAAGCATTAGTCTGGAATGAAAATGGAGAAGAGAAAGGATGTAATTTAAATCTTCACAAGAGAGTCAATTTAAAATACAAAAAGTTCACAAATCAATAGTATTAAAACAGTTATTGAATTTAAATATTAATAAGATGGGAGGAATTGATGGACTGGAACCAGAGCTACTTAAAATCAAGCACATTATATAGCTAAACCTTTAGTTGAACTAGGAAATCTAATTTTCTTACAACTAATGTACCTAAAAATTGGAAATACACTGTTGTGACTGTGCTTCATAAAATTGGGGAGTAACTTCTCTCTTCCATTACACTTGGTGAGTGCCATGTACACTTAATATCTTCTTTTTGACACTGCGATAAAGGTCAATATTAGGCACAAAAGAATCTCCAAATAATCTGCTATCTATGAATTGCCTATCATAAATACATACACAAAATTTAATTGAGGAGCCTGGCCCTATGCAGCTGAAATCAAGTTGGCTATAAACTACACAGCAAAATTCCTTTGACTTTCCTGTCACATCACTAACAATGTCATTATGCCAGAAAAGATTTAGTCTTAGCATTTCCTTCAGCAGAATTGTGAATGCTTCATGTCATTGCACTGTGTCACTAAAATAAATTATTTCATTACAATTTTTGTGGGACAGGGCTTAAATTTTTACCATGACAGTGAAACAGATAAGAAGGCATATAACAGAAATGTCGCAAAGGTACTATGAACATATGTTCTCTACGGTCTAGTTCCATGACTTCAGATTCATTAGGGTTGTTTTCAGTTTTGAGGTTTTTTGGTGGCTTTTTGTTTTATTTTGTTTTTAGGTTTCCTCAAAAAGCAAACTACAGAATAGTGTTTCACCTTCTTTTAGGGGAGTATCAAGGACTGAGAATTATTTTTCAACACACAGCTAAAAAAATAGATTTGCGTAACATGAAAAAAGCCTGTATGTCTATTAGAAGCTCATTTTAGAACAGACCTATGGCAAGAGTACATTATGAGTGTCTACAAGTGGATGTAAATAGCACTCAAGAGTATATAATCAATTTTGGTATTTATTTGACCATTAAAACATACTATTGCCCATGCTCTTAACCTGGAATACACAGTAAGATTGTCAGTGAGAGCTGCTGAATTTATGCTTCTTGATCAGGCAGTAATTCTTTACATTTATGAGGATCGATGCAGTGGCCCAGCTACCTAAGCATTTGAATATCTGGGCTGAGAATGTTTGTTATTCCTGAAGTCTTTCACAACCTTATTTCACATCTGGATGAGGAAAACAGACTTACCTCAGGATGAGTCACTCATCCGCTCACAGGATGTGATAATATTGCTTGTCTGCTTTTTCTTTGTTCTGTTATTTTTTTTTTTCCTTCTTATTGAGTTAATTAGTGTTATAGGATCTAAAGACCACGAGAAAAATAATGTATGAAACACTGCAATGGGCTGCTGCCCATTGCTTCCTACGGATCAGAGAAATTCAGTCTCCGAGGTGAGCAGCTCTGGTGCTGGCACAATTCATAACAGAGCACTCCAGTGTGGTGCAGGAGCATTTTCCAAACCAGAACTACTGGGGAAACTGAGAGAGCCTTCAGAAGCCCATAGCTCATGCAACAACTCTTCTTTGAGCATATGCACAGGATAACAATCTCACATGAAATGGTATAGTGCTATGTTTACCCACAGTAGTATAGTCAGGATTGCCTTCCCATTAGAGCAGGGCTGTGTCAGCTCCCGGCAATCGAAACAGTGCTTGCAGTGCTGAAAAAGGCAATTCCCTTGCTGGTGTTTGGCTTTGTTATTCTGTGAAGTCCAAGGTTTGTCCGAAACCTTTGGTGAATTCTACACCAAAGTCTACACCAAAGTTTACATTATGCCAAAATGCTGGGCATTCAACTAATTCCCGTCTGCCCCCCCTGCCCCACTCACCCCCATCATATTGGTCATAGGTTCTCAGGTTTGGTAGAAGCACATACTAATACAAGCATGGACAGCCTTGTTTAAAACTTCATTGGATGGTAGTTTCAACACTGTGAACTTTTCTTTTGCTATGGACTTGAATCTCTATGTTCATGTCTCTTTATATTTCCATCATGACCCATTGAGCCCTGCTGTTATTTGTTATCTAAAGTCCCTGGTGCGCCTAAATCTATGTTATTTCAATTCTAATTTTTTTTGTGTTGCAAAATTTAGACAAATTTCCCTCATTAATGCTTTTGATACTTGCATCATCATCATATATTCTGTTTCTTGGGTTTTCTTGTTAATACAAGTGTATGTTTGACTTCTAACATATGGAGAGGATAAGGGGGAAAAATGTGTGAAATAATGACCGCTTATATCTAAAACATAAAGTCAGAATGAATATTGCTATCATTTGACTATATGATAATGCAGCAGATGACAAGATTAATATTAATCAGCCTACAAATAGAACAGCCTACATTCATAAATAAACCACTTTGAAAGACAAATGAAATGAAGTAAACACACAGACTGTGATGAATTCATGCTCACCTGAAAATCAGAATAGATGGAGCGTTCTCAGAAGGCAATAGCAGAGAAGAAAATAATAAAAAAGTTGAGTTAAAAAACTGGAAGCATCCTGAGCATCCACGACTCTGGACAGTGATCAAACAAAAATCTCTAAAGTTAAAATGTAAAATCACTATTCCTTAACAGATATAAAATATCACTTTTGGCTCCTGCAAAACTATAAGTCATAACTGAAGAATTAATTTATCAAGCCCACCTGAAATGATGGTTCCAAAACTGGGATTCAGTAAGACAGTCCCTTGGGTAGAGTAGGAAATGCACTTTGGTCTTACAGGGTCCATGTATTCCATGGATAATCTAGCCTGTTGCCTTTAAAAGATAGCAATACATAATAAGAGATCTGAAAACATAATTAGATGTGCATCATGGAAAATAAAATACGACAATTTTACATCCTGACACACTAAAGAAATGGGAATGACAAAAGCAGAGACAAAAGTAGAGTTGGAATAAAATTATAAGGTTGACTGGATGTTTGATTTTTTTTTCCTTTAAACTTCTCAGATTGTACACTGTAGTGGGAGGGCCCTGGCTGGTTGCCGGGTGCCCACCAAGATCTTTTATCATCCTCCCCTCAGCAAGAGGGTGGGAAGTAAATAAGATGGAAAAAACTCAGGGGTCAAGAAAAAGGCAGTTCAGTAAAGAAAAATCAAAAACTGCATACAAAAGCAAAGGAAAGCAGAACTATTCTCTGTTTTCACTCAGCAGACAATGCCCAGCTGCTTTGCAGGAATTAAGGCTTAAGAACATGCAGCAATTACTCTGGAAGACAAATGTCATAATAACAAAACACAAACATGTCCTCTCCCTCCCTCCCGTGCTCTGCACCTTCTCTTAGCTTTTTTTTCTGATCAGATCTCATATAGTATGAAATATCCCTTTGGTCAGTTTGGGTCAGTGGTCCTGGTTGTGTCCCCTCCCAAGTTCTTGCCCATCCTCATCCTACTGGTGTTGGGGGGATGTTGGAGAGACAGCCTGGATGCTGCATGGGAGCAGTGCTCAGCAGTAGACAAAACAGTCATGTGTTAACAGCTTTCTATCTAGAGATGCCAAGATCACCACTATGAGGACTGCTATGGGAGAAAGCAGCAAAACTCAATACATTCACCATGAACATTTTATGTTAATATGTGGGTGAATTCCATATACCTCAGATGATTCTATGTTTCTTTCAAGGAACGCTGTGAAATAATCTTGGTTTTTCTACCCTGTGGAACCAATTTGAATTGGAAGCCATGTAGCTTTAGAGTTGATTCTGTGGAAAGTACTATATTTTTGAAAATTAAGAGCATCTATCATGCTTGGGAACTGAAGAAACTTCTTGTTGACCAACTGTGTCAGTCAAGCAAAAAGTATGACATACACAGCCTGGTTTAGTCTCAAGTTAAAGTTTTGTATTTCATCCCTTAACAATAGAAGGACTTCACTTAGGATAAAATACTGTGGCAAGAGGCTGAACATTTATAATTTACAAGCATGGTGATACTTTGAGGCTTAAATATCAAAGGGCAGATCAACAAACAGAAAATATAAGCAAAAAAACTCAGTCTAGCCATAGTTGCCTGCGATGAGCCAGATCATGACAGCTCTGTGAGAATGGGGACCAATTCCTCTTGAGAGAAAACACAGGCACACGAGTGGCAGCTATAGCATGGTTGTGGTTCTTGTCATTTGTGCTAAGCAGCACAACACACACGCACACAGATACACAGCAAGTGCCCTGCTGCAGCAGAAGACAGCTCTCTGCTAATATGGTCCTCTGGGTCCAGCTGTATCAGCTTTGTTACATAACTGATTAAATGGGGCTACATATTAATTGCATCTCTCATGTGTCTATCATCGTTCACGGAAGCACAGCTGCTACACTGAGTGTGAGTGCATGTGTTAATATCTTCAGCAAAGAACTATCAGGCAGTAGGAGAATCACCCAAGTAGCTACAGGATGGAGTCTTATTTACTTGAGCTGTGGAAGCTCATACCCACATGACAGCTCAGATGACAGTCATACCATATGAGTCAGGCAGGCAAGAGTATGTCTCTGGTACTCAGATGATTTTAATTGCAATAGAGAACCTGTAATGAGCCCTGCTGACCTTTGTTTTTTTGTCTGTAGCAGAGTGATTAGTGACACAGGCAGGGTTAGACTGTGTAGCCAAAAGTAATTAATTTTATTTTGCCCATTGTGGAAAATTTTAACCTTAACATCAGAGAGAACGTGTGTGTCACTTCTGATTCATGCAAAGGTGGTGAAGGATAAAGAGAAGCTGGGGCGAGGGAGGGAATTAATGGTAAAACCAGTATTACAGAAAAGCAGATCAGACAGACTGTAGGCATTTCAGTCCCATTTCTATTGCTTCAGAGCACTGACTATTTGCAATCAACAAGACAAAATCTGCTGAATATGAAAGTCAGTTGAATAGGGAATAGGTTATTTATCGTGTTAGGAAAGAATTCTTCTATTTACTTTTTCAGCTCTCTATTATTATAGCATCTTTCCTTTTTATTTATAAGAGGCTGAAGAGGTCTGCATTGAAACATAGTTGGTCATGGCTCCTAGCCACCTGACAAAGTTAATTATTGATTGTCTGTGCATTGGTCCCATGAGAGAATCCTATGTCTGTACAAATTAGTTGGAGGCAACTGTCTCATAAAACAGTCAGAATAAATCCTTTATACATCCCTAAACAGGATTGTGATAGATTATTGGGTTTTTTGAGGAAAAGGGCGAAGTATAGTAGTAATCTGCTATTCATGAATGACAAGGCTTCTTCATCATTGAACTCAGTTCAAATCAAAGGGTCCAAGCATTAAAGAACTGAATTCACAGATGATTCTGGCAGATAATAATTATTTTCAAACCCATTCCACTTTAATAAATCGCTGGTGCTGAGTGAATTATTCTAGGTTTTGAAAGACTGGGATTATTGTATTTCTGGTATTTAATTCCAAAATTCATTCCTCCCCTTACATTTTGAAATAAATATATTATAAGTATTTATAATAATGGATTTTATGCCTTCAGATAACAAACTTTTCTTTCAATCTTCAATCTCAAAAAATTTAAGAGGCTCACGTTTTCAAAGTATTTAAACACTGAATACTTACAGAACATTTGAAAGGAGCAAGTTAGGACTTCACTAAAATCCATCCAAACAAAGTTACCATGAAAGTAGATGAAAACTTCCATAGGATGCAGGATATTATCCAATCCAGATATTGTCTTATTAGCATTCAAAAGCACAGACTTAAATACTTGTTTGGCAATTCTTTAATCAAAAACATTTGAAAATACTACCTTTTTTTTTTCTGCATTAATTTACCCGTGGTGAATCACAAGACATAAATGAAGTAATAAAGACAAGCTCTTGGCCTTAGTGGTGAAGCTAGCTTCAAAGAGGTGGAGTAAATCCCTGTTTAGCAAGGCTGTTGACACATCGTTTTACTCTGCCTGCAGAAATTTCTGTTCTCACTCCCTTACCAGCTCTTTGTCACTGTCCCTTTCCCCACAGGTTACTGCCTCTGGAAATTGACCACTCATCTGAACCTTTCTGCTAAGATTCAGTTCAAATGAGGTTGGGAAGGTTAAAATGCTGGCGACTGGAGGCAGGGTGGAACAAAACAGTATTTTTCTGCCTGCACAGCTGCAGTCAAAGGGGGATGTGTGAACAAGCCTTAAGGCTTCACAGCTGCTTCCCAGAGTTATAGTAGCCTGGTCTTCCCCTGCTCGCGCAAATAGATACCATTGCACAAGAGAAACAGTGGGTGAGAAGGCAATAATATGTCTAGCAGGACATCCTTTGATCCTCCCTCTCCCTGATTCCCACGAAATCCCTTAGTTCCCCCTGAACAGGGACTTTATGTTAAATCCACTGCGCAGAGACCACTTGATGATTCAGAAGTCAAGGCAGAGTTTATGAACTACCTGCAAAAAACTATAAATTTAAGAAGAAATATTTTCTTGCTGAAGAATACAATTGCTGATGTACAAATCTTCATGAATGTCTCACAGATACTTCAACATTGTTGTTCTTCAGCACTGTTGTAAGAAATGTATAGAAATGCGTCTCAGACTTATATATAGAACCTGAAAACATGGCCAAAAAGCTTTGAAATCACATACTTAAGAAAAATCACTACAACTTATGGTTTTAAATTTGCCTCCTCTCCCCCACTACCCCCCAACAGACTTATATAATACTTCAAGGTTTAGAGTTTGCAATATTATAATAATAGCAAAGTGGCTCCAAGTACTTGAATTTTCTGACTTAGTTTAATTTGGAAGAAGATTCTAAACAAAGAAAATCCCTGACATGCACATTATGTTGAACAGCAGTAAACTGTTTTAGAGAAAGCATAAAACTCACCTCTGGTCTTGTTTAATTTGTGCCTGTCTGTATTCTTAGTGAAATCAGTGAAAGAACACCGAGATAAAATAGAAAAAAACAACTAAGTAATTTCCTTATGCAAAATATACAGCTAGGCAAAAATAAGAAAGTGATTGAAATAGCATTAAACTATCTTTTTTTTTTTTTTTTTTTTCCCCTCTAACATTTTTGGGAAGTTTTCAGCTTGAAATGGCTGAAAAAGTATGGATAATTTTAAAAGCTTAGCTGACTCTAGACACTGAAATCTTTAAAATTCTGCCATTGCTGCAATCAGGTCAGTGTTTCAACAATGTAATTTTGTGAAAAAAAATTACAGCCACACTGAGTAGAGTGAAAAGGCTAGAGAGATATGTCTATTTCTAATATTGACTCAGCTCTCTCTTTTAGGGACAATCATGAAAGATCAGCTGTTCAGCATACTTTCTAGCCAAACTGAGTCATTTGGCACTATATTCAAATATTGTCTCATATGACAGAAATCAAAGGAATATTAACAGCATGGAAATCCCTTTTAGAGGAACGTACAAAGTTTTAATGTGTATATTTGTATACAGCCATTAAAAATCTAACTTCTTTCACACAAACCACAACATTAGAAGCTTAACACTCACAAAAATACTGACGGTGTCTGAGTGCCTCATTCGAGATTGTTGGCAAATTTACTGTCAAGCAGAAATTTTAGAAATGAACCCTCCATTCAAAGTAAATATAGTTGTACATGAGTCTGAACTTCTGTTCTTACTAATTTCTTTGCTCCATGACTCTATCAAAATCAGAATTATGCTCTCTTTACACAGTTCAAGTGGGATTATAATCATAATTTGTGAAAAGACATATAGCAAAAAATAAAACTTATATAGGAAAAAAAAAACTTTCCTAGCATATGGTCTTAGACCAAAGGAGTGTGAATAAAGCTAAGTATAAACCAGCTGATTTCTGTATTTCAGAGTAATTTTTAACAATGTCTAACTTTTTCCAAGCTTCTCACAAAATTTTCAGAAAATTCTGTAGAATAGAGGCAAAAAATTTTCTCTTTCTGTCAGGAGTTCCAACTCAGTTGCCTAAGAAGAAAGAGCGAAATATCATAGCTTTAGGTTGTTTAAAGATCCTGAGCAGTACCTGCCAGGCATATTATTATATCAATGTGCTTTCTACAAAGAAGAAATGTTCATTCAAAATAGGTAAAACATTTGATAACATAATGGCTGTGTTTCTGACTGTGAAATTCACAGAGGTTTCTTATTAATACAGGAGTAAACTTGTTTTGAGATCTTGTCCTCTGTGCTGGTTTTGTCTGGGGTAATTTTCTTCCTAGCAGCTGGTATGGGGTTATGTTTTGGATTTGTGATAAAAGCAGTGTTGACAGCACACCAGTGCTTTGGCTGTGGCTGAGCAGTGCTTACACAGAGTCAAGATCTCTTCTGCTTCTCACACTCCCTGCCAATGAATTGGCTGGGGGTGCACAAGGAGTTGTGTGGGGACACAGCTGGGACAGCTGACCCCAACTGGCCAAAGGGATGGATATTCCAGACCAAACAGTGTCAATGCTTAGCATATAAACTAGAGGGAAGGTTGGCCAGGGGCCCCTGCTCAGAGACGGGTTGGGCATCAGTAGGTGGTGAGCAATTGTTTTTCTTGGGTTTTTTTTCTCACTTTTAAAATTCATTTTCCTTTTCATATTCATCAATATTATATTATAATTCAGTTATTAAACTGTTCTTATTTTAACCCATGAGTTGTCTCATATCTACCCTTCCAATCCTCTTCCCCCATCCTGCTGGGTTTGGGGAGAGTGAGTGAATGGCTGTGTGGTGTTCCATTTCCAGCTGATATTAAACCAGAACATTCTCATTCCGTTTTTTCTCCTCTGACTGTCTCCTTCAGCTTTGCAATAAAGGTTTTGCTGTGAAGTTTCTACTGACCTCCGCCATGGAGGATTGATGTGTATCCTTCAGAGCTCTGGAGGAGTAGAAAAGACTAAAGTGATTCCTCTTTCCAATGAGATAAGGCATTGTGCAAGCTCATATCAGCATTTTATCTTTGCTTTTTACTTTTACTGTTTGAAGATCAGAACTGCAGCTGTTACAGAATTGTCAAGAGGATGTTGGATCATGCAGAAAATAACCCCACAGTTTAGGTTCTAAATCTAAATCCCAGCTAAAGTTAGCCAAATGGAGGAAACTTCAACACTGAAACACTCCTTCTTTACAAGAGTGCCTCTAGTTCTATTTTGTCTAGTAGTTAATGATGAAAATGATGGATCAGGCCCATAAAATCAAAATATCTGAGAGAAAGAAACTCAGGAATTCCAGACAAATTATTAACAGCAGTCAGCTTACTGCTGTTATGAGTTACTACTGTCTAGCAACTGAGCTCTAGTAAGTCCATATTCAGAATGACAGCTGAGAAATAAATGTCACCAACATAAACCACTATGATGGAAGGAAAGAGGGAGAGACTTCAAGAAGTATCTGAATTTTGTTGGCATGTATTTTTTTAATTTCAACTTTAGTATTTGGTTTGGTTTTATTTTGCCTTTACTGGATTCAGAATTAACATTCTACCTTATATATTGCTATGTTAATGTTTTGCTTTAAACATTTACATATGTGCTCAAGAAAATTTCTACATTATTTTCAGTACCCAAAGTCTAAAAATATACAAATTTGAGCCTTGTAGTAACTAAAGGGACATTTTTGTAGCAATTACTATTTTCCCTAATAATATAATCAATGCAAAAATCAAGCCCACTCAGTGTACTATTGGCAAAGGATGGGAAGAAGGAGCTAAGAAAGAATATAAGGATTGGTAAAATAAGCCAAATCACAGGCAGAAGAGATTCTGAAGGGTTGTATTTTGGGAATGCTGAAAATTTTTGAAATGACACCTTTTTTTCTTTTAACATATACTTTTTCTATGTGAAGACATTTTCTATTTGAAGTAGCCTTCAAGGAGTATAGATGGTGTTGCTCATATCTTAAGATCTGAAAGTAATTACTATGCTCCTAGTTAGCTCCTGTACTCACCATATCTGTCTTGGCACCATGGCAAGGCCTATTAGAGTTTATAGCCTAAAATACTGTTCAAGCAGTTCTTAACTACTGTCAATTAATGTGCTTTATAAAGATTGAAGTTAGTGGAAACTACTTTTGTGAATATTTAAATGATTTGACATTTTTAAAATCAAAGTGGTTTTACTACCTTCTTCAAAGATTTTGTGCTTTCAGTGAATTTACTGATTTGTGCAAGTGTACTTCAGACACAGGGATCTGTTAATCCAACAGGTTTAAACTGGAAAAAAATATATAATTAGGCCATAAAAATCTTAGTTTAACGAAGTAGCATACAAGACCTAAGAGCTGGTATCATTGCTCCCAAAATCCCAAAACTTATGAGCTGAGTCTTGCACGAGATTTCTTAATGCTTTTGTTTTGCACAGATGATATTACAGCAAACTTTCTATTCAGCAGTGTGCACTGGCATTTTACGTGGGGCAACTAGAAAATCCAGCCCAGTGAATTGTACCTTGAGTTTTTTAAAATGCACTGCATACACTTCAAGTAATTGATAAAGTAGAGGGATTAGAATGATGATAAATTAAGTCTTTCATCAGTCTTTTTTCTGAAGAGTTTGATATGTAAGATGTGTATGTTAAAAATCACAATAGGCACAGAAGTTGCTTCATTAATTTTAAATCATTGTGAATTCTTTGCGATTAGCTCAGTTGGTTAAGGCATGGTGCTAATAATGCCACTTTGTGGCCTCAATCCCCATGTGGGCCATTCAGTTGAGTTGGACTTGATGATCCTTGCCAGTCCCTTCCAACTCAGAATATTCTGTGAATAGGATTCATATTACTTAGGAGTAAACACAACCCAAAGTTTCTTGTACAGCAACGCCATATGTCTAATTTTTAATGAAAAATATTAATTTAAAATAAATGTTAAGTATGGCAGAATCTATATATAACCCTGTTCTGTTTAATTTTGGTTCATATGCATAATAATACTGTTAATTTATCACAATTATTTCAAAATTTTTATTTGTCAAAGAAATCAATATAAAGCAGAATAATTCCAGTTAATGTTTGTATCTGAAATGCTTTATTTGATCTGAAATTTTTAAAAAGTGTAAATGAATTAGGTTCTTTCATTCAGTCAATTTTGGGAGTTTAGCATCTAAATTCCTTTGTCTTTCTTGGAAAGCCTGTTTAATATGCTTTGCTTGGTTTCTTTGCATAGCTATGAATGTATAATGCATTGCTTAAATGTCACTGGAAATAGAACTGATTGAAAATAAAGAACTTCTGGTACAATAAAACACGTAGTTTCTGCAGAAAATATTGCTTGCTCTCTCAATGATATCAGTTTTACTGGAAGTTCACTCTATGATGAGGTCTGTAAAAGATATATGTCATATCAGATGATGAAAAAAATTCGCCATTGGTTAAGAGTTGTTTGGTGGCCAGCATGCCACTTCCCCTCAAAATTGAGTTCAACCAGAATTTAAATGGTGTGTGGAGCCTCTTGATAACACTGTACAACTGAGAGAAATGGAGCAGGCTAGGAAACAAAGATGGCTTTGATTCTCAGATGGGAGAGGGACAGCTGCTGCAAAGCTCAGGTGTGTTGAGCTACTCAGTCTTACATAGCCAACAACCTGCTTGTGTTGCTATCATCTGCTCACTACTGTCATTTCCAACACTGAACAACTGAAGATTATAAGCAAGAGAATGCGATAAAACACCACAAAGCTTTCTTAATCTCATTAATTCATTTTTTCAGATTCTTTTATCAATATCATGATCTATTAGTTGTCCTTGACCTACAGCAGGTATCAGACAAACTCAGGTATAAAAAAGGTCTGTGAAACTTGTGGCTACAAGGGTTCTGTTAATTTTCATCACATAAGTTGCCGTAAAGAAGAAATCTTCATATATCACCAAAAGGAGATTTCAGAACTAAGACAAAATCAAATTCATTACACACGGATAACTCAACAGCGTGCTATCTCTTTCACATATCAGTTCATTACTGTATGAAAGCCATGAGAAATACTAAATGTTTTTGCTGTCTTTTATAAAAAAACTAAAGGAAAAAAGGATGAAGGTAGATTTGTTAGGTGGACTTTTCAATGTAAAAAGATCCTGAGAAAATAAGCCCTGTTTACTCTAGCAAAAATAAAAATTGGGGTAAATGTAGAGGCCTGGAGCCAGAATTTGGACCTATTAAAAAAGTGTGTCTGGGGAGACCTGTAACATTTTTTAAAAGTGAATTCAGAAAAAGCAGCAAATTTTAATATCAAAAGAGGAAAAAAAATGCTAGTAAAAATTCTCATGGGCTGGTGGATTTCATAATATGAATACTTAGATGAGACTAAAATATCCTTGTATGACAAGAACCGTAAAAAATTAAGATGGTTCAAAACCTTATATTGACCCTATTCATCAGTGTCCCATCATAGCTGGCATTCCATGGATTGCTACTGTGGGAAGGGCAGACCTCAGGGTATAGATTCTACAGACCTCATCACTCTCAGCATTGAGGAATACTGAAAACAGAAAATAAATACAGTGAGGTAATTTAAAATTACTCTTTAAACAGAAAGTACATAAAATTCCTCTCTCCTCCTCATGAAAAGGAAAGCAAACTACAATTTGAAAAAAAAAAGGGCGACAGACAGCATCCAGCCTAACATGACATTGCGGGCACAGCCTTGGTAGGTATTCCTGTATAGATACAAACTCTTTAAGCCAAGTTTACTGTGCTGTTGAGGTCGTGATGGCAATATCCAATAATTTAGAGGGTTTTATTGTCTGCTTGCAATTTATTATCATGTCCTTTTCCTGTAAAAAAGCAGTGACTGATTCATGTGTATCCATACGCACGGATGAGCAATGTGGGGACAACCTAGCTGACTGAGCAGAGACACTCAGATGACTGTAGAATAAAGATTAGAGGTCACTGCAAGGAAAGAGCAGGAATAGCAGAAGCTGAAAGACCATTCAAGGAACTTAAGAAACAAATACAGCCACGATCTGGGAGTGTGGGTCACTTCTTCATGATGAAGATGCTGTGTTCACAGGAGTAAGGATGCATGTAGATATATGCGTGACTAGAATGAAAGGACTAAATAACAATAGTATTAATCAGGAAGATAAGCAGTTGTTACTAAAACTCCCTTTTGAATTTGCATTTCCATTCTGTTTTACTCAGTTGCTATGAGACTAATGTTAAAATTTACCTTTTCTTATTTAAATTTTATTTAGACTTTCCCTTTGAATTTGAAATCTTTTAGGTCTTTGTGTAGCTAGGAGTTTCAGTTTTCTCCTCAAAGACATGACTCATTTGGAATGTCTCTTTTCTCATGTCTCTTTCTGCTTACCAATTATAACACACTTAGTGATCATCTGACACTTCTATTTCATCTTTAAATTGTTCTTTTTATATTCTCAGACTATGCTTGCTGTTCTTTACAGTGTCTTCAATATTAATATAAATATTATATCTCAGTTAATAATAGACCCAGATAAATAGTGGTTTGATAACTTTTTGTCACTAAAAGTATTCACTTGTGGACCCCATTGCTAATGCCACGATATCACAGTGGAGAAAGGAACAGGTGAACAGATGTTGGCAAAAATGCTCATAAATCTTGCAAAAAAAGATTAATTTTGTATAAAGAATCATAACAGAATCAGAATCTCTTTTATATGTACCCCTGTCTTCTTAGTCACACAGTCATTCAGTTCAGGATAAGAAAATAGTTAACATATAGGCTATTAAAGATGTTTGAGTAGGTGGATATACGTTAAAATCCCTTACGGAATTTGCAAGCAATGTCTGGGAACTCAGCTCAGTTATTGCTGAAGACCCATGTATGGTCAAGATATACTTTCACTTACTTCCATCACTCCACTTTCAAAAGATTGAGCTTTTCTGACTCAATTAATTTTCTTTTTCATTGGATATCATAGTGGAAATATCAATCAGGTAAATGAAGATGAACCTTAAAGAGCCAGCACCGATGACATTGGGATTAGTTCTATTGTGATGTCTCTCTTCAAAAATATTTTTAAACAAAGCAAGTGGTCTAATTAATTCAAAGATGACTACCTGGAAACTGGTGCTTCATGTGTAGTTAAGATCTATTAAAATGTACTCAAATGGTTTACGATTCTTGCTGCAGTTTACTGTAACAGTATTTCATAGTCTACGATGAAATTGTTTGGTTTCATTTTTTTAATTTCCTCTCTATTCTTTGATTCTGAGTTATTTTCCCTCTTTACACCTGTAACTTGTGCGCTGGTAAATGCTTTAAACTTTTTACAGTACTGTAGACAATGGATATGCTTTTTAGCTGCTCCAATAGTATATAGGCTCTTTAAAACAGCAGTTCAGATAACATATAAGATCATATAGAACTCATACAAAGGTTGATAAGCAAGGAAATTAAAAAGGTGTCTAGAGGAAAAAACTTGGAGTTTCCTGGGTTTGTTGGTTCTTTTCTCACTAAGAGATATAATATTCAGAAACAAGATTTACAATGTGCTTGATTAAAAAGGTAGATGCCTATCAGTCTGGAAACAAAGCCAAAAGATTAAAAGAAACTTGAAAATTTCCCAGTACTGAGAAAATCCTTTACTTTCCTAATAGCAAACCTAAGGCTGATAAAATCTGCCAGATCCACAGTCCTGGAAGTGAATGTCCTCCTGTAACAGATACGTCAGATGCATTGAACTGGAAGTGATGCAACCAAGTAAGGACAGCTATCTTGCTTGCCATCTGTTATGTGAACGAACAAGCCTGCTCACTTGCATCTAACTTGAGAAGCGTTACCCCTGGGTCTTGCATTGTAGGCTCATTTTCATTGTCATTGAACTTTGAGTTGGCTATTGCCATAAAACGAATCTACTGAAAGGGTGCTTTGTTTCTTCCCAAAAATAGAACCAGAACCTGAGGCTGTAGTTTGAAAGATGAAAGCTTGTGTCACTCTAAGAGGTCTTACTAGAATGCCTCCTCCTTGAGCTTTCTTTTCTATAATTTGAGGCTTAAATTAACTACTATTAGAGAACTTGAGGCATATTCCTCTCAAAAAATAAGAAATGTGTGCTATGAAAGGCAAAAGACCATCTGGAGTTTAGATTGATATTAAAAGACTGATTAATGGTATAGTGTTTAAAACTGAAGAAAATCTCAGGCCAAGCCATTTGGGAAATGCAATGCATTACGTGAATCGACATTTCAGTGCTTCAGGAGATCTTTGTCTTTCTCATTTCTCTCCATCTTGCTCTTTTAATTTGTGTTTTGTAGCTATCTATCTTCAGCTTAAAATTATGTTGTTGTCCATTCCAAATCTTATGCCTTCAGCTCCTTCTCTCATTACATAAACTTTAGTAACTCTCCCTCCTAGCTACTTTTGAACTTGTCTCTGCTTTGAGGTACATGATCTAGTTTTAGCTACTTATAGAGGAACACAGAGAAAAATATCAGCCACTGTGAAAGAAAAAGGAGAGGAAAGAATAAACACACCCCTAACTAAACAACTCAACAAGCAAAAACAGTGAAATTCCCCTCTAAAATCCTACTGTCTTTATTGCTCCTGTAGGTACCATTAATCTCTGATAATTTCTTATTCTTTTCAGGCAGCAATCAATAGAATGGAAGAAAATTTCTAGTTGTTATAGGCTCTTAATTAACTATGCTACAGAAATTTTTGCAGAATTGAGGGCCTCATCAAGAAATTAATAATTGACATGGCTGTTCTGCTCTGCTGTACTTGTTAATATTCATTAATGGACATTTTCAAAACTATAAAACAGGAAAAGTGTGAAAGAATAAAAACAAAAAGTGATAAAGATGTACCGGAAAATATGCAGTAGAGAAAATGTAATAGAGGGGAAAGAATAGATGTAGAATAAATCCACGAGAAAATAGAAGGAAAAGGGTAGATAAACAAAGTGGAAAGATTTGTATAATTATTAAATAGAGGGGGAGAGAGAAAGATATTTCTATCTTTAAACAAAAGGAGAAAAACAAAAGCATTGATAAATTCTGTAATTTCTTTGGAATATTAGAACACTGGATGAAATCCTTTTGTAAGACAAGGCATTTGTGAGATTCTGCATAAATATTTGACCTTTTTATTGACTATGCAACACAGTATTGAACAATGTATTTACAGAAGTATTCCATTTTAAATAAAAATTTAGGGGCTTTTTGTCAGCAATGTAATTCAGTACTGTATGTAACAGATACATTAAGCAGCAATAGTTAAGTCTCCTGGCCAGATAACACTCCTATTTTTGTTAAAACCTATGGTATTCTCTTCAAGCTTCAAGCTCGGTAATATCTAGTCAGGTCTTACTGTGCTTGTTATTTTTTAACCTAGGTTCAAATTATTAAAATTTAGTTATCTAATCCCTCATGCATGTGGTAGAAATAATTAATCTCAGAGTCTCTGACCTGCCACAGATGCTTTGCTAAGTACAGACAGGTCTACTCTGTGGTCATATTTGCACAGATTAAGATCTGGAAAAAATAAGCGAAGTGCAGTTATCACGTACATAAATAAATCAGGATCTAGACTGAGATAAGTAAATCAAAAGATGTTTTTTAATAAGCAGAAGGAACGAATTGTGTTTCAATACAAAGCAAAACTAAATAAACTTTGAAAGCTTGGTTTAAATAATACCTATACTTTATACAAGATCAGTTCACACTGGTCAATTTCAGCCACGAAGCCTTTCTCTTGAATTTTAGTGAATCCCCATTTGCAAAGGAACAACACTGAGAACCAAATCCTACTTTCCTTACTAACAATTATAGTTTTGTTTACAATGTCAGTGGGATTGGAATCAGACCAGATGCCATATCTGTGGTGAGTTTTTTTTGTCCCAGTTTTGTAATAAGTCCATTTTCTTTCTATGTGTGAACGTAGGAGTTTAATTGTGCAGCTGCAATTATCTGTGATGAACAAACTGGAAATTAAATCTCCTTTGGGATCTCTATTAGGTAAATTTAAAAACTCAAACACGTAACAGCAGTATGAATTCAGTAGAAGAACAAGCACTACCTTTCAGAATTTTTTTGCAACACATGCCATGCTCAGGAAAACAGGTTAAAATTCTTTCCTTCTCTCTCTTTTGATATACCACCATGAGAGACATATTTATTAAATCTATGTGTTTTATGTCAGTAAGTATAAATCTCATTTATTTATTTTTTTATTTATTATTTATATTTTTTAGTTATTTATGTATTGATAAAACTGCCTGTCTTGATCTGTTTGTAACCTTGACAATGTCTGCAGATACTCTATCCTAGGCATTCTCTTCAGTTTGGCTGTTTTTCAAAGGCATCTAAAACATGGAGATGCATGTGTCCTGTTTGACTGCTGGGCTAGTAAATTTGGAGTATGCATTATAAACTCAATGCCATGTGCATGTAATTAAGAAGAATAAATGCAAATGCTAGCTTTGAAGTTTGATAAAAGTTACGTTGTTCCACATGTACGCACATAAATCAATCCATACTTCTCTCATACATTTGTCACTGGAGTTTTTTTATTTATAGGAGCTAGATCTGTGATAAATAGCCTCCTCATAAAGAAATATTCCACCAAGGTAATAATTATACTACAGAGTACAATATGTACTGCACAATTTGAAATGTGCATTCACTTAAGGCTATTGATTTTTAAAAGTAATTAATATATTTTCCTAACATTCTGGCTGAGAACCTCTCCAAATAAATTCTCTAAAATATAGTCTTGAACGTTTTAACGTACAAGCCTGATTGTTTCCATTTCCAATAAAGATGTGGAAATTCTTGAAGATTTGATGGAAATTGAAGCATGGCTGTATTGGACGAGGAGCTGGTCATTGAATCTTGGGTTTCTTGTCTTCCAGGTGACTATGACAGAGAGAGAGGACAATATTGTCTGAATGTGTATTTCTCTTCAGTTAGCAACAATCGATACAAAAGATCTATATTGATTTTTCTTTCTACTGTCTGTCTTGTAGCTATTTGTTCTAAATTCATAGAATTATAGAGAGATAGAATAACCTGAGCTAGAAAGGACTCACAAGCATCATACACGTCCAACTCCTGGCCCTGGACAGAACAGAACCAAGAGTCACACCATGTGCCTCACAGTGCTGTCCAAACACTTCTTGAGCTCTTTCAGGCTTGGTTCTGTAACCAATTCCCTGGGGAGACTGTTCCAGAGCCCAACTATGTTCTGGGTGTAAATCTTTTTCCTAATATCCAACCTAAATCTCCCGTGGCATAGCCTGATGCCATTCCCTTGGGTCCTGTCACTTGTCACCTCTGAGAAGAGATCAGTGTCTGCCCCTCCTTTTCCCCTCACAAGGAAATTGCAGACTGCCATGAGGTCTCCCTTCAGTCTTCTCTTCTCCAGGCTGAACAGATCAAGTGACCTCAGCCGCTCCTCATCCTCTCAAGTCCCTACACCCTCTTTGTTGCCCTCCTGTGGTCCCCTTTAATAGCTTTACACTTCTTATATTGTGGCTCCCAAAACTGCACACAGGACTCAAGGTGAGGCCGTCCCAGTGCAGAGCAGACTGGGACAATCCCTTCCCTCACCTGGCTGGCGATGCTGTGCCTGATGCACCCCAGGACACAGTTGGCCCTCCTGGCTGCCAGGACACCGCTGACTCACTTTCAACTTTACACCAACCAGGACCCCCAGGTCTGTTTCCCCAGCACTGCTTTCTATCATTTCATTCCCCAATCTATCTGTACATCCAGGGTTGCCCCATCCCAGGTGCAGAATCCAGCACTTTCGCTTGTTGAACTTCATATGGCTGGTGATTGCCCAGTCCTCTGATTTGTCAAGGTCTCTCAGCAGGGCCTCCCTGCCTTCGAGGGAGTCAACAGCTCCTCCCAATTCAGCATTATCTGCAGACTTACATAGTATCCTGTCGAGTCCTGCATCCAAGTCATTCCTGAAGATGTTGAAGAGCATAGGGCCTAAGACGGAGCCCCATCAGTTCCACCAGTGACAGTTCACCAGCCTGATGTCACCCCATTCACTGTAACCTTTGTCCAACCTGTGAGCCAGTTGCTGGCCAGTGAGCCATCATGAACCCATCACGTGATGTATTTATCCAGCCGTGTGCTGGACATTTTATACAAAGGATTTTGTGAGAGATAGTATCAAAAGCTTTCCTGAAAATCAAGAAGATTGTATCAACTGACTTCCCTTGATCAACTGGGTAGGTTACCCTGTCATAAAGGAAATCAGGTTTGACAAGCAGGACTTTTCGCTGATAAAGCCATGGTGACTGTGACCAATGACTGTGTCTCCACTGCAATGGAAGTTTGAGACTCCTGAGATTGTAGCCTTTTATGAGAACAACATATCAATCTCTCACTCATTCTCAATACCGCGCAGATTGTGCACTTCCTCCTGTAATTCCTTCACCAGCAATTGACAACAGCATATCTTCTGCAAAATGAATCATTGTCAGCCCTGGTCTCACGGAGACCCATCAGGGACTCCTGTCCACCTGAGACCTTGTCAGAGACTGAAAGTAGTTCATGCATCAAACATGGATATGAAGTTTTGCTCATTATAAAGAAGCTACAACCAAAGAAGCCTCCCTGAAGACAGGGACTTGGGACTGAAATTCAAACTGCTGATTAGATAAAGAGAAACCTATTGTTCAGTCATCAGGCTGAGGGAAAGGTATGCATCCACAAAAGGCCAAAGTCACTAGCTGTGCTGAGAATCATCCCCAGCCAAGTTTGGGGTGGGGTGATAGCACAGCTCACAGAAGCCAGGTTTACACAGACTCCCCCTCCAACCGAGGAGGAAGGAGGAGGTTTCCGATATGTGGCATAACCTCTAGTCAGAGGAAATAAATATCCATCCTCCGTTACACAAACCTGCCCAGCTGTGGAACCCCTAACCCCATAGGCCACATCCACGGGACTTTCACATGGAGTCAGCTGAGGGGGAGTCATAATCCACCAAAGACCCCCCAGGTGCTCCCCGGAGGCTTTGCACCATAGGATTGCAGGTGATGCAACAGATCTAGAGTCTGCTGTAAGAGACTGCCCCCCTCTCCCAGGGGGACATGTCTGGACATTGCCGCCTGGCTTGAGGGTATATTAACCCATGAGTTTCTATGCTTTTTGGGGGGTCCTTCACTACCAAGAAGACCAGCTGAAGAGGATCGATGGAACATCGTTGGGGTCCACAGAGTGGTGATATTTTCTTTATTCTAGCCCTGTCAGTATCTTTCTGTCCCCTCCACCTATTTCCTATTTCTTTCTTTCTTTCTCTCTCTGTCTTTCATATTTACTATCAAATAAAACCCTTACTATTGTCACTGGCATATGGTCTTGTTTGCACCTTAATTCGGGCAGAGGCATTTCTAAGAACTTTAATAATTGGATCTTAACAGACCTGAAGAGCTACATCTGCCATCAGAAAGTGTGCCTGGCTGGAGGCCCTGACATGGCTACTGCAGTGACTCCAGCAGCTACATTTTTATACAATGGAGGATTACTTACTGAAGATGTAATAACTGCATTTCTTCTAATCTTCTACACTGTTAACATCACAACAATCACAGATACTTATTAAACCTCAGTTTTCATTAACTGTGAACATCTACTTTCTGCCTTTCCATACCAAACTTTCTAATGAATAATATATGCTATTTTTCCAATAGATTATGACTATTATTTCAGAAAAATTACAGGAAACAAATGCTATTATTTGATCAGCAAAATCACAAAAAAGTACTGCATTTTTACTTTAGTTTGAGTACAGGAAATAAAATGCTAAATGCACTTATATGCCAATAAAGTTCTCTATTTAACTTAAAAATTTTAAAGGAAAATGTCCTTGCACAATCAAATGTCACCAACATTGCCATTATTTACTATTATAAAATTAATTTGGTAGTCTAATTCAGCAATAGTGCAGGATAAAAGCTGATCAGTTAAGTAGTTTAATGGAACTTTCCTTCTTGCAGGAGGTCAGAATTTATCAAATATACTCTTTCCTAGCTCATGTCTTCCAAAGTCTTTCCTTCTCTGTGTCTCTCTCTGAAGGAAAAGGAAGAAGTGTGACAGAAGAGTTAATCCATTCGTGAGTCATATGTGACAGACAAGAATTAAATCCAAGAATAAATTATAATAATTACATAAACTCTGCATCCTTAAAAGCCAGGACAATTAACATGCAAAATGTGGTAACCTCCTGCCAAGACAATTAACATGCAAAACCATGGTCATTAAGGCCAGCACCAAGGGCAGATGTTATTGGAGAGACGGATTCTTGCTTGTGATGTTAAAATGTGAAGGTGAAACTAGAAAATGGACAATTAACATTTTTTATTTTTTAGGACAGACTTGCAGGGTAAGTACAAGCAATGGGAAAGGCATAATGGGTAATACTTAGGCCTTGTTTGAACAGAACAGGTTGTTGATGTTTAAAAATGAGCTTGCTAACACGAAAGTTTTACAAGATTTGAGTCAAATGAGAGAAAAATAGTCTTCCAGGTATGTGAAAGCAAGATTATTTCTCTGACTGACTGGCTAGACAGAAGTGTCAAAAAGATGAAAAGGAGTCTAAAACCACATGATGATATAACATGTCTGATTTTTTCTGGTTTAAATTTCTCTAAGTACTGTACATGCTATATTATGCAAATTTTCTCTTATTTGAATTTGATTAAATCTATTAATAAATCTTGGTTTTAGTTATACCGCTTGAATCACTGGATTTCTCAAGGAATGTTACACAGACTGTTCCAAAGAGATGAAAAAATGTTTAAGGTTTAGGATGATATCATGAAGGGAAAGCATCTGTAACTGTGTGACATTCTCAGAAGGGATTCAAAAGTTATCTCCTGGAAGGCAAGAAGTTAAGGACAAATGATAAATGCTATAGTTTCCTGCTCAGGTTTTCTAAGCTTATCAGGTTAAAAGGACAAGCCACTGGCTGTCAGATACCAGGGGGCTTCCCTGCCCCCCTCCTTTTTAAAATATTTTTTTCCCTTGCCTACTTTGATGTGTGAAAGAAAGGTGGAAAATGAACAAATATATACAGCACAAACAAGAGTGGAAAAATGAAGAAAGGCCAAAAATAAAAAAGGCCAATAGTGATGAAAAATAGGACATGGAGGGCAAGACAGGATGCAAAGCTGAAAATGAGGTAACTGAAATATGGCGTGATGTTGCAACCAATTGTATGATCATGCAATCTACTCTTCTATTAAATTAACCTTCGTTGCTTGCTATGCTACGTGGTTCTCTGAAGTAAAATTTTCTTGTTGTGACAACAGAATGTTCTGTATTCTGAAGAAAGTCTCTCTGGAGTACATGCCATCCAAGATCACTGACCTGTCAAGTCTGTACTTTACAGTTCTGTGCTGATAAGAGATGGTGTTCTCTTTCAGCGTTCATCTTAACAATTCCCCTGCTTGCAGAGTTCCTTAAGTGTACATAATATATGGTTTCTCTTATGATCATCCCTGTAGAGCAGAATAGCACTTTTTCCATTTATTCTCACCTCAAAAAATGCAAATCTTATAGAGTCTCATGCATGACACAAGTCTCCATGAGTAGCCAGAAGTCTTTGCTTCAATGGGACCTAATCAGACAGCTCTCTACTTTTGTCTGATTCTATTATCGTTACTGATTGTCACGTTGCCCCTTGTAGAAATACACCCAAGTGAGTATGTATTTCATGAGCTTCAAAACACCTGTATCTGCCTTGAAGTTAAGGTTAATGAAGAAACACCCACTCTGCAGAGGGGAGTATGACCTCTGTCTCACCCATGGTGCACAAGAAACTCTCACCAGCATGCCTGATTTGTCATAAGCACACGTATTGCAAGTGTGGAGGAACCTGTTTACATCTCTACCTGGAATTCTTCATTCTCTTCATTGTCACTCAAATTAACATGGGTGTTTCTTCAAGCTGCTGGAGTAATTGCCAGAGTAAAGTACGATCTTCTCCAAAATTCTGGAATATTGAACAAAATTCAGTGCCCTGATTAATCCATAGACTATTTTTATACAGTTTTGGGGGATTAGTATTGACCTCTCTCTAAGTGCTTCACAACCTATCTTCTATGATCTTCACAGACACTCTGAGTTGTCTGCTTCTAAAACAGATTTCCTTGTTGTTTTCTGGCTGTAATTCTGTTTCCTTCCTCTGTCCTTGCTGTACTTCTAATTTTTATTCCAGTGCTTGAATGTCATCAACAAGCTGTTTATTCTCTTTTTTTCATATCATTAACAAAGAAAATAAGAAAGACTCAATCTAAGGTGAGGCACTTATTCCTAACTCGATAGTTTAATCTTTAACATTGCACTTTGTTTATGATATTCTACACAGCTTTTAACCAATATAACAATGTTTCTATGTATCAAAAGTGATTTGAATTCATTTTTCAGGTATGACTTCATTATCCACTTCATCAAGAGATTTTCTAAAGTATTTCACATGTAGTGCTTTATTTCGTCTAGTGATTTTGTAATTCTGTTTTAAAAAACAATGAAGTTATAGGAGCAAAATATTATCTACTTCCTTTATAGATGTAAAATGCTTTTTAATATAGCAGAACTGCTGCATAGCAAAACTAGTTGTGCTTGCATTCAGCAGGAAGAGAGGCTGGCTCATTGACAGATCAAAAATATAGTAAAAAGAGGAAAAAAAATAAAAGGCAGAAAGGAAAAAAGAAACACGCCAAAGTGAACAAGAAGCATTTTGAGCTGAAAAGGGTATCTATAATAAAACCTACTTCTGACAGTAGTCAAAAAGAGGAAAAAATTCAATACAATTTACCAAATAAATCCCCTTTCCTCTACCTTCTCCTGCTCTGGCTTCACGCTTGATGCAGTATATGGTTCAGTGAGTTCCCATATCAGAGATTGACAGACATTACTTTTATGAATTTAACAGACTTCTTCAGCTTTAAATGTCACAGTAAACTGGTTTGGTATTGTGCAAGTACCAGTACTGGATATTGCTTGTGACTATACTTCTTCCAGAACTTTATCCCTTCATTTATGTTTCCGCATTTCTCATTGTAAGAAGCAGTGAACAGACTTTCACTGATGACTTTTTCTGTGCCATTCATGGTTTATACACATGCACCATAACTCCCCTCAGTTATTGTTTGGGGTTTTTTCCAGGTTGTAAACTCATCTATTTTTTCTTGTAAGGAAGTTATTCCATAACTCTGGTCCCCTCCACCTCATCCAATTCCTTTTCAGATGAAATTGGCAGCTGCACATACAGTTGAAGGCACAGGGACAGCATGGATTTAAATAGTCCCTAGAGGGATGTTTCCTATTTAATTCTCTGTGTACTTCCTAATATTCGTTTTGACTCTGTGACAGCTGTGAGCATTCAGATCATGTTCTTGCAGTCTGTGGATTGATATATTCATCTGCAAAAAAATCCAAGATATCTTGAGAGATAAGAGTTCATTTGAAAAACCATCATTTTGTCACTTTGTGGAGGGTTATTTTTTCACTTTTACATGTGGGTCGTTTACATTTATAAACAGTGAACTTGTCTTTCATTTTGTTTTGACAAAGATCCCTTACTGTCTTTACCATAAAACAAAGACACTCTTTCTGCTTCTCTGCAGTGGTTACTAGTTCAAAGAATTCATTTAACTTTTCTTCTACAGCATTCGTTTCTTTGGTGAGTGTGGAAGGTAAAGTAAAGATGTACATGACCAACATAGAAAGCAAGAAAATAGTAAAATGAGAAAGGAATTAGAAACAGAGGAAAAAGAACCCATAAAATCTGAAATTGCCTGGACTACTAGAATGACAGTCACAATAATTTCTATAGCAAAATTAAACTCCACATTCTCCAGTTAGCTCAGATCTCTTGCCCTAAAGAAAAACAGTGGAAGCCTAACACACCCATCTGGATTTCTGAGTTTTGAATTAATAAGGTATTTGGCTGGTGGATATCAGTTGCAAATAATGATCCATTTCCCAAGCATTATACCTTTCTTGCTTTCTGGATAAAAATCTGCTTTCTGAGGTAAGTGTGACTTTTTTTTTCCCTATCTGTATGGTGAGAGAATGCCTGGAGGTGGAGAGTTTCTCATGCAGATGGAGATGAGTGTGCTGAGTCACTGTCCTTTGGTGTGTGACAGACTTCCTGCAAAAAGTTAGAGAAAGCTTCAGTCTCTCTTCTGTACCCCAAGTACAGAATAAAATATCTCTCCTTCTTATTAAAGTACTTCTGATGTAATTTCTAACTTTGAAATAAGTCTTTTAAAAAAGCTGAATTTGATTAGTTTAAATACTTTGTACGTGGAATTAGTTATGGTGTTGGACCTCTTTTTCATTGTTTCTTTAGTGGCTAAACTACATATATAAAGTTCCATCTAAACATCATTTTGTTCTGAACATGCCTTTTTAGAGTGTTTACTTGATATTTTCTAGATAAGCCCTCTAAATAATCTAATTCTGGGAAAATCTTCATCAAAAGTTCATTTTTTAATGCTGAAAAAATCACCACGATCTTTTTCTGAAATTATCTTCTTTTGCCTTCACAGAGTTTTGGTATAACACCCCAGATCTACTTTATACTCCTTGGGTCCTTTTCTGCTAAGGGTATTTGAATGCTAGATATGATATTTAGTAAACACAAATTGGGGGATGGCAGCAGGGGTGTGTCTCTGGTTACAACTGGTAGGTTTGAGTGACAGACTCCAGTGTGGAAGAGAGTAACTTGCTCCTGAGGTACTAGTGATGCACAGGAATGTTTGCAGACATTCAGGGGACAGAAAAATGTGCAGGCAGTGACCCACAGACATTCATTTACTTCCTATATACTTAACTCTGACTTCTCTGATTTGCATAGAGATGGCAAGACTATTCCCAGATAGACATACAGCTAATCCTCTATACCATTATCAGATAGATTACATGATTGCTACTGTAGTATGCCTTCTCTTTTCCTTCCCTATCCTCACAGTGATTATTCCATGGATTTTTCCCTTTATTGAAGGTCCTACTTTTAGAGCTAATATTTTGTTAAGTCAACATTGTCACAAATCTTACGCTTTCAGTTCAGCTATCATTTTCCCTTTTCTATTTCTTCCAGTTTCCTTCTTCCTTTTTGCTGCCTTGTTTCATGTAACTATTTCCTTGCTGAGGTTTATTTAACTATTAGTGGAGAGTTACCATGGAATCTCTATCTTTTTAAGTGATGATGACAAAATTTCAAGGAAGACTGTGCAATCGAAGAGATAATTTCACAGTGAGGACTCAGTCATATTTATTGTAGTAGAAGCATTTGGGTTTGGGGTTTTTCTTTATTAAAATATGACTTTTATATATGACTTTGCAGATATAATTTAACTGACATAAATTCTTGGTAAAAGCTTTGATGGATATTATACCAAATCCTCCGATAAATGTAGTATACAGGACACTAGAATCATACAACAGGAGAGATCCCTCTTCATAGTGCCTTTTAAACAAATAGTCAACTGACAGCCAGATGGAAACATTAAAAAAATAGACATTATATTGGAAGATAATAATTTTTTCTCTATATTAATTAAATTACCTAAAACCAAGTCAACTAGCCTTGATCTTGCACCATCCAGCCTTGATCTTGCACCATCCTTGTATATTCTGATTCTCTTCACTATTTCCCTTTTTTTCCACCAGAAAATGAAGAGGTACTGTTGTTGTTCTTTGAAATACATAGAGGTCAGACTATTATCATAAGGTTAGTGCAACTTTAAAAATCCCAAACAAAATAAACCCTAAGTCTAAGAAGGTATGATAATTTTAATTGGTCAGTCTCATGCTATAGAGAGGTTCTGTTATGGTAAATTGAAATAAACTTTTGTTAGCTTTCATGCTGCATTTTTAAGTACTCACTGATTTTCACAAGTTAACTGTCAAACTGTAGACAATATCACCCGAACACGGCTTGATAATTTAGTGTGCTTATGGTAACGCTCTCACTTGAGTTAGTGATTTTTGTCTTTCTTAATAAATGCATGTTTTGCAGTGATCTATTGAAAAAAATGGGCTCTTAAGTTTTCAAGAAGCATTCCAAAACAAAAGCCTCTAGCGTGCTTAGGAATTGATGCTCATTTTCCTGAAGTATAATAGATGAAGTCGCTTTAGTTTCTTATTTATCCTTACAGAGTGCAAATACTGTGTACATCTCATCTGTGTCAGATCATATCCTCTTCATTCAGAATGCATAATCTGTTTTACTTGGTTCTTGTTTCTAAAATGAAAAGAAGATCTAGCATAGCATAATCTCATTTGAATTAACATCAGCAGTTCCAAATGCTTCATTATTTTTCACATAGCTATGAAGACTTGCAATAGCAGTGATCTCAGCTCAAAAAATCTCAGGATTTTTTGACTAAATTATGTGTACAATTATACACACGGTAGAAAGATGTGGAATGAACTAAGGTGAAAATACACAACGTCATCACAGTAACTGTGAATAACATCTACAAAAGCAGCTCATCTGGACTGACACCTCCAGTATTAATGCTGCATGAAAATGCACATCCTGTATATTACCTTTCCATTTGGCCTGTGTTAATGTAAATATATTACATGAGTCCAAAGTTCTTAATTCATCACAGGACACTTATTTTTTGCATTTCTTTGTTTTGCCAGTTTACTAAGGAAGAAGTTTTGTGTTTTCCAAAAAGACTAGGACAAGAATAATGTGTTTGAATTAATTCCATTTTCATGGAAATTGATTCCAATTGCACTACTGAAGATAGATGTAAAAGTCCAATGGGACATTTAGGAAAAAAAAAAAAAAGTAATTTGAAATATTAGTAGTGAAGTCTTGGTCTTGATGAACTTTGTTTCCAGCATGGATGGGTATTTCATCAACATCTTGTCCTCAGTGCAAAATTTAAGGCTGACTAGATCAACAGAAGCTATCCACATGCACCCAAGGAATCAAACTATGTGAATTTGTCAGTGACAAATGGTTTGAAACCAGTTAGGTATTCTTCTCTGACAGATATCAGATGTCATGAAGGGAAGAGGCTGCTTAGGGAAATTGCAAGTGTTAATGGTCTGGTTAAAATCATGCTAAACAAACAGTTTTATTTTGGGGTTATGGGAAGGGTGTGTGTGTGTGGCTGGAAGTCTTTCTAGGATTTCCTCCCTCTTCAAGAGCTTTATTATATTTTTAAAGATATCATGTCTTCAGCTTTGGAGCAATAGCAAAGAACACTAATCAAATAAAGTGTTATTTTTCCTGGTGGCATTTGGAAGGGGAAAATTTTCTTTTTGTTTCTGTTTACTGCATTTTCCCCTTATTTATCTTCTTGCTTTGACTTTTTTTCTCCTTTTCCTATTTATCTCTTTATTTTATAAACCTGATTTATTTTATGGGGAGAAAAAATATTGACATTGATCACTTTTTCCTGAGTCTCACCCAGGAAGTGTGTTCATTTATTACATGAATAGTTTTTGGATTAATTCTGGACCATCGAAATTACTGTCGCACATAAAACACGCACAAGCTGTAATATAAGGCATTTTCTAAAATTTGCAGGTTTTGCAAAGCAAAAGGTTTTAAATTTTTTAATTTCTTTTAGCAACTGCAATGTTGCATGGACTAGGGAAAAAAACCCCAAACAAGTAAAAATAACCCAAGTTTTTGAACCTTCTTGAAATGCATGACTTATGATATAATTAACCTTGAGTTTTAGAAATATGTAAATCTAAATTATGTCAATGGCTTGAAAGTCATATAAATTAAAATATAAGCAGAAATGGATTTTATTTGCCTTCAATTTTTTCATTATGTAAGATACACAAGTTTCAGACTTGGGAATCTATGTTCTTAAATCATTTTAATAATTGCAGTTTTTAAAATGTATATTATATAGTGATCCATTTGTGTCATGGAAACATACTATTCAGGCTCAAAACTCTTTTGTTTGTTCTCAGGCACAATAAGTAATTTAAAACATGTGTAGGGTGTTTCACTTCCCCAACACATTCACCTAAACGAAAATATTTAAGTTATCTTTATAGCCTTGTAATTGTCCTCGCAATGTGTGATTTATTCTTAATGTTGCGATTCAATGGGTCAGGTTACGATAAATATATACTATCCGAAACTTTTTGGATGAAAGCATAGATTACTGTTGTCTCTTAATTGTCCACTTAATAGGATTTAGAAAGTATTTAACTGCAATTTGTCACAGTCATCTCAGAGAGAGAGTGAGGGAGAGAGATTCTGAGAAACGATGACCTCCATCTTATAATCAGTGAAAAGTGCAGGAACAGAAAGCAGGTTACTGCTCACATAACGAAGAGTAAGAGCCATGATTCCTGCATGGTTTTGTTTTGTTGAGGTAATTGTTTGGGTAATTATTACTACCTTTTTCAGTTAAGAATTATTATTGTGATCAAAAGTTAGAACAGTTTGGCTGAAGCTGCTTTTCAAGTCCAAAGTTCATCAGTGTCTGTGTAAATTTCTGCTGTCCCGTGAGACACACAGCATGACAGTCAGGAGTCACAGCTCATCACAAGAACATATCGCACTGATGTCATCTGCTGGGCAGCAGGAGCCTATCCCAGCACTAGGACTTCCTCGGGGACAGGAAAGGAGCCAACAACAACACTTTTGCTGACAGCAATCCAAGCATTATTTTACTCTTCCATCTGTTTCTCTCTCTCTAGTCTACTATTTCTGTTCCATACAGAGAAAGGTCTTCTTCACTGTCTGTATATCATTAACAGCTCTGCACAGAAAGGCTATCAAAATGCCATTCTGCTGTGTATCTTTAAATACACAATGAGGAGATGCTAGAGTGAAAGGAAGAAATGGATTTTCTTTTTATTTTTTTTTTGTTGGAATAGACAAAGAAATGCACTCTTTTCATTAAGTACAGAAGAAACTGTTCTGTTCCACATAAAATAAATGCATAAAAATAACAAAGGCATGTGCACTGATAAAACGTTCCAATTTGGAATCTGAATTCCTCGTGGAGGAAAGAAAAAAGATCATTCATTCTCATTTCTTTTTGGCTTGTATTTTCCAGCTCATTGGCCTACTAAATGTGAGCCCCTTAGGCCAAACTTGGTCCAAGTTTACATACAATTCTCATTGAATTGGCATAATATCTCTCTAAAATAAATGATAGTGTTTTAAGCATCACTAGGCTAGAACTGTCTAACATATGAGGTGAACAAGGAACGTATAGAATACCAGTGCCCTATATTATAATCCAACTCTGAGTGACTGAAGGAATTCTCTAACCACTCTATTGTCTGATAAACTGAACATTTTATGTAATTTTTCTAATTACTAGTCAAAATGTTAGCTTGTCAATCATTGACAACTATTATTCATTCCAAATGTACTTTAATGTAAACTGGGAGCAATACAGGGGAAAAAAAACATAAGCGAGAAGAAAACTAACCAGATTTTTTTTTTATATATAAAATTCCTAAGAAAAGAAAAAAGTGACTGTATTTGCACCCAAATATATATTAAATAGAAGACATTACTGAACTGTAGGCAATACAGTCCTGAAAGATTACATGTCTAAATCCATGAAAGAAGAGCTAGAAACTCATCTTCTGTATTACTCCCAATGGAGGTTTAATAACCTGCTTCTGCAAGAACATTATACAAAAGAAAAACTGAAATGTACTTGGAAGGAAAGACAATGGAGAAAATGTCTCTCTCGTTGTTATGAGAAGCTATGAAAACCATACTGAAAAGCTATGTAATATTGTATTCAAATCACAGGAGGAAAAAAGTATCGAAACAAAGTAAATTAGAAAAGAACCTAAAACCAGGAACCCAGAGAACTCTTCCAGAACAGAGTAGTCAGAAAATGATCTAATTTACGATTACTGGTCAACACACAGAGAAATAAACCCTTACAATTTTATACCTAAAGAAAAATGCTATTTTCAAATCAATGATGAAGAATAAGCTTGGAGAAGTACTTGACTCATCAAACATTTTCAGCCTGGTTATTGTTGTGTGTCTTAAAATACCAGCAGTACAACCATAATTACTAAATTTCAGGAAATAATGAAAGAATGCTGCAATTTCTGGAAGAAGATTGATGCAATTAAAGGCAATTCAGAGAAGTACACGAGGGCTGGGCCAAGTGTTTAAAGTTGTTGATTCTTCCAAAACCTGAGTTGCTTAAAACTCCACAGTGACCATATGAGTTTGAGACATCCATTAAAAACACCAATGGATGAAGTGCTTGGCATCTGGATGGACTGAAGCAGGCATACTAAAAAAGGTTAATTTAATCCTCTTTCACAGCAGATTTAAAGGTGACTAATTAGATATTCCAGCTGTTGTGTTTTCTATGAAACAGCAAACAGCAACTTTGCAAGAGCAAAACATGTTTTTTCTCTTTTTTTCTTTTGTTTAAATGAAAGAAATCGATGATGAGCAAATATAAATTTTTGTTTGATAGAGAGTTAAAAAAGAGAAACAGGAAAATTGCTAGCATTCTAATTGCTTTCTTTGAGGGATTCTCAAACTACTCTTACAACAGGCAGCAGTGGTAGAACAGGCTCCTTTATGCAAGTTCCCCAGCAAAGGGAAAGGGTGGATAACAGAATCATCCAAACACAACAGATGGGAAATGTACTAAATCACCCATTTCCTGGGCTGTTTCTCATCCATCCTTAAATGATCAAGTACCTTTTATCTCATACCACAACATCCCAAGACACGCATCCTGAACACAGTCTGAAGACCTTTCTCCGACGTTTTCCACTACTAAATGAATTACCCTAGAGCTCCCTAGTTCCACAACCTTCTCTCCTACAACAACATCACCTAGAACCATTAATTTGGGACTTTTGTTATCCTCATATTCAGGGGTGTTGGGGTTTTAGGAGGTTTCTTTTTGTTTTCTTTTTCTCTCAAAGAATTTTTCCCCATACAAGCTGCCAAAGAGACAAAAGACCTGGCCACGGGGGGAGGGGTCTAGCTGGCCAGCCTCTTTCACCTGAGGTTTTCTCGTGTGGGGCAGAGAGGTCGCGAGATTTGAACTGGATAAAAGGGTTTGGGTGGGGTCCCTCGCTCTCTTGTCCTGCCGGCATTCGAGGGGGAGAGGAGCTGCTGTCGTTGTGGAGAGAGTTCGCCACTACTACAGACTTCTGCCTTTCTGCTGCCTTCCTTCTCCCCATCTGCTCGAGTGCTTCAGGGGCCCCCGGGATCCCAACCCCGCCTTTCCCTGCCCTGCTGGGAGCCGGGCCACGGCTGCCGTTCCTTTGCCGCTGCTCCGAGCCTTCGCTGCACTGTAGCCCCGCACCCCCCGCCTGCCGAGACCTCCCGGGGCTCCCGCTGCAGCTCCGGAGTTTGATACATCTCGCCTACCACCCGGGATTCTGTGTGTTCGTCCCTGCTGTTCCGGGATCGGCTGCCCCTGGGGTTTGTGAGGCGAGCTCCCCGTCCGCCATTACCGCGTGCTCCCCGAGCTCGCTCCGGAGCGCCCCCTGCAGCCGCGAGGGAACCATCGCACCCTCCCCAAACAGCCGAGGGAAGGCGGGCACTGGGTTCCTGGTTCTGTTTGTTATTACTGCCGTGGTTAGTGTTGTTTGTTTGCCTCTCTCTCTCTATATATATATATATTAGTAAAGAACTGTTATTCCTATTCCCTATATCTGTGCCTGAGAGCCCCTTAATTTCAAAAATTATAATCATTCGGAGGGAAGGGGGTTGCATTTTCCATTCCAAGGGAGGCTCCTGCCTTCCTTAACAGACACCTGTCTTTCAAACCAAGACAAGGGGTCATCACCCTTCTCCTGTGAGTGGCAAATGCACTTCAGCATTCAATTGAGAGGGACATCCTTCTTCAGAAGCTGATATGGCTCAGTGAAGCATTAAAGGCTTTTTTAGCAATGTCATATAGCCCATATTCATTTTTATGAAAACTCATAACACTACAAACTAGCTGGTCTTTTTTCCATTGTACCCATTCCTGTTGGTTTAGGTCATTATATAGTTTCTCCTATTACACTATGATTGGAGGTCTGTTATCCTAAGAGTCTTCTTGCAAAGTCTTAAGCAGATAAAAACAACTTCTAGCAAAGGTAATGCATTATATTTCCAGCTGTTAACAATACTGTTAAATAGGAAAAAAGAGTTACAATGCTAGTATTAGTGATAGCCTTCAGGTGTGCCTTCAGTGTGTGTGTGAAGGTAGGTGCTGCAAAAGCTGAATGAGACACTAGCCACTACCTAGCAGTGTTAAACAGGTGTCAAATGGAAAGGAATATTTTATGAGATAGGTACAGCTACTGTGGAGAAATAGCTGTGAGAGACACAAAACGGTTTGCCCTGTGGCAGCCTAAACTGATCTCAGTGCTGCCTGCCAGAGTTTCACTCTCCTCCCATCCGGCCTTCTTGGGCCAGCTCCAGCTGAGCTGACGCAGAGTGCTGAATCATCAGAAAACATTTGCCTTTTTGTCGGGTCTGTTTTTTGCTGACTTACTGTGCTGAACACAGTCTGGCAGGCATTGCAGCCAGCACAGGGAAGAGACTGGAATGCATGGGCAGCGGCGGCAAAATGAAATGGCCCTAGTGAAACCAGCAATTAGACTGGGTTTCAAGTCACTAAAATTGCAGCCTATACTGCATCTAAAGACAGTCAGCAACTGTGTATCCTGTGTGCTCAGTATATCACTACACTGACTGGTGTAAGATGTGAATTTGTCAGAAACAAAATACTAAATTGCCAAAACAAAATGTGGAAGATGAGAAAACCAGGAAAATAACTGTGTCTGAAACAAAAGTCATGGAAATCTTGTCCAACTGGGAAAGCATATAAGTATATTTTAAGATGAGTTTGTTGTTTTCCCTGTTGTTCTAGGTAACCAGAACTGCTGTATGTTCTTTGTCAAGATAAAATAGGCAGAAACTATAGCTCTATCTGGCACTAATCTCATCTTCTGTTGGAAATTGTTTTGGAGTATGCTAAACATCAGCTATATGACAAGGCTAAGACTAATAAACCATAGTACTATTTAAAACAGTCTTGATCAAAATATTTACCCAGTATTACTATTTCACTGTATCATCTTCCAAGGCACTGAAAAAAATCCTTGTGTTGAGGGTGGGCATGGCTCCCTTACAGCATATACCTGCAGCTGGGCAGGAGCAATCCTCCTTTTCCTACATGCTGGAGACACCCTGCCCCTTACCTCTCATACCTGCACTGCTCAATAAAAGTTTTCTCACCGCTGATCTCATGAACTTTAATTGCTCGCACATCTCCTATAGCCCCTGCGATGACAGTGCTGTGTTGGAATGTTCTGGTTTCATACTATATATGTGCAGGGTTTTTTTAGTCTTTCTTGTTCTCTGCTTGGTTGTGAATTGGTGATTATAATAAGCCTTATTTAAACCATCATTCTCCAGTGGCATACTCAAAACACCTTTTCCCTTCAAAGAACAAGTTGGTTTACCATGACAGACCAGATTCCAATGTCAGGTTCACTTCTTCACAGGGACTCACAGTGGTAGAGATAGACAAATCAGCAGAAGAAGATTCACTGTCCCCTAAATATAGGATATAAAAATATCCTATCTTTAAGGAATAATATAATTATTCCATAAATATAGGATAATACATTTATCTATTTAATTCATTTGCATCAATTTGAAAAGAGTTTGTAATGCTGTTTTCTTTTCCAGGCTGTAATGTTCTATAAGATGGAAAACAAACCAAAACAAACCCCAAAACTCTGGAAAGCCAACTGTACCTTTGAACTCCACAGCTCTAATTACCAAACAACCTTGTCTGCCTCAGGAGAAAATTCAACACACTTCAATAAAATATCAATATTTTTATTAGCAACCTCTTTTAACAAAACAAAATGCTCTGCACTTATGATCTAAGAATGGCTAAAAAGGGCAAAGGAAACAAAAACATCAGAACAACAAAAATGCATTTTTTTTGGGATAAAAGTAAAGTAAACATTTTCCAAATGTGCTTCAGATGATACACTTGGTCGAGTCAATCTTGCCCTTTCAGACTTTATCATTAATTATTCAACAGGGCAGTAGAAAAAGTTCCAAGCTTCAAGCAGTGTGATGATTTGTTTTTTATGCAAAATTCAGAGTTTGATTGCAATCTTTTTTACAAGCAGTACCAGCTAAGTTGCCAGGATTCATTTCTAGACTCATACAGCATTTAGCAGAAGCTCAATAGCTGCTAGAGCAGTGAAGCAGAAGTGCTCAGGCATGATCCCTGGATCTTCTCACAGGCAAGTTTTCCTGATAAATTTGTCAATCCTTTCTTTTTATAAAATCAGCAGTCATACTCTTCTGTATGTCATACATACAGCTGTAGATGTTTCTTGAGAAAAAGGCTTTGTCCACATGTTGTTGACTTAGACAAATGGTCTTTAGTAGCCCAATTTGCATGTCAGTCTGGACACTGCTGAGCTTTCTGTAGCAAAGGTGGCATCTCACACGCCTTCCTAGAGACATAGCTCTGAAAAGACAGAGCTTCCTTTGGAAAAATACCCCAGCATTTTGAAAAAAATGAGAACAGGTCTGGAAATGGGAGCCACTGTGCATGAAGGCCTCCAAGCTCTGTCCACAGACACTGAGAGAATATTTTCCACCAGGACCAAACATTTTCTGTCCTGAAATTCTGTCCTAATGATCATTTACTAGCTAAATTTTATCAGGTGCCCAAATACCCTGAAAGATGACTGACAGAAGATTTTAACGTCCCACATAATCAAGAGCATATATTAGAGTACTGTTTTTCAGGATTAATTTCAGCAATCAAAAAATTATTTTTCAGTTATAGATTCCTTCAAATGTTAAAATCTGCTGGATTGAAGGTGTAAGTAACATTTCTAAATCTTAGAAGTATTGCTTTTGCAAAACTATCAGCTAACATTAGAAAAAGTAATTGCCGCGCTGCCGTGCCTGGCTCTGGCTTGGCCTACGGCTTGGGGTTCGATGCCCGCAAGGAACAGCGCTGTCGGTGCAAGGTTACTGAGGTTTGTGTGCCTCAGTTCTTCTGGCCTGATAAGCCGTGTGCAGCAAGCAAGTTAATGCTGTTAAAAGGCAGTAGCGAAGGCAAGGAGGAAAGAGTCGGACCCTCCGTGGCTGCAGTACAAGTTTTATTTCTCTGCCCTGAGGGAGCAAGGGAGATAAAAGCTTGAAGGGAAGCCAAGCAGAGAGACCCTTTGTCACCCTCTGATCACAGGCTTTGAAGGGTTACAGAGAGAGCGAGGTACAACAAAGGTAACCAATTAGAAAATAATGAGACTTGACAAGTAACTAATAGAGACATACCAGGGGAGAAACAACTTTAAACTAACCAATAACAGTATAGCTGGAGGGAATTTTAAAACAAGCTGACCTGTCCAAGCCCAGGAATACTGGAGGCTCCGGCACAGGGGAGGAGACGGGGTGTGAGTGGCATTCAAGGGGTGTAAGCCTTATGCCACAGATTTCCCCTCGGATCCGCCCTCAGGGGCAGAATCCTGGGTGGGGAAATCCACCCACTCGGTGTCACTCACACCGAAGGTGGGATGAATCACCGCAACAAGTAATTTGTAATTTATAGGTGCTGATGTTTATATGGTTGAAAAACACCACATAACATGATTTTTCAGTGATAAAAAGGAAATACTAACTTTCAATGTTAAAAAGCACATTAGAAACTATATAACATCAAGAATATTGTGCTCATGACTGAACCCATCTTCTTTATTCATTATCTTTCAATGATTTCCTCTTACAGCATCATCAAAGCAACTATGGTATTCTCCTTGCATGCAGACAATTACGCAAGAATACAATTCTGCTATTTTCATAATCATGTCTAAAAGGTTTGTTTTACTATTAACTTGTCTCAAATTTAATTGCCTTACAAAGAGTCCAAGATAAAACCATTTCTGAATTTCTCCTTATAATGTATTTCAACAGAAAACCATCCTGAAATTCTCCTGCAGTAGAAACAACTGCATCCAGCAGGGATACCGAATGATTCAGGGAACAGCAAAATCCTACAAAAGCTTTTAAGACAGGAAGAATCTAGTTTGATTTTCATTTGTGCCCACTGAATTCTTACTTCAATGTTTTACATCAGCAGGCAAACACAATTCATTGTTTCCATTTATTAATAAAAACTGTCCATATTTTAATGAACTAGTTCTTCAGAAAGAAAACAGATTATTAAGTGAAATAGTCTTTGCCAACTAGGGTTAATAAAAACCCAGAACCAAGTGGGATACCTTTTACCATAGCAACAAAAGCTTGGACTTATCAAACACATCAAAGCTTCCATTTTATTAACTGAATTGAAAACAGACCCTGTTTTCCCAAAGAAAAGAAATGGAAGGAGTAAGATGAGAAAGAATGAGAGTTAAACAGGTGTAACATCATAGTCACTTGTGTCTGGTACATGCTGTTTCACATGTGATTTTTTTGCAGGAGCCGTCTTTCTATAAAATTTCAACATCCAAATCACAGCCCTGATAAAGATAAAATGTAAAAATAGGATTGTGCTTAAAACTGGTAATTAGTCCTATACAATATTTTTTTTTTGTGCCAGTTGTGTTCTAGATAAATATCACTCACCCTGGTAAAGGTCATCCAATGACAGCTTGGGCCATCTGAAGATATTTGAGCCCTGAGATGTCCCAGTGCTTCTACCTTGCCTGAGCCCAACATTATATGAGACGCGTTGCAGGGGTCAGTCCTAGTTCTTCTAATCTTCAGTGTAGATCTGATGTGACTCATCTCCTGCATCAAAGAAATCCTGACTGAAAAAGAGAGTTATAGATTTTAGAACAACAAGGATAAGAACCTTTTGTCACTAAGTGGGTTAAAATAGGATGTTTACCTAGGATTTGTCAGGATAGTAAAATTATGAGCATAGAAAAAAAAGAAAGCAGAGGGACTGGAGTGCATGGGTCTGTCTCTTTAGCTTGCAGAATGCCAAAGCAGAATAGACCAAACCCCCACTTTTTGTTATTTTTTCACATCTTTGTCTGCCCCTCTAACCCCAGGAAAACTTGCCCTGATATCAATGGCAGTATAGCTCTAAGTATCCTAAATTAGCATAGGTGCAAGATTTGGTTTCACTTTTCATTCTTTATTTCTGCACATGTTTTTATGTAAAAGCTGAGCAAATCACATTGGAAATAATAGTGTTGAAACTGTTGGGTCATTTGTTCCTAAGTTGCATCTTGCCCTAAGTTCATTAGTTAAAAACATTCTGCTCCTTTTTTTTCCAAATTCATTGTTTTCTTTTTTATTTAGTTCAGTCCTTCTAACTCCAAGAAGTTCTCTTGTTCTGAGTGCATGTTTGCTGTTATTTTTGCTATATGGTCATTGCCACTGTCCTCTTGGGGTGTTTTTTATCTATAAAAATTTCTTAAGATTTTTAATATTTTGGTCCAGGCCTGTCAGAACACTTAGGAGTTTACTTGCCATTGCCATCACTTGATTCAAATTATTCCACATTTTCCCTAGTATTAAGAAATCTTGTTTAGGTAATTCTGCAACTATCATGCTAGTGATCTGAACTTTATTGGTTTAGAACCAAATTTTGCATCAATAAATAGGTATAACAAAATAATAATAGGGCAGAATCTTTTTTTTTTTTTTTTAGCTTTCTCAGCTCAGTGTGAGAAATCAGATGTCTGAAAGATGGCCCAAAAACCTTCTCTCAATATACAAGTAAGATTTATGATAAAGAATGAATGATGTCATCTGTCTCCACTTTCCTTGAAAAATAAATAATGTGCCTGGGTGTCCTTTCCTTTAGTTTGTTGTGCAGGCATGTTTCAGTCCTGTATTTTTCCTTTTGCAATCCATATATATTCTTAGGGATTCTCTATTCAGTTTTAACACTCTGAGCCTTGATCAGAGGTCTACAGTGTGTCTATTGTGGGCAGGTGCAAGCCTGTGCTACACACACAGAGGTAATATTCTTTCCTCGCTTGCACTTTGAGTTCGTAAAAACTCATTCTGTCCATATTTTAAGTTATAGTGGGAAACTGACTCAGACATAATGAGCCCTGGTGAAAGTCTACGTGGTGCCTACTTACTGTAGGGCTGTGGCTTTCAGTAACAAATTTATGTTTACCTATAATTTGCCACGTGCAGGACGGAGAGATTTGGAGGGATATATACGTGCTGTACCATGACTTTGCTGAAACAATCACAACAGAATCTTCTAATTCCAAGACCCAGAGGTTCTATACTTAGTCTCCATCTGCACAAGGGAATCTTATTCTATTCAAATCTTAAAGGTATTTTTAAATGACAGTGCAAAACAGTACTGAATAATTTTCACAAAGAAACATATTGGTTGAACTAAATCTTTCCTGCAGGATTCTTTTTAACCCTTCTCCGTGATTTGATACTCCACCACAAGTCTCTGCAAATCATATATATATATTTCTCTTGTCATCATCTCTTGAGACTTCTCATGAGGGTGTTTAAAAAGATTAAATGTTCCCTGAAAAGAAATACTGTCAAAATATTGTCTTTTTGTACTAGAGGTTAAATATCTATACCACACAGAATTTAAAACTTCATGTGTACAGATAAATCATAATGCAATAATTTAACTAAATTAATCTGATACGAAAATCATACTTGCATTCTTCCAAAAACATGTCTATTGAATTTTTTCTACCCGTCCTAGTCTGCCATAGCCTTGCAGAATTAGAGAAATCTTGATAAGCATTGCAGGAAGAAAAAGAAGAATTCAGGACAGAATGTCATCAACTTTTATTATGTGAAAACTCACTCAGAATCACAGAACATTCTGTGATGGAGGGGACCCACAAGGATCATCAAGTCCAACTCTTAAGTAAATGGCCTGTACAGGGATCAAACATGTGCCCTTGGCATTATTAGAACCATGCTCAAACCAAATTAGTTAATCATCTTGCTACTAGATATGGTTAAAGCTAAAGTGCCAGAATAACAAAACCTGCTTTTCATTCCCTTATAGGTGACAGTTTTCAGAAGTCCTTAGATAACCTTTTCTAATTCAGATAAATATCTCACACTAGCCGAGGAACATGGGACAAGAATCCATTTTTGATCTTTTTCTCTAGGAGTTCATCTGGGGAAGAAGGGCAGGCAAAGTAAAAAACAGAAAAGAAAAAACAGAAACCTTGTAACAGAAGACCAAAGAAAAAGAACAAGAAGAAAGATGTGTTAAAATATCTGTATAAGAAAAGGCAAGGTAAACAGAAAAATCCATTGTCAAATGGATTAAAACAAGATTAAAGCAATTAAACCAAGAAGATTAAAGGACAACTGAAAGCAACAAAAGGTGTTGAAAAGATAAAAACAGAAGGCACAAAATGAGGAGAAGCAAAAGCATCAGCTGTCTGCAAGATCCAGAAATTTTTAAACTGATGCAGCAAGGGTCTAAGAAGCAGTATAGCCACATAAAAACTTTAACAGTGTGTGGCTTGTAGGAGCATAAACATATAGGTTTTAAGAGTCTGGTTTGGCAGGTTGCTTGTGTCACCTTGTCAGAAAGGCTGCTCACTACTGGCTAAAGGAGAATGTCCTGTCTCTATGAATCTCAGTGATATCCAAATCTGCACTCTCCTTTCGAAGACAGAGATGTCTGGCATTGATGTTTGGCATTCTACAATTCAGAAGAGATTCCAAAAGCATTTATAGAAGTTTTGCTTAGAAAATTCCCTAGTGGCAAAGACATGTGGCATCCCAGAAACTTCTTGTAGATAATGAAAGTTGTTCACAAAGCAATATTATCCCTCAAGAGGATGGATTCAATTCCCTACAGGTCTTAACACATTAAAAGTCTCCACATGACAACTAGTCTCTGTTAGAATGAAACCTGCTGCCAAAAGCTGAAGAAGATATTTTCCTTCTTCCTCCCCAACACAGGTAGTGAAAGAAGAGAAATCAGTGCCCATATGTGTGTCTAGTTTTCTCAAGCTGAATAATCTAAGCATTGTTTCTGCCTTCATTTAATGCAGGTGTGAACCCACTTTCAACTGCAAATTTATCCTGATTCTCTTATACTCTCAAAGTGCAGTGAGATGGAAGTTAAACTGATAAATATATCAGTGTACATCCAAACAGTTATGGTTTACAGGATATGCAGGAGTCTGCTCTACTTCTGTTTGCCAGCAGATATCCTCCCTTGTCTAAACAAAATAAAAACTGAGCTATAGCCAAAAAGATGGAATATGTGAATATGTCAGTTAGGGCATATTTTAACTCTTTCTCCCAATCATGTTCCTTATTTTACAGGCTGTAGCTAGTCTTTTTATAAAAAGGGGTAAGTTATTGACATACAACTTCTAGACTGTTGGGATAGTCCCTGGCATAGTTTTGATTCATGTAAATGAGTGCTTGCATTGGCAATATCCATGTACAGTTTGGAGCTTAATAAGTGCTAAAACCCAGTCCTGACAGGCAGTTTGAATAAAGCCCTTCTGGTTTGGGCAGTTGCAGAGTTTAACTGTGGGGACGTGAACTGTTGTGAGTCAGAGACAAGTCCCTGCCTTGTATTATTTACTGTTCCACAGAGGTAACCATAGCAGTCATAGTGGTTACAGGGTTATGCAAACTTCTCATATTAAAGAAAGGCTCTAGTTGAAACATTTTATTTGTGGCTAGATAATCTATTTGCAATTAGTTGCCCATGGAAAGGCTCTTGTAAGCCGCATTTATTTTTCCAGCTAAACCTGGGATGAACACAAAAATCACATAAAATAAAGATAAAGAGGTATCCTTTCAGCTGCCATTAGAAATCTGGAAGACCTGGAGCTGCCCTCTCCACCATGCTGCAGATATTCTGTTTCAGGACATTGTGAGTATTAACAGGATATTTAAGGTCATATCTCCTAGCTCTGTTTGCTATGGCTGCTTTTCTTTCCCTGATTGCTGCAAATGATTGCTTTTGCTAAAAAATAATCTCCTTCCCACTGACAGTCTTATGGAAGAGAATCTTTTAAGTGGTAAGAGGCAAATCTCAGTAGTGAGTCATCCAATCAGTCAATCAAGAAAGTAGTGAAGATTGGCCATAAAGCAATCTCATACATACATATCTCCCCTTGTTTTGCCCATCAGTGTCAAATTCAAAGTGCAGGTGCATAAATGCTCTTCAGTGGCAGCACAGTCATTATCACGTAATTTAACTGGTTGATAGGTATGCTCAGTAACATGACTCACTATTCAGATTTCCTTCTCACCAGGGGAAGTACTTTCTTTTCAGATTTTTTTTCTAATTCGCGCCCAATGGTTTTGAAAGAAATTAAGCAAGATGGATGTACAGCATGGGGATTCTGGTTTACTGGAACAACAGTAGGCCTCTTCCTTTTTAGTCATCTGCCATTCATGTCTTCTGCATGGAAGAGGCCTTAAGTATAACCCACTTTCAATCACCAATAGTTGACATTCAGTGTGACCATTCAAATGCTCACTGCCTCCAATTCTAGGCTCTTCACCTACGTAGTTACATCTGGTGTCTTAATTTCCTAGACTTCATGAAGAGTTGGGATTTGCCAAAAGACAATTCAAAGCCTATGTATCTGCCTGCTGTTCTGAATAACGATGTGAAAGGGTCTGTTTTTCTGTGTTATGTCTCAGTCTGAAGAAACTGATTTCGTAATTTAGCCATTAAATTTAGGTGTCTGAAATTTCATATGGAGGTGTAAATTTTACAGTGTTCCCAAATTGTTAAGGCCAATCTAAAGTGTGGTTGTGATACAACCTTTCCCCCAGAATGCAGTAACTTGTACTTTCTTTCCTGATCTTCCCTGACACCGAAGCATAGATGAAACTGGCAAACCATTTCAGGGTGCTATCATCATGTAAAATTAGTTTTGTGAAAACCTGTCTGTTGTTTAAGCAGATGCTGCTCCATCAGCTGTCTCACTTCAGTTGTCAATGCAGAGAGAAAGAATGAAACGAGAAACGTGCAACACCAGTCTAAATAAGAAGTGGCTTAGATCAGTTTATAAATTGTTTTGAAAAAGCACCATGAAGTCAAAATCCAGAAGAAGAATGTAATATAATCAAACTCAAAGATGCAATATAGATCCACAACGCACATGGTTTCCTGAATGGCTTTAAAAGGCTGACTCGGGCAGCTATGCCTCCTGGCTAAACACGTCTGACCCCTACATAAGAGGCATCATTGGAACCCCACCACGGAGCGGGAGAACTGTGTGAGGTCCAGTTGGCAGTTGAAGGATATTGCACTGTAACTTGCCTCTGTAGTATCTTGGAAAGAAGCATCCACCACCCCCGCTTTGGAGTTGGGCCACTGAGGGTCCTGTAGCATAAAATTCTTGTGTTCAGACAAAAAAAGGAAGGACTCAGCAAGGAGCTCTCTTCCTGAACCTATCTCCACATACATAAAGAAGGAGACTTGAGTTTCTCTGTGTCAGCTCCAAGGCTGGCTACAAGAAACTATTCAGACCCATAGGCCACACAGAGGATTTTCTGTGGCACTACGCCTGACCTGGTAAGCCCACTGCTTGTTAGCTTTGGCACAGCACCAGACCAGCATGGCTAAGCAGTTTCTAGTTCTGACTAGCTCGGAGTCTGAGCAGAACAATACTAGGTCTGTCTGAACTCGTCTGTGTACGTTAGGTGTCACGGCATTTGAATAAGTGGTGAAAGCCCTCCGGTACCACTTTTTAGACTGTATTTAAGTATGAACATCAGGCAGTTACAGACAGACAGTTAAGGCAGGTAGGACCAAAACCTAGGGAGTCCTAGCTGAAAACTTGACATGCCCTTCTACTTCTCCTCAACAGTCTTAACCTAACTTGGTAGCCTAACCTGGGAACCAAATGAAAGAAGAAAATGGGGAACTGCTTCAGTCCTGTAAATGAAGCCCTACACACCGAAAATGTAAGAGCTACTGAGATTGAACACCAGTCAAGGGAAGCTTCAGGGTACCACATATAGGAGACAAAGAAATTACTTTCTTCCTTTCCAATTTACTTTTCCTTGTTTTTCTGTCCCTGTTAGACTCTTGAATTTCCATTTCAACAGAAAATCATCTTTATTTGCCAGTGGCACATATAGTTTCCTGGACTATAAACATCTAAGTTCAAATCTACTGCAGCTAAGGCGTAGGGCTCTTAGCACCAGGTCTTCCACTTCCTGGTTAGTCATGGGGACTGCCTTTATGTCAACGACTTTCATATTGACTGTAGACTTCAGTAAGTCTAAATGTTTCCTGTCTCTAGAATTTAGATGGTTGTAAGCCTAAATCTGGAGTGCAGAAGAGCTATAAATAGAGATTAGTACCTATTTCTCCAGAAAAGGCACTTTTGAATCTGGTTATGTATCTAAAATCAGGTTAATTCAAAAGGTTAAACAATAAGTCAGCCATTGACTTTAGGGACCTGAAGGCTTAGTCAAAGTTTGAAATCCAGTGAACTGCTGTTGGAGATTTCAAAGGCTTTGCGACACCTCGATATCTAACACAGACAATGCAAGCTTTAGCCTTCTCATTAACTGAGGACAGAGATTTCCTTCACCAGTTTCTCTTCAAGCATTCTGCAACCTATGGGGTGCACAGGGCTCTCTCTTTCAGAAGCAGGGAAGGGTGACGCTTGTTTTTCAGCACTTAGTAAAGCTCTCAGCCTGGTACTTGCAGGTATTCTCCTTGAATGTAAAGGTTATTATTCTAAGCACTTTCATACAGTGGGAAGAAGTTTTCCATTTTCTAGGTCAGTACCCACCGAATTGGGCTGTTTTTACATGGCCTCTCTGCTTTGAGTTGGATACAGTGTGAGTTTAGGTACAGAGTCTCAGGAGGGTGTTTAGTGAAGGGAGGCACAGAACTGCCAAGCTTTTGTAACAAAAGCAGCCACAGGTGGAAGACAGAGATGGGGTGCCAATGCTGGGCTTGTGCAGAAAATACAGTACAGAAATACAACTGTAGGCTTTTAAAAGAATTCTTGCCAGGAAACATAAGCAGCTAGAGCTTTAAAGCAAGTTAGAAGTGGGATGAGGGGGAGTTTTTGGATAGCCGTTCTGATCTGTGGTTTATGTATTCCATTTAAGGTGTTTATGAAGTATTTTCATAGTCACCTTAAGGCCTTGTGAAAAATTTACTTCAACTTTTGGCTCCTTTGCTGAAAGTCTTTTTTGTCATCTTGGCATGCCGCAATATTTTGCTTTTCTATGAGGTACATACTTTATGTTGGTAATGTTTTGGCTCATTCTCTATTGCGTCTCCTATAAAATACCATTATTAAGTGTATTCTCTTTATTTTAGAACTTACATAAGTGTAAACTCATTATATATTATTTCCATTTAAATCTCTCCAGCTTTGACCCCTTTATTTTGTACTGTTGGCTGGTCCAAATACTTTAGCGTTACCTGGAGACAGGGAAATGAAAGCAACAGTTTTATCTTCCTCTAAATCATTTAGGTGCGTACTGAATGCATCAGGCTCAAATCTTTCCCTCTTTTTAATATATTCCACTAATAGTTGAAAGGCTTTTTTTTTTTTTAAAAAAAAAGCTTTTTTTTTAAGAAAAAAAGAATACTTAATATTGCCATCACAATGTGGCCAGTTTTCTCACTATCTTACTAATACTGCAGTCTATATTTCAGTTTGCCCTTTTAAACTTTAGTTAATTCAGCTCAACAGCTTTCATCCATATATTTAATATAAGTATTTCTAGGCATTTCAAGGAGCTACTTACTCTTATGTTAGTGTCTTAGCTGGGATAAAGACTAGGAAATAGTAACCACATGGCATGTTGAATACAGACCCTTTTTGACAGATAAAAATTATGGAAAATTGTTCTTGTTAAAAAAAACCAAAAGACTTTGGGTGCTTTAAAAGTGTACATGGATATGGGACAGTCGTATTGTTCATTTTTAGGATATCTAGACTTTAAAGTGATTTACTATTAGCCTTTAGATTATCTATGATCAGTTTGAATTAGGATAGGCCATTTGAAGGCCTGATTTGAAGGAAAGAATAACAAGGATATTTCAGTTGAGCATTTACTTTGCCAAGGTTTTAGTATTCTCGTGTCTGCAAAAAAATTACCTCTCCTAAATATGTTTATCATTTGCACCACAGACAGACTTTTTAGTTGCTAGACAGAAATATAAGTAGTGTTCACAGCAAACTTGGGTGGAAATGTATTAACCAAACACTTCATTTGAAATGAGGAGCTGTAAAGATACTATGAACTGTAACTTGGAGTTACATCCTACCAAATCCTATCACTTCTGGCCCTGCTCCAGCACATGAGGAGCCCCATTACGTTCCAGCAGTGTATGTAGTTTTTACTGTTAAAGTCAAGCAGTGTTCAAAATGAGTAAAAACATCATAAATCAGCCTGCAGTTTCTATTCAATTTCTTATAATCCTCAGCATTTAATTAAAGAAAATTCTATTCCTCTTTCATCCAAAACTATTACAAGTGTGGTAGGATGCATCTAATCAGAGCACAGTTGCAAAAAACAGTTATTTTACAGTCATGAGTCAAACTTTTCAAAGAAATTTTAAAAAAAATTTCATGCTGTGATAAGTCAAATATGGCCCAGTATCAGGACTTGATCAGGAAAGAAAATATAACAGGTGGCCTTAAAATAAATAAATAAATAAGATATTTCCTTTGGGATTTTATGAGATTTCTTTTAAAGGGCTAGGGCATATACAAAGATGAAACAACTGGAGAAGAAATGTTCTTTGTTGTGGTTATTCTGAAATTACTAAGACATTTTTTTCTGTCTGAAGAACTAGTGAGATAAAGATATTAGAAAGATCAGTGGTATGATATTTGTGGCTGAGAGATAAACTTTAACCACATCCTGTAAACCTCTCTCTGATTGTTAATTTTCATACAGGTCTACACTGATGCACTAATATTTTGTAAAAATAATGTCCTTCCATTAAATCTACTGAAGAAATTCAACAACAACAATGGAAAAAAAGAAGAAAGCCCACATATTGTAGTCTGCATACTTCTACATCCTTAAATGAAATACCCCATGTGGCTTTTTCAACTTAAGTGGAAGGGACAAGGGTAGAGTTTTCTGGGTACCAACATACTTATATCTGTATACAACTAAATATGCATCTGAAGTCAAGAAATATTCACTCAGGCACAAAAAAAGCACTGAGCCCCAAAGGAAAAAAAAAGTCCAACCAAGAAAAACCAAAACAAAACCAAAAGCAATTAAAACAAAAACAAAACAAACAAAAAAATCAGAACAAATAAAAATTATGTTAGCTATGTGCATTTTTCTTATAGCAGCCTGTTATATTTCTTTAGTTAGAGCTGGTTTTTATTTTATTGAAGCAACATAAGCTATACTCAGCTATACTATAGTTTTGTGACTTTGAATTATCTCATAAATTCACATGGCAAAAGGTTACTGCTTTTTCCAGGCTCTAATATTTATATTCTGAAAACAATCAGTTTTTGCAAAAGCTGTTCCTTCTGCATGTCCACAGGAAGAAAGTGATAAAATTGTCAGGAGACCTTTCCTTTAAGGAACAGGAATGCATTTGTGGAAAAAGCTATGAGCTTTTTTTTTAAAAGTTTGGGGTTACTTACCAAAAAGCCCATATAAATCAAATTCATGTAGCATGTCTTTATGCATGCCAAGTCCCCTGCACCTACTGAAGTTGAAATGCTTCATGAGTTTTCTAGAACTTGCTGTTTCACTCAGACAGTAAATGCTGTTTTGCTTGGTGCTTAATCTAGTAAAAAAATGAGGGATTTCACGCGCTTAGCTACCATGTCCAAAACTAACTTTCTCATACAGTTGAAACACAAACATTGGTTTTCTTAGCTGTCCTGAACTTGGTATGTGTTATATGGAATGCAATTACACTTTGTGGCAGTTGAATTGGGAAATTTATCTTTTCCCATGTTAATCTTGCCAGTGATTTGATTGTATTTTATCTCCAGGATATTAAACTGGAAGACAGACCCTACCACAAACCCTAGATTCTAGCTTTCTTGGAGCAGTGTTAACGCGTTCTCTCTGGAAAGCTCTCTTGTTAATACCTGCTGCATTTATTTTAAAAAATAATTTTAAAAAATTCATTAGTACTCACTTGAAATAGTAGTATTGTAGGTCTGACTGTCAAATAATAAAATGGAGGCAGCTAGTCAGAAGTTTTATATCTTTGACCAAAATATCTGATATAGCTGAAAAGGCAATAAGTTAGATGGCCTACAAGCCTTTCTGCAAATGACAATAACACAGAAATAAGTAATTGTTCCGTACTAAGATTCAAAATTAAGATTAAATTAAGAAAAACAAAATCTTTGTGAATATTTCAGGCATCACATTTAAGTAAATCTTAATTCTATTTTAGAATATAGTTATAATGTGATCGATCAGTTACATTCCTAAATTTACAAGGCAGATTGTGCAAGGTGACACACACACAGACAGTAGTGACTATCAGCCTCCTCTTTCACATCATCTTCCCACCAACCCACTATCATTTCCCAGTTCCCACAGCTCCAGGTCCAAGACCTTGCTGAGCTCACAGGATAATGGTGGGTTCCCCTTGCAGATGTGGGTGAGCAGTGACAGACTGCATCTTCTCTCTCCTTGTCCCAAGGCTGAGAAGTGGTACCAGTTTGGGGGCCAGGGGATTAATTAGCCCTTTTGTGTAAAGTCCACACCCCATTTAGAATCTGGTGTTAGCAGAGAAAGCTTTGATAGGCAGATATGTTTTCTGATGATGGGAGGAAATTCAGCACAATCTATGGTGACTTTGAACCTCCTTATCAACTGTGGACTGAAACAAGCAGTTTTGGGAGAAACGTGGTCTGGCAGTGCATGAATAGTGCTGGCATCATTTCATTATTTCAGACTGAAATAATGATAGAGACAATTGTAAAATAGCAGGTAATAGAAATGTCTGTTTTCATATGTAAATTAAATCAAACAACAGAATAATTAGAATTAGGCTTTTGGAGGCAGCTGAGATGGCTGCTATCAGTTCTTTCTTTTCAGGAAAGACTTGACAAAGAAAATAAGCTCCTTAAATAAGTCTGTATTTTTACCTACTGAAACCATGAGTTTTATACAAATTCTGGGTATTGTCATCAATTATTCATGCACCATAGTGCTGAAAAGTGCTTATGATTTTTGCTAAGGTCAGTGGACAGGAAATATCACACATTTCAGTAGAAAGCTTCAGTTCCTTCAGACAAGGTTGATGACTATATTAAAAATAGCTATTCACATTGGCCATTTGTTACGGCCTTCATCAACATTGTTGTAAATGGATTCCTAAGGGTTGGCTTTTGTAGTCATGTAAAGTTGTATATAGTTACAAAGGTTCTGTTAATTGTGTTAATTAAGAGGTTCCTTGTTAGCTGGAATTAAAGAAGAAAAGTTGAGAGTGGTTAATTAGTGATAGGAATGTTCTCTGTATTAGTGTTAGAGATGAGGGTCAGTTGCGGATTTCCCATTTCACTATTGCTGATAGGCAGAAGGTTCTCGAACACAGACACTGACATCTATCACCACTTAATCAGCACAAAGGGACAACAGCGCACTGCAGATTGGACTGTAACACCAGAGAATCACCCCATTCTAACGAGCCAATGACCTAGGCATCGAGACATTGCAAGCCAACCAAAATGTTGTCACAGGGCGGACTCTGGGGAGGGGTGGCACCCTTTTTCCTAGGGTATAAAAGGTAATGCTCCTGAGGGAAGAGGGGTCTTTTGACCAAACAAGAACACGGTCAAATCACCCAGCGCGTGTTTCTTCTCAGTAGACCAGACTAGCCCGCTGCTAGAGAGCCTTGATTGTCCTGTTTGTTAGTTAATAAACCATCGTTTAAGGGTCCGATTGGCTACCTTGTTTTCCCCATCATCATCTGTAAGAAAGTCCCCTGTAGCACACCTAGGTACATATTTTCCTCTTTTCCTTTCCTAGCACTGATATCTTCCATCAGTTTTGATGAGCCTCCTCTGGAACCCCTACCCAAACCTTCAGCCCCAGGAATCTGTCTAAGGCCATTGTCCTCAATACTTGTCTAAGTTGAGCTGTAGGATTATTTATCTGCAGCCCTGTTCCCCAGATGGACATCAGACACTTCCTCTGGATGAGCCTCTCATGTATTTTTTACCTTGTCCTCAGCCCTGTCTTTAGCCCTGTTCCCCTGATGGGACCCCCAGTTAGCTCCTGTCCCTTGTTCAGCCCCTTGCCCTGATACCAACCCCTGGCCTTCTCCCCGCTGAGCCCCAGATGTACATTGTCCAGTCAATACTCTCAGCTCCTGCCTTCCTGCCCCTCAGCTGTAGATGGTCTTCACTTAGCCCTGACATAAGTGAGTTCCCTTCCCATTTGTTGTAGCTCTTTAATGATCACTTCAGAATTATAATGAAGAGAAGGCTGTCCTGCAAGGAATTAAGTGAGGCGTGCTCAAGTCTTGGAGTCATGTCCCTGAAAACTTGATAGTATCTGAGTTCAGTTACAGAAGATAAAAAGACAGAGTCAGTCTCAAGAAGAAAGGTCAGAAATTGATTTATTGGAGCAAAGAAGTTCTGCATTCCTTGGCTAGATGCTTTCCCATTTTATTTAAGATTTGAAAGGTTGATAAATAATCTATGCATTTAAGTGAACAAATTTAAACATAATAAAAAAAACCCTTCATATCTCTGAAATTAAACTCCTTTAACTATTTAAATTCAGAAGAGATTATTTGTAAATGAGGTCTGAACTGTCAATTAGGTTGTGAATTCAAAGATAGTGAGACTTGGAAAGAGACCTTTGTAGTGTTATTGACAAGACACTCAGGCACACATTCTGGTGTTTGTATAACATAAATGTCTGATCTAAAGATGGAATATAAAATATTTCTAGATGACTTTACTAGTTTCTGAAACCTCTCTAGGTACTACAAGTAAAACTAAATTAAATAATACAAAAGGACAGTGTGATAGCAATATCTTTCTTAGCAGTTACTGTAATAACAACATTCACACACTTTGAACTTGATGATCCATTGTTGAATAACTTCTGCAGGTGCTCCTGTAAATAATGTATACCTTTTGAACATAGTACATATGTGCACTAAGGGAAAAGCACAGAATTATAAAGTAAAGGCAATAAAGAATACTACGAGACAAAATAAATTCTCTTGGTGATAAAAGCTCATATCCAGCCACAGATGGTAAGATGTCAACAACAGTGAAATGAAAGAATTAATGTTCAAGAAATGTTAATGTTGTCTAATTAGGAAGAAGCATAATGCTATGTGTGTATCAGATTAGGTAAATGAAATGCTTTTTCAGGTCATTACAACCCCCAGGGAATAGAAAGGAATCTTCTACTATAGATATACATGTTTAATCTGATTGTCTGAATAATGTGAACCAAAAAGTTCTGGAAAAGCTGGCTGAATCTGACCTGCTGATGCTTTGAATTTTTACAAACTGGAAGATTCCAAGGGAATTTTGCAAAACTAGAACTGCTTTGCCATAAATATTAGGGGCAGAGAAGGCAAGTGTGGCAGCTATAGCCCACTTGGATTATCAGTATAAACATTGCCAGGGGGTGGGGGGCAGGAAAACAGATATAAAAGAATAGTGATTAAATTAAGAATCAAAATTATTATAAGTTCTAACCAGCTGGCTTAGTCAAAAAACTGTCAGAAACTGTCAAGAAAAAACAAACCCAAAAAACCAAAACCAAAAAAACACGTAAAACCAAATCAATAGAATATTTAGCTATATTCATGCTTTCCTAAGAAAACATGTTTGATTCCTAAACTTAAGCATCTAGATATAATACACTTTAATTTTGTATAGGACTTTGTTTCACTGTTAATTCTCAATCTGTAAAGATAAGTAGATTGAGGACTATCTTAAACAGTTTTCAGTAGAAACTTATGGAGTAATGAGATTCTGAGTAAACTCTGAAAAATTCTTCAGACCTTGATAGTTGGTCCAGACTTATTTAGTGTTCCTCATGTAAATCAAAAGTACAGTACGTCTGCTGGAAAATGGTTCAACATATACATCTTTGTATAAAAGGTAATACTAGGTCACATTGGGCAAAATCCATGATCAGTCCCTGCTGGGGAATATAACTAATATGCAGAGGAAATGGATAAAAAGTCAATTTTTCTTAATTGATTCATTCTGTGAAATGCAGATTGCATTTACTCTTTATTTATTTTAATTTATTTCATTTATTTTTTTGTGCTTTTACATGTTGTTGATAAGTACACTCTAGAATCAGGCCACATTGTAAATCTGAAGAAAAACCTTTGACATTTTCTAAAAATTTATTTTTCTTTTTTTTTAGACAAACAATTATTTTAGAATTTTAACAAGGGAATTAAAATCACAAGAATCATTTCGCCTAACACTCTTGATGTATGGTTATTTTAACTTGTCAATCTTCTCTTCATTTTTTTTAGAAGGCTCTATAAGCTGCTGTATACATATTTATTCAACATCTGTTTTCAAGTAGTGTAGTAGACTAAATATAAAGTTAAGATGCCAGCATTTCATTTACTTAATTTTTGTCTAGAAGGATGGCTATTGTGTCGCCACACTATTGTATCTTCCTACTGCCTCACTAACATCAAAAGAGTCCCTCCCACTCCCTTCCTTCCCTTCCCAGCCATCCCTCCTTCCATCTGCATTCCCACGGCCTCCCTTCCAGCTGAGTGATGCACATCTTTTCTTTGGGCTGCATCCAGACACTCTCTGACCCGCCCGGATAAATTCATCTCGGTAACTCAGCAAAGCCAAAACTAAACCAAATAATCTTCTGACAATTGATTCAAATGCATTGGCTCATTATGCAGTCAGATGAAGACCAGATCAAGAATGTGTAACCGAAATCATAAAAGAGAGAGCTTGGGTGGTAGTGGTCACAGCAGGCTTCTCCACCTTAGCAACAAGGGAACTTTAGGTCTGTTCTTCAATAGCATCTGATCACACCATTAGGAATTGTACCCATTTGCTGTTCTTGGATGTTTGTCCTCTGACTCCTCATCTAAGCCAATCTCCATCAACTTTTTCTTTATATTGATGTAATTTTTCTCATTTATTCATCTACTGAAAGTAGAATGTGTTTTCTGCAGTGCACAGCTAGATAAGCACCTGTATGAGCAAGCAAAAGAAGAGATAAAGAAGGCCAAGCCTACTGATTGGACTATGGCTTTAAATTATCAGGCCAATAGCTGATTACATATGATTTTTTCCTTGGAACCTAACATCACACTTTTTTTATTCTTATATTGTAAGATATAGAACAATTAAACTCCAAAATTGTTAGTTTATTCATATTTTCCCCAAACATCTCTGGCTTCCTAGCCTTTTTTGAAAATCACAGCCATAATGCATTCCACGTGTCATGGTTTAGGAATGGTAGTCCCCAGTTTAGTATTCCCACTGAAAGACTCCAAACCATGTGCTGCTTACTCACTTCCCCCATCCCCCTCCCCTGTCCCCTGCAGCAGGCTGGAGAGGAGAACTGGGGGCACAGAAGGTAAAGATCAGGAGCTGAGATAAGAAAAAATTACTGGAAACAGGAGTTAGATAAGGAAATTACCAGTAACAGCAGCAATATTAATAAGAGAGCATAGAAGACAGGAGAATGACTCACACATGGTTGCCCACCATGCAGTACAGGACCTTAATGATTGCTTCACCCTACCTGCCAGAAGGGACCCCTTCCTCCCCCTCCCACTCTGCATGATGTGAGGTGATACAGAATAACCACCAGGTCTCAGCCATGCTCCTTCTGGCTACTGCAAAAATTAACCCCTTCCTGGCTGGAACCAGAAAGATTTTTTTTTTTTTTTTTTAATTAGAGGGTTTTTAAAAGACGACCATTGAAAATTAAAATTCAGGTCTGACTTTCATCCTGGGTCCTTTCTAGGAGTGCATTTAAAGAAGGTCTAAAATGAAGTTGTCATCACTGAGCTTTTCACTCTCAATTCTGATGAAGAGATAGCTACATGCTGAGATTTGAATTACATTTTATAGCTTTGAAAAGTTGTATGATAGCAGAAGAAGAGATAAGTAATCTCTGCTCTAGTAGTGATCAACTCTACTTGTTTCTACCAAGTGTATAAGTTTACATAATTGACATTTAGTCTACACTAAATTAATTTACTGAGAATGGGCATTTTCTGAAATCTTACAGATTGCAAGTTGGCCAAGGAACTGAAGCCTAAACAAAAACATTCCATTGGATGGAATGTTATTTTTTTATATAAGAAAGACTTGAGAAATAACTGCACAACTTTACAGCTATGAAGGTTAAGTCATTTTATCTGATAGCAAGCATGGGAGATTCTAACATTATCTTCCTCATTTGACATCATTCATAAAAAAATAACTTTTTTATAGGACAGATGGAGACTCATGAAACAACATGAGGAGTACCTAGATGCATCTGTTGCTAGCAGTTAGAAAGATATACACCCTTAAGATGTTTGAGTCAGTCTTAGCCATGTGACCACAGATTTCCTTTTTTATAAGGGACTGTTCTCTCTCTGTAATATGCTTTTGATGTGATTTTCTTCTACCTTGTAAGGTTGTTCTTAGAGCTGGAAATATAAAATACTCTTTTCTTCTCTTTTCAGCTATTTAGGATTCATCATTAAATCAATGTCGTTTTGACAGTGAAGTTAGGGGAATAGGAGTTTGAGCAAGGTGTTTGTTATGCCATATAAATATGATATAAGAAGCTGGGATGAGGTAACACAAAATTTACATGCAAAAGATAGTAGATTAACAAGTATAGGCAAGGGATAATACAGGAAAAAGTCCATCAGTGACTTTCCTAACATTGTCTCTAAGGCCAGAATTGTTTGTGTTCTGTTCTAATAAAGTGAAAACTTAACCAATGTGTTAATGTGACAGAAAGTCATGCTTGTATTATCTGCCTGCAAGTGAAGGAGTTTGCAAGTGCAGAAGAGATTTGTACCGTGGGATTTCTATGAGACACGTTCCAAATTGCAAGAGTGAGAATGAAGAAAAATGATTTTGATGGTGAGCCAGCACTATAATAAATGTATATCTTGCACTTTATGAATCCAGCTGTTAAAATAAAAAATTATAATAGAAGATAATTTAAGGAATATGTCAGTCATCCGTTTCATCACTCATTAATATTATTTTCTGTTAGAAAAACATTTAAGAATCTCTGGCACAGAGATTCCAATTCCACAGAGTCTCCAATCCACTGCGAGACACAATTTGAGATCCACAGAATCTTCTCTCTAAAAACACAGAGTAGAGAATGAAAAAGAGGTAATTTGGCTTGTCTGCAAGTAGGTCAGCTGCAAAGAGGATGTGACTGGAACTTCAGATGATATCCAGTGAAATACGAGGATTCTCGTGATGTTTTGGAAGTGTAACCCTTCTTTAATCCCCATGCTCTTGTCTGTTCTTTATTGCCTGAGGTTCTCTTAGGTGGGGGCTATTTCTTTCATGGGTGCAGAGATAAGGTGTCAGTCCAGTTCTGAGGCTCTGCTGTACGTGGTTGTCACGAATAACTGTCATGATTGATTATGTGCTAGATATAAATAATTGGCTCTTGCAGAAGAAATCTTAATTCTTATTTGTAGGATTGTTGAGCAATGATGCAAATATCATGGTACGAGAAAGGGAATGGCAATCATGGCAAGGAGAGCAACAAATCGCTTTCAAGGATGTAATATGCACAGTCTTCAGTCCACTTCAGGAAACAAAAGTAATCTTCCCCTGTGTTTTTGTCAAAATGTGTTGTGGGCTAAGAAAGTAAAAGCTATCCAAATCTTTCAATCTCTTTTGAAATATCTGTAGCCCCAGTGCTGAGTCAGCCTTATCTTAAGTGGTACCATCTGTTAGGCATTGAGCAAAAATATTTCTTCCAGATCTGCTGACTTTACATGAGACAGTAGTCCAGCAACTGACAGAGAGCTAGTTAGAAGTTTCAATTTCATAAAACCTATGCATTCATGAAAAGGTCTTGTCAATCTCAACTTCTCTGTGCAGACTGGAGCCAGAGCCTTTATTATTTATATTTGATTTATGCTAGAATACACAAGCCTCACTGGACATGCAGGGCTTGTGAAGTACTGTATAATTTTTTTTTTCTTATACACTATGATCAAAAGACAAAGGAAAGCATGACCTTAACTGGATTAATACCTAAAAATGTGTGGTTCTTTAAAAATGGTATATATATATATATATATATATATTCATATATGTACACACATATATATACATATGTATACTATGTATGCTCACTTGATTAAAATCTCTGTTTTTCAAGTATATTGTGATATCATAGAATAAATTACTGCAGACATCTAAAGGGATTGATGATCCCTATGCAGAAGCCTGGAGTGTGCAAGACTAACACACTATTACTAAGCGTATGAAGTGTCATGTGAGTGAAAGCAGGGCTATGTACTGGCACAGCATGAGGAACAGCAGAATGTAGTTAAGAGTTCTGACCATTTATTCTATAGTACTCAGGTCACAAGCTGTGATTTAGAGCGATTCTTTTTAAATAACTATTTCATTAACAAAGAGATATAGAACAGAACATCATTTCAAAACGTACTTTCAAAAGTAATGCAAAGACCTCGGCAAACAAGGTATTTGCAAGTTACTCGATCTAGTTATGCAGTGGATAAGTACATTTTCCTAAGAGACAATTTGTACACTGTAAAACAAGTTTATTCTTTGAATGTGGGACAATTCACTCTGCATTCCAGAAGCCATTTCTGTGTCAAGAAGGAGTGATCATGTGGCACTTGACCGGAGGAAACTAGACATTTTATTGACTGTTTTCATATCGATTTTTTTTATTTCTTTAGTTGTGAAAGTTAGAAAATAAAAGAAGATTGAAAACTTCAAACTCCACACATTTATGTTTTACAAACTCCAAAGTTCTAAAGCCTAAAATACTCTGGACTTGATTTTCTTTATCTTCTTACATTGATATAAATTGCAAGAAAATTCAGTGAAGGTCATTACTTCATTCTCAGGTCAGTGGTCACTCTGGCTTTGTATTTCTGCTCTCTCAGAGTATTTAACTAATATTTTATCCTAATATGCTTTTGTCTCCATTGAATATATATAATCTACTAGTGCTTCTTTTAGTTTTATACTGTGTGGTTACTCTGATTAAGATCTTTTATCTGTTATCTTTCATCTGGTCATTTATCTTAATAAATATTTCATTTTTTAAAAAAAATCTGATTTTTCATTATTAGAAATTGCAGGACAAGGTAATTCAATTAAACCTCTGTAACTCTCACCACAACAGCAATATCACAACAATACGTTGATACAGTGTTACAGGATCCTTAAATGTTTCCATTGTCAACTTGGACAAATTTTTTCCCCTTATAAAACATCCAAGAACCTGTGTTAAAGAGCAAGTCACCTAAACGAAGTGTTCTAAGGGAACAATAAATAAATTTATTTTTTCTTTAAGAAAATAGTCCAGAACATAAAAACAAATGTTGAAAGAAAAAGCTATAAATCATGTTATTTATAACAGAATTGTTTATTTGGAAGAGTCTTGTTTTGCATTATGTCATTGTGCCATCCAAAAATGACCAAGATTTAGTGTTTAAAAATATAAATACCAGCCTTAAAGATATAACTGTTTTCTTGTCTGAAGCCTCAAAGTGTCTAGGTAAAAGTGACAAGTGCTTTAGATCTTTTCTACCTAAGTACTAGTACTGATGCACTCTCCAGACCATTTGGCTGGAAGAGCTTTTGCTCAGTATAACTAGTATACTTTAGAAACTGCTTAAGGTTTTCTTTTCTCTCTCTTTTTTTTTTTTTTTTTTTTTTTTTTTTTTTTTTCCCCTTTCCCCCCCCNCCTTTCCCTCTTCCCCACCTCTTTTTGCAAAGCTTGGAAACTGTCCAGATAACAAGAACAAGAAAATTACTGGTATCCATTTCCCATGGCAGATGTTCTCCAAAGGATCTTTTCTTCCAAAGCCCCTAACCCTGCTGTAGACTACAATAAGTTATGTCAATTTTTCATTATACTCTATGGTTGGAAGCAAATGAAAGGCCACCTTACTGCTGTCCAATTTAGCTCTGATTTCCATGTCATTTATTTAAGATGGGACTGAGTTTGCATATAGTAACCCCCGCATCTGGTGAGCAATTTGAATGTTTCAGTTTACTTAATACAGAGCCTCCATGAGAAGGAAGCAGTGTCAGGAATTTTGAAATATTGAGGCTACAGTCATTTATGCCTGAAATTCACCAAAATTTATTTTTTAACTTTGAAGCAAGCCTAAAATATTTGGCCATTTATTAATAAGTTTAAAATCTTGCTAGATCTGCATCTGAACTATGGTTTCTGTCCATTTTTTATTTTCCTTGAGAAAAGGGAAATTCCTCTACCAAACAGATAAACAAATTTTCAAAGGAACCACAAGCAACAGTATCTAAGAGGGCCGCATAATTCACAGGGAATTATGTGACAGGATTTACTTTAGTTAATTTGTTGAATTGTTTTTTTGGTTTCTTTTTACTATTGACGGTATCTGGCATGGTTTCCAGTTTCTTTGTTTCCCACATCTGGTGTGTAATCATTGGCCAGCTACACAGAATATTATTCAAATGCATGACCAGTTTAAGATAAATAGTACGATTAAGATGCTCACATTGGAAATCTTTATTGGAAAATTACTTGACACTGGAGGTGTATCTGCCTGCAAAAAGAATAAAGATATTTGTTTACTGATCAGAACATCTATTGTTATATAAGTGTTAAAATGTCAGATACCATAAAGTCTTCTTTAAAAGAGCTCACACTTATGAGGACAGTGATTTAAAAATGTTTCCTTCTCAAGACTTCAGACAATAAAGTTTTTGAACTTTTATGTCTCTTCAATAGATTTTTTATTCATGTAGTTTCTACTTCTGTGCAAAATTTTCTGATGCAATATTTCGGGTGTTATGAGAAATTTGCTGGGGCAAACAACTATTGGGTCATTTAGATTGCTCTAATGAAAGGTTAGGTCTCTAAATGTTATTAAGTCTTATTGAACCTTAGTCCTGCTCAGTATCATATAATGTATTTGTGGTACAGCAGAGAATCAAAATCAGATCTTGAAAATTGCACACTTATCCTTAGACTGTTTTTCCCCTCTTGAGAAAATTTGTTGTGATAGCATCAATAGCAGTCACTGGTTACAGGATGAGAAGAGATGTGAAAGCTGTTTGGGCTATATGCTAGGTTTAGTCTCTTATCTACAAAACAGCAATGGTAAAAGTTTATAAAGCATTTGAATTAAGTTCCTAGCCTGTTGGTGGAGAGCGGGAGAAGCCACATTAAAAAGTGAAAGATTTTTGTAAAATCTAGGCAATACTGGGAAGCTTACAGGCAAAATAATCATATCTTTTTATAAAGTTATAGAAAGAGATGATGTAGTCAAAAAGGCTGATCATTTGTGTATCTTATGACAGGGTTTTAATGGCTTTTCCTTCGTAGATTAAAACCATCAGTCCTGTCTTTTGTTCAATGTCTTTTCCTAGGTTTTGTTTCATAACATATAGTGGTCTTTTATTTATTTTTCCTTTTTCAATTTGTCTTGTTTGGAGAAATTGTAATTTTGAGAATGAGACAAAAATGACAAAAAAAGAATACTGTAACTTTAATCAGGGTAGAAGATGCTGTGTATGAGTCCTCTCAGCTTTATGTGGAGAAAGGAAAGGCTGTGATATAGTTTGTGGACTCCTTGACTGAAGTGAATGCCATCATTGCTAATGAACACCAAAGTCAAAGTTCTCTTTCTCAAAATGATTACTGCACAGTGCGGTACCATAAATATGATGCTGTGAGCAGCAGAACCAACCAAGCTCACTTTCCTATTGATTTGTATATTCAATATAAGTTCCTGGGTCAGATTCTTTCTATGAAATATAAGGGTTGCACACTATAACCTCTCCCTTATACAGTTTTTCTGTTTTATCCAGGATTCTGTTTTATGATTCATAGAAACAAAGTCTTGCACTCTTCCATTTATTATGATTGAGATTGGACAGCGGCTCTAAAAGCTGGAGAGGCTTCATGCATATACACACTCATAAGCCTCATTTTCTTAGGAAATGAAGTTACTTATGAACTCTTAAAAATCTTACCGTTACCCCCAATATCTTCATAAATTAGTAACAGGAGGATTTTAGTAGAAACTTATGAAACTTTATCTTAAATACTTAGAAAAGTCTGTTAAAGAGCAGATTGAACCCGAACTGAAGGCTAAATTACAGCAGTGGGAGAAGGAACTTTAGGGTCCAATCCAAACTCAAAAATTTCACAGAAATTACATCAGAATTATCTCTGCATTTTTCCTTTTAGATCTGGTCTTCCTTCAATAAGGCTAGGTACGGAGGTTCAAATCCAACTTGAAATTTATTTCTCAGTTTTATTTCAGAAGAGGAGGAGAACACTTTCCTTTTATAGGTGACAGATGTGAAGTTTGTCCTTGTTAGATAATCAAAACCAATATATGTGCATGACAGTTGCTGTTAAACATAAAAACCTAATCTCACTAAAAAACTGTAGTTCCATCAAGCATTTTAAATTGTCATGGATGGAGAATATCAGAAAAGAAAGTGTTTCAGACAGGACAGGAGTGCAACTGGTAGAAAGTAAAAATATCATACAAAACAATGCAAGTTTTGGGGGACATTGCAATTGCCTCATGTTTGCCAATATTAAATGGTAAGGCTGACAAGAAAAGAGTATATAACAGCAAAAGATGTTTTTCAATATTTGGAGGTAATAAGCAGAACAGGGAACTGTTCATTTGCAAGAGAACTAAATATGCAACAAATGCTATCTATAATTTCCATGGGTAGTAGCAGACATCCAGTTATGCCTCTTAAGAAATGGCAGCATGTCAACTACACAACTTGGTGTTCAGACTTTGAGAGCTATGGATGATTATTAGCTTCTGCCCTCAATTGGTAGTATTACAAAATTTTGTGTATTGCAGGTTTTTTTGCTCAGCAGATTCTGTCCAGTTCAATTCGTTATTCAACAACATTGACCATGCCCATAGGGTCTAACAAAAACTCGCTGCACCATTTTTGCCAGTAGCAGTGACTCCACTCTTGCAGAACACTTTGGGAAAATTTTCTGCTCAGCAGAGAAATTTAGCACACTGATCTTTTTGAGCAGCAGAAGTCCAGAGAGAAAGAAAATGTGCACAGTAGAAATTAGACCAGGATGGGTCACTCATGTGAAGTGGAGCTGTAAACCACTGAGGAAATCACTTCTGCTTAACTGCCTTTTCTCTTCCCCAATTTGTGCTTTCTTTCCTTTCACTGTAAGTTCTTTAGGGAACATTAGTCCCTCAGTTAGGGTTCTTGAGTATCCACTCCAATCCTACTTTCCGTGGTGGTTCTGGATGTTGGTGTGAAAGACGGAATGAAGGTGGTATAGAAGTGCAAAATGTATTATATAAATTTACTTTAAAAGCATTAATACAAATGGTGTTTTCTTAGACTCCAACCATTTCCTGAACTATTGGAATAAGTTTAAATCAAATGAAAGTCTTACCTCACTCTTGGGTCTCTTTCTGTCTCTACCTTTTTGTGGAGAGAACTAACTAAATTTTCAAATTAAGCATGCTGTATTATAGGAACTTAAAGGTGGCCAAACTTTTACTGTTTCAAATGTTCTATTATTAATAAGAAATTATTATAATTATAGTAATTATAATAATTATTATAAATATATTTCCTTATGACTTCAAATTAAAAATTAAAAATGACGGACCTCTGCAGAATATGGAAATATTTTCCAGGTCAGGTAGTAACATTAGCATGCACATTATTTATTTTTTCTGGCAACTGGCCTTTTCTTTTTAAGCTCCAAAGTGATGTTAATTTAATAATAGAGGATAAAATTCAATGCTGCAGAAGCCTTCCTGTCCCATCAGGGCTTATGCACATTTCTGAACCTGCTCATTCGTCTATCTTAAAACCCAGAAATCCCTTTGGTTACAAAAGGAAATGCCTTCTGGATCCTCTGATAGTGGAACATAGGGATTAAACACTTGCATCACTTGTACTTGAAAATGTTATAATTGACATTTGGCAAATTCTGAGTTCAGAGTGTTTTTTTATGTAGGGTGACCTACAACAGGTTTCTGGATGTCCAGGGTTTTTTTTGCCTTTTTTTTCTTTTTTTTTTCTTTTTTTCTTTTTTTCTTTTTTCTTTTTTTTTTAAGAAAATCAAAATATTATTTATTTCTAGTGTTCTGCTACTTTTTTACACTATTAACTCAGATGTCCATGACTTATTTTCTAGAATGACAACATTTGAAGGGCAGTAAACAAATTAAATCTAAATTAATTTGAATAGCAGTAAACAAGTAAAATATTTGATTCAAATTTAATTAATTTAATTATTTTGGGCTAATTAAAGTCTTTACTTTCCTGGTAAATACCTTTTAACATTTTATTCACTCAAATGCTCTAGAAGAGATTTAGTGAAAAAGTACCTTTTTTCAGATCTAACTCCTTCTTCCAGTGAAGTGGAAAGAATTTCCAAAGTAATATCAAAGCAAGAAATCTGAGCCCTCCATCAACCAAACCAATGAAGTAATTCTTCCTAGAATTTTGCTGGATTTCAGCATGTCACAGCTTTGACCAACTTGAGGTGCATCTGCTTTTCAGTACACAATATAACCTCATTGTTACAATGTGAGAGGCTGCAGATGTTCTACTTGTAGTCATGGGGGCTCAGAGAGCTGAAAGAAAATTCTAAATAATAAGAGAGAAAGTCAGCAGGTACTGTGCCAGAAGCAGATGTAGTAGGTAATACTCTATTTTCTACTTATTTACTGTACAGTTATTCTGTCTTACTTCTGTCCTATTGAGTCGTATGCTCTAAAATTTCTTCTAACCTAATGTAAAAGTGAAGCAATATAATTTTAAAATATTGAACTTTCAGGTTAATTAAGTTTGTACATTTTTAATAAAAAGGGATCAGACATCACCAAAAATTCAAATATTCTTTAATTTCTGGATGGAACAATATACAGCTTCACTATATAATCCAGTATTATTCAATTATATAACACAGTAAAAAAACCCCTTGTATTTATTTAGAGTTTTTCAGTAGGAAGAGTGTTTCAAATATTTTATCCATTCCAATCAACCATCTCTAGAATTACGTGTTCACTGAAAAGAAATATGAGCAAAATTTAAAAAGCATTAACAACCTGGAATGGATTTGTTTGGTTTCCGATCCAAGTACTTCCCTCATATGATTTAAGGAAGTTAAATATATTGTTTACATATGTAGCATCTCTAATAGAAATAGCCAGATGCTGAGTCCTTTCATGTTCTTTCAAAACATATTATACACACCTTCCATATATTTTGTGATTGAAACCTCAAAGTTATTTAAAGAAAACAACTGATCTTTGTAGCCACCTCACCAGCTCAGTAAGCCTTATCCTCATTTATTAGGTCCTAAGAGTCCTGTGCAAGATTGTGTATTTTAGTATGTATTCAAAAGCAGATTCAGATAGCCAGTATATTTGTAACCCTTTAAGAAAGTTTGGGAAACAGATTTTTTGACATGGATTAAGTGAAATTCAAAAGTTTGAGTATTGTGCGTGGAGGTTTTGCTTTAATTTGAATCCAGGACAGACCCTTGCTCATGGGACACAAATGCTATATGAAGAATGAGTTTCATCTTTTCATCTTGAAAACTAACCTGTTCCCTCAAGTCTGAGCAGCCCTGATTCCACATCTCTGTGCTCACTGGACTCCACAGTGTTTTTCTCTCTGTTTGTCTTTATGAAAACAAGAGCTAAAAGAAATTTTTAAAACCATATACAATCATTTCTCTACTTGTCTTGCAGTTATTACTTGTTCCCAGGAATCTAAGAATCCATTGCCAAGAGCATTTTGAAAATGTTTTTTAATTTTTTATATTAAATTCAAAGTCAAATTATAAACCAGATAAAAGAAAGGATAGTTACAAGTTTATAATGACACTGAAACACAGTTTATATACCTGAGAGGTAAGGCTGAAAGGCTACAAAATCTTATAGTGGGAGTGATAAGTGCAAAGTAATTTAGGAAATTCTTTTGTATGAAATACAACAGATGATAGAGACAGTTTCAAGAAATAGATTGCACATCTTTTCCCTGCTCTGAAGGGATGATTGACAGTGATGATGCAATTACTCTAAAGGTAGAGGGCTGTATTCATCAGCTCATGGGTGAGGGCTCAGCCATCTGAGTCAAACTTCATGTCCTCAAAGAGTTGTGTCCCCAGAAAATCTTGTCCTGAAAGACAAAACCTTTTTCTCTTCACTTTTTTGTGCGTGCAAGCTTTTGATCTCTAAGATCAGTAACTTGGACACCAAGCTGTGGTCTGGACTGCTTTGAATCACCAATACATGGACATATTTAGTGGAAAACATCACATGAATACTGCCATACCAAAGAATTCAGTAACTTCTTCAAGAAAAACCTGACCACTCATGCCACATACCTTTCCTAAGAAACTTCTCATTTCAGTTTTCTAGGAAAACAAGGTATAGAGTCACATAGTCAGAAAGGTTAATGTCTTTTGTGAAGAGATCTGTATCTAAAAATTTAGTTTGAAATCTTAGGCAAATATTGAACAAGTTGGATCACCACATATTTTATAAATGGCTTCTGTTTATGTAGATTTTAGTGGGAAGGTTTATTATATCTGGCTTAATGCAATCGCCTTCAATTTATAAAGAAGCTCCTAAAATTCAAATCTTCCCCACAGCAAGAAAACTCTGCTATGGTACCTTGTGTCTGATTTTAAAAGTTCTTGTTTCTAATCCTCTTTTGTTGGGCTTTAAACTGCTCAGGGAAGCCTTTAGGGTTTCCTTAACTATCTACTTGAATTTCCAAGAATTACCTGATAATCTTTGCACAAGAAATAATCATAGCCCTGAACAAGCATCTTGGAATGGAAAAAAAAAGCAAGGTGAATATTACATTTGGAAAAAATAAAAAGAGATAAAGTGAACGGTCAAATATACTTTAATAACATAATTCAAAATCCCATGTATGGTTTAAACATCAGTCCAAATCTGAAACCTAATTCTGAATATGTTCTATCCAGATGCTAGAAAATTCAGGCCATGTTGATTAAGTGACTTACATCATGATGTCCAGTGAAGCTGAGAAAATGAAAATACACCTGACAGATGGAAGTGTCTATCTACCAGGAAATAAGTCCTGTTTAAGAGCATTTGCTCTTCAGGGCAGGAAGCCTCTCAGAAGACAGGTGGGGTTTGTGTTCCCTGGAGTTAAGCCAGTCAACCACACAAGAAACAGCACAGATCAGTCACTCAACATGCCTACATCTGTGTTCACAGCAGTTTAAAGCATTTTGAGCCTATCATAAGCCCACTTGTGCAGGAAAAAGGATATAACAGTGCCAGACTCGGGTAGATCACCAGCTTTAAGCTGTGGCAAAGAGGAAAAGGAGGAAGAGGAGAAGGATATGTTGCACTGGGAGGACTGGTACCATGAAGAAGGTGTTGCAACACACTGGTGCATTTCAGCCTGCTTGTGGTTTGATTCACCTTCAATGCAGATATTTCGACATTGAATGCAGGACATTTTTGGCAACCACGATCAGTGCCATGGTATTCTGAAAAGTGAACGAAAGGAGACAAAATTTTAGCTGTTGTTTCAGCTATTGTGAGTCACTGACTTAAAGGCAGTAATTCTAACAAAAGCAAGTTATTATTCAGATTGATATGTATTACAGGAACAGTGGACAAAATTGTGATTCAGTCATCATTATGAACAATAGAAGTACCCATGGGTGGATGTTGAAATACCATAATTCTTAGAAAAAACAGTGTAGCAAATTATTTACTAGCTCTTTCACCAATCACCATGCAAATCAATAACCAACCACATACAGACCAGTGTATCTACCTGATGGCAACATGACTATACAGATGTAGCAAAAAGAAATTTATCCTGCAGAATCTATATGAGAATAAGCAAAATAAAGAGAGAATGCAGCACAGCTTTTCAGACAGGATCTGAGTTTGCCTTGAGGGCAGTTAGGAATTATTGCATAACTGCTATTATTGCAGTTGAGATGCTTTTAAATTCAGCAAATCTGCAGCAGAAGTTAGAAGGGAAAATTAGCGTTCATTGTGCCCTACTAGTCAGCATTCAGCATGGACCCACCTAAATTTTTGGATGCATTCTGATTATAATAGTTTTTTCTTTTATGATAAGACCCTTTTATAACCCTTTTATAACTATTGTTTTCAGCAAAATTCCTTAAATCATTTGATTTTAATATACACCTTCATGTTTTCCTAAAAGAAAAGCCAGTGTGAGTTCTCTTCTATTATTATGCATTCTAACATTTCAGCGAGGCTTGCAGAAGAATTTAGCGTCATCTTGGTGGTGGGCACAGACACTGAGAGAAAGATTTCTGCCAGTAACCCAGAACCAGCCAGCTGGACAGTCTGGGTTGTCAGTGAATATTTCCTTCTCCAGAAGCAGTGGACTTTCCAAGGTGAAGCTGGCGCTTTTTTCAGCATCATTTCCTTTAGAGAGTAAAGGAAGAATTATTTAGGGGTACTCTTCTGTACTGAGAAAGTAAAAAGTGTTTCCAGGGTTATAGATCAGGCTGCCTTAGATATATCTGGGGGAAGATTTTCCAGCTTTGGCAGAGGGTGGCAGAAGGAGCAGCAGACAGCATGGGAAGGATGGAGGGAGCGGCGGGGGGAGCAGGAACAAGCTGCACTGTCTGCTGGACTGCAGGGCATGGGAACGAGGAGGAAGGAGCTGCTGTCCTTAGCCACACACTGGGGCCTCACTGCACAACCAACATGTTTACACAATGTGTGTTTCCATCCCTGGAAATGAGAGGCTGCTGTAAACAGCAATGTGCCTTGAAGCCAAAGAGCACCTGGGGACTCTCGTTTACAGCACTGCAAGAGCTTCGTTTCATTCACTGCCACTTTGAGAGGGCCCTCTTATATTTCAGAGAAATGAATCAGAGCAAGTCCGGACTGAGGTTCCTAGAAACTGTTTCTCTGGGTGTTACTTTTGGGAAGGGCTAGAAAAATACTTTAATATCCACTGTAGGTGTTGGCAGTATCAACAGGGTCCAAAGCAAAATATTTATTCTTCCTGTATAGGCCTTTGAACACAGTTTCTAAACTCTTTTGAATGGTCTCTATTTACTTCCATGATAGGTTAGAGATTTAATTCAGCATAGGAAAAATAGTGGACAGAGGAATATACATGTTCTGTCCTCCAAAACTCCTGTTAAATAACATACACAGTTCTCTTGGAACAGTCTTAAATCTAGATCTGAACTAATCTCAAAACATTACCTTCCAGGAAATAATAGATTTTCTTATCTACATATCATTTTTATGCAATATCATTTCCTTTTTTTTCAGAAAAAACGGGAGGAAGCGATCAAGGTACCTCCCAGAAGGAAAAAAATACAAGCTGCGTTCTTAGTTGAAAGAAAATGTTCCTCATTAATTGAAAACTGCTGAATATAGAGCTCTGTTTTGTTATAGTAGTAAGCTCTGCTAATTTTCTTAGAGTTTTTTTCTTTCAAGCTACAAGAAAAGATGAAGTAGTTACTGGTATTTTAAATGAATTTTCCAACATCGTTTAATCTGAAATTTTACGGTATTTTTACACAACTCTGCCCATAGCCAGTATTAAGTAGCAATTTTCCATCTGGGTAGGGTGGCATGTCATCCAGATGGTACTGGTGTTTACTCTAAGGCTCTCTAAACATCTGTCTTGCAGAGAAATTAAAGTATTCTTTCTGCTCTGAACAGAAATTACTTCTGAATTTTCTGCACTATGAAAACATTATTTTCAGATTAGCAGCAGGCAACAAACCATCTATTACTTGTTTAGGAAGGGTTATGACATATATCTTTGGGGACAATAAAGCCTAATTACAAGGATAAAATCTTAAACTCTAAGCCTGCCTGTGTTGGATTGGTCTGCAAAGAGAATGTGCATGGAAAGTGCTGTTTCAGATAATGTGCTTGTTCCTGTGTCACCTATTAAGCCACAGGCAAACATGTAACTGTCAAATGCTTTGTTTTTTTGGTTCTGATCTTCTGGGACACTCAAGGCATTGTGTTGTGGAAGCAAATGGTGCCTACAGCAGTGGATACCAAGGGCTGCTCCATTTTGCACAATGAGTCCCTGTTGGCTTTTGTGGCCATCGTGACAGTGCTCCAGACCCAAACTTTCTTCTGCAGATGATGGCTCCTGACTATCAAAGGGCCTCAAGAGAGGTGTTTTGGCTGTGTTGGAAATCAAGTTTTGCCATGGCAATGAGTCAGCATGAAGTGCGGATGGGACCAGATTCAACAGGAGGTTCTGTGATGAGCACGGCAAGCTTAATTTTATGTGAATCAGAACAACTGGAAGGTGGAGTGTTCAAAAAAGCCTAAAATTTGTTGTATGTAAGTATCTGAGAAAGAGAGAAAACAGAGTTTATTCTCACTGTGTAAAGGGCTGTGGGCCTCTGAATGAAAACACTTTCACTTCTAAAATGCTTTGCCATGGAAACCTATAACAACACATATCTGGATCTCTATTTGTTGTACTTTGCTACTTACTTGAGATGATTAGCATGGATAATGAGCATGTTTCTCATCTAATAGTGTCTGTATCCTGTTAGCTGGATGGTTAGTTTTACCTTTTGCAAAGGAATGTTACAGGATTCTTTACAGTTATAACGGGACTAAGCCCAACACAATGAGAACCAGACAACATCTCTGAAATAATACTCTTGTTACGCCCATGGAATCAGAAGCAGAGGTTTGTTTCAGAGAAATTACCAGTGAAACCACTAAACCGAACTGTCTTGAATAAAACTCTAGACTTCTACTACTAGTTTAGTTACTCCCAAGCTGTGTGAGCCTGTTGCAAGGTATTTCCTCCTCCTCCTCCTTGTTCCCACTGTGAGCTATCTAGGCACTGTTTCCTACTGGACGCTTGTGTAACAGCTAACATAGCAGGGTCCAATCAGCACAACTGCAACACAATTAAAAAGTAATAATACATCTAGCCCCATGCTTTGCCATTACAGGATTGTTTGCTAAGCAGCATTTTATACTGTTAGTATAAAGATAGTATAGATTATTCCCTTAATCATTATTTAGCCAAGCTGTGCATATGTAAGCCTTTTGTTATTCCCTGATAAATTAATCTCTCTAGCCCCTTCATCCTTTTTATTGCACTTCTCTGAAGGAAAAAGCTGGAGAGGGCCTAATAGTAAAGTAACCCTATATTTTCTGTCATTCTTAAGAGTAAAATTTTTATGTTATTCATAACCAATATACAATACCAATGGTCCAACAAGTTTTGCTTGGTGCATTTCTAACTGTGCCTCAGTTTTCCTTATACCTCCTTCTTACACGTTGCTATCACTTTCCAAGACCTGGAATAAAATTTCCAGTCTCAGGAAAGTTTTGTATGTGCCTCACCTGGCTCTCTACTTCTGTGTAAACTTTGGCCAGCACTACCTTTGGATGCACTGACCCTTGAGTGCATAGTATATGGATCTGCATGTCTGAACCTGCAAATAGTTTGACAGAAATAAGCTTTATATGAACTCCATGTTCATACAAACATATAAAGGGTAGTTGTCAACACTTAGGCCAGGTAAAAAGGAGTATATATGAAAATACATAAAACACCACCAGTTTGAATAAACACACTACTAAAAAATTAAGCATTCTATCTTTCTCCTTAAGGAATAACTGAGAATGCCAGACACAATTTTATACACTACTTTAGAAGATTAACCAGATGAATTTGAGACTTGACACGTACATCATTCATCTCACATAGCACTCATTTTTCATGTTTAACTGTTTTAACTGTTATATAAATATATAAACCATTAATTATATTATATAAACTATTATTAATATAAAGATAATGCTGATTAAGACATGAACTGAAAAGTCTTGCACAGCAACCAAAGCTCTATCTACATATTCTCCATCTTACATATCTTTTTGAACAGAAGTTGCTATATGATTGTTAGTCTCTCCAGAGTCAAGGCTAGAAAATATAGAACAGCTAAATTATACTTGAGAATTTTTCAGTAAGTAAAATGTTTCTTTTGCAGTAGCAACAGTTACATTTCTTTAGGTACAGGCAAATTTTGAAGGTATCCATATCCTGAGAATGGTAGTTCCTCCACGAGTAAGCTAGTGTTCCTATCTGAGTTAATGCCTGCTGATGGAAAGCTCTGTGAACAGTCTGTGAAGAATAAAGTAAATTATTTTCAAGTTAACTGCTGGAAAGGAGGGGAAAAAATATAATTTTGCTGTGAAAAGGATCATGCAAAAGCCGTCAAGGGAGAAAACAGACTGGTATTGCATAAAGTACAGCAAACAGAGGCAGAGATATTGAGATCTCTAAACAGCACAGAAGAGATAAAAGTACTCCAGATAGCTGGTACAAAGTGTTAATTGCCTGAGTGTCTCTGAGACCATAGGAGTACACTGCTTCATGGCTGAGTTCTTATGTAAAGTAATTAAAGACAAATTTTGGCCAAACTCTTTGACGTACATACTACAGATCTTGAGGACGTTTGTCTAAGTACTCAAGATTTCTAGTTTGATTTTATTATTGTGGTAGATCATGCTTTGAAGACAAGAATGCAGTCCTCAAGGGTTTCATATTGTTTTTTTAGTGCATGTAAGTCCTCTTCAGGATCAGAGCCAAAGCATTTAGTATTTTGCAGTACATAGACCTCATAAAATAGTGATAGTGTGTATTAGAAAGCAGGTAAATGGCTTTCAGATACAGACATAATGCCTGTAAATATAAAAGAAGAAATTATAATTTTTAAAAAAATATAGTTATATTTGACCCGTAAGTCAAAATGTAATTACAAACCTTTTAGTATTTCCTTTGACACAGGAAACATGTCTCCACACAGTATGAATTAGTGGATTCTTACAAAAAGTTACTGCAAAAAGACTCTGAGACAAGACTCAATAGATGAACTTTTCTATAGTATGACAAACATGCTAAAATAGTGCCTTACAAATGGGCTACAAAATTGAAATGTTAGGTATAATCTTCCTTATGTAATCATTAAGTAGGATCACCATGAAATATTAATGTATTATTCAATAAAATAAGTCTAGATAAGGTCAAACGCCTTAGGTGTTATCTCTTCAGCTATAATTGCTGCTACAACATGAGTTTATGAACAGCATGATACATCCTGCATTTTAGCAGCGAAAAGACTTTTGCAAGTAACAGGCTGTTTGAAGATAAGAGGAAAATAAAGCAAAAGTGTAAGTAGAACCAAACTCTGACAGATATGGTCATAGGGCTGGATCTAGAGTCTCTTCCTGGGGCATATTCTCCCATACTGCTACTTTTACATAAGTTACATGTCGCAAAGAGATCAGGAATTGATAAACTCTTGGCAACTTAGGATCCTTCATCCTTTATTGGCTCCTTGGCAGTTACAGTATTATATTGATTTCCTGAGGCTGCCACTCAGCAGTGGTTCTTTAAAGAGGAGCACCTGGCTAGGTCACCTTGGGTAGCACCAGCAACTAAACGGCCTTGCTGTGATGTCATTTGTCATGTTTGTCCTGTAGTTTCTCATCCTCATTTTGGTTAGCCCGATCTTAGACTAGAGCCTAACTGTAACACATTTTACAAGATTGTAAGTGCAGTGTCAGTGCAAATGAAAGCACAACACTACTTGCAATTCTCTTGCAGTCAGTTGCAAGTACTACAGATGCCAGTCATGAAAAGTTAGTCTGGTTGCGAGATACATGAAACTGAATAAATTGACTGCAAAAGTTGGTAGATATTAGTGCTCAAAGAATACACTTAGTCTTACATCAACAGAAAGGGGTTTTTAATACTGAAGGTGGTTAAACATTTATCAGTTAGGATACTTTTAAGAGAAAAAGAAAAGAAGTCATAGAGGGACTAGAAACAGGCAGTGAATAATGGGAGTTGCTGATTCAAAATGTCCTATATTATTTTTCTGCCTAGTGACATTCCTTAACAAAAGCAGAATATGCTAAAAGCCTTCCACTGATTTCTCATTCTCATATCACTTTAAATGTATTAGGATTTGATGAACTGTAATCAGTAAGCAAACCACTGAAATGTAATTTTCAGTGCAAGGTTATTTGCAACTGTACATTCAAAGTTATACACAATATTATGTACCAATCATTTAAGGGGATTCACCTCAGAAAATCCATATACTGATTTGAAGCTTCATTGACTTCAAGAATAGTCTTGATAAAGGCTTGATCTTGCAAGGAGCAACACTGAGATCCACCCAAGTACAGTGATCTGAACACTGAATTCATTGAACTTCCTAAGAAAGTAGGATTTCTGTTCTTTATACACCACCTACTAGGTATCAAATTTAGCAATATTGTACTGTAAAGAGAAATATTGTTATCAGCTGCAGCATCTTGGCAATCTTGAATAGAACAACTTAGTCATTCTAACTGGCTGTTAGAAAAACAAAATAAAAACAAACCAGGAAAAAAAAGGTTTCATAGCATTAAAAATTTCCTGAAACTAGTTAAATAATATTATTTCATTTATAAGATGTAATATTGGAATGGGCTCCAGTCTGAAGACAAAAGTAAAGTTTCAGTTTTTAATCTATCTGACCTAATTAGTCAGGAAGTTTCCACTAAACTCATCAATTGGAAAGACTCATTGCCTATTTTAGAAGATTAAATGTGTCTTGATTGCATTGTGTTTCCTAAATATTTCATTAATGCTGAGTTGGGAACATTTGTGTTCAGCAGAAATTAGGATCTAAATTCTTATCTTCTACAGGAAAAGAACAAATGGAGGAGACTAGCTTTCCTAAGCAATCAGGATGATTAGTATAGTTAATGATCTCCTTTGGAGCAGAGAGGAAGATCTGCCTGTCTCTTCCACAAGGATGGATCAACTTCCTTCAGTGCCACTGGTAACAAAACTTCTGTGACATCTCTGAAGATCCTGATGAGAACAGATGCAACCATGTTTGAATGGCTAATCAATTTTCTCCCATGCCATTCTGTGTGTTATAATGGGCAATTATTTTCTCCTTAAGGCTCAGTTCTATTTTGCCATCTCTTTAATAGGCACAACTGACTTCTAATAGAGAGAACAAAGCTTCTCCTTAGATAAAGAAAATTTCTCCTATAATTTGAGACTCTCCCCTCAAGATTACAAGTTTTTTAGAACAGCAATTGACATGTTGAAAAGATTGTTTAATTCTAGTCTAACACAGCCCTGCAGAACTTTGGACACCCTTAGAAACACACAGGTTTCACCTTTCATAAATAATTCTATATTGCTAAGCAAAACTTTTGGGCATGGAAGTTTAATCAGGTGTGAAACTGTTTGTATATTTTTAAATTTCTAGTATGGCCCTTAGTGTGAGTTTGGCCCAAGTCAAAACACTCTCTCAAACAGTATTTAAATTGGAATCATGGATTTATATAGACCAGAATCCATTCCTCATAGGTAATTTCATGCAGTTTGTTTTGAATGGTAAAAGAGTTTAGTGCTATGTAATAATAGATTATGGACTGTGTTCTGTCAGCTGGCTTCAGTGCCAGAGATCTGTCACAAGCCTTTCACTAACCTTGTTCCACAAAGAGAGCCCATTTGATTGTCTATAGTTACTTGCCCTCTTCCTCTGCTCTCGTGACTCTTCCTTTTCCCCAAAATTTGTTTCAATAAATCAGTTTTCCTGTTCATCATTGAGGTACTTTAGGAATTCCAAGAAAATCTTCTTAGAATTAAAAAGAAAATAGGAAAATAAAAGAGAAGTTCATCCAGAATCTTAAACAAGAAATACAGCCTTGGCTCATATGGAGCATGTCCAGAAAAGGGCAACAAAGCTGGTTAAGGACCTAGAGAGTGAGTCACATGAGAACAGGAGTCTCAGGGCGGGGCGGGGACGACACCTTATCCCTCTGATAAGGGAAAGATATAACAACTGCCTGAAAGGAGGCTGAATTCAGGTGGGGATTGGTCTCCTCTCTCTGGCAACTAGCAATAGGACAAGAGGATACGGCCTCAACCTACACCAGGGGAGGTTCAGTTTGGACATCAGGAACAATTTCTTCGCTGAAAGGGTTGTCAAGCACTGGAATGGGCTGCCCAGGGAGGTTGTGGAGTCACTGTCCCTGGAGGTCTTTAAGAAATGACTGGACGTGGCACTTAATGCTGTGGTTTAGTCTGGTTTGGTGATTGGCCAAAAGTTGTACTCAATGATCATGGAGGTTTTTTTTCAACCTTAATAGTTCTATGATTCCTTGTGCTGCTGATTGCTGAGTTTGGAAGATTTACAAAAGAAATATTGCTGTATAATTATCTTCTTCTTGTACTCTTTCTGAATCATGTGCAGTGGTTAGAGGAACCTGACTGTGCCTGTACTGCTGTTCTACCATTCTTATAAAAACCAAAAAAATACTTGTGGGAGAGATATTATTGTTCTTTCTCATCAAGAGGGATAGGTATTTTTATTACATGCTAGCATCATAAAGGATAGCAAATTTTGTAGTCTACTATATGAAAATGCATCTTGCTTATTAGCATGATTATTGTGTGACATTTCCTGCAGTAATTATCCGTCATTAATGAAAGAGGAGAACAGGAAACATTCATATCCTGTCGTACAATAACAGGAGTTACAGTAACATAAAATATCACTCCTAAATATGATGAGATTAAATATTGATGTTTCTCTTTTTTACAACACTTCTTTAAGACAACTCCGGAAGACGTATCAATATACACACACATTAAAATAGTCATGCACTGTCTGATTTTTAGAAAGCAATAAAAATTACAACTAAATATGTTTTCCTAGTGTCACACAAGATTGGTTAGAGAAAATGCAGACAAAGTAGTAAACCCACATCTATTCCAGATTATATGGCTATGAGCTAGTATAAATTGTACGTATAAAACCAGTATGTATAAATACATGTGTACTTAGAAGAACTGTAGTATAAAAGTATGTGGGATTGATCTTGTGATTATTGAGATCTGTAGGATGTTGTATCTGGGTCTTATTGTAATGGGACTAAAATTTTACTCCTGGTTTAATTTTTTTTTTTTTTTTTGCAGTCCAGCTATTAAATTCCAGATATTATTCCCATGCCAGTGATTGAAATCAAGAGAATGTTTTTTCGTAACCTTGAATCACAGTCTTCACTGTTTAGTTTGTCCAGCATAACTGTTTCCAAGCCATTCACGTTCATGTTATATTCATGTTATATAGTAATTTTATGTTTTAAACGATAAGTTTGAAGCAAATAATTTGGCTTTTCAAAATAACCTAAATATAATTTAAATTTGATTTTTGGTGCATTTTAATCAACATGTACACATATTGGCAGACCTACTTTTGAAGTAGCATTTTTTGCAATGGTCCAGTGAGTTTTGTTTGCCTTATATTTTCTTTTTACAGGAACAGCGGGTCAACCAGGGTATTAAAAAAAAAAAGTTCATCTTCTACCTTCTGTGTAAAAGGCTGCACTATATCTTTGATCTATCACAACACGCTGGATTGTGTATGGAATCTAAACTTACTTTTTAATCTAAACGAAGCAAGTTGTGCATCTGATTTAAAGTTTTAGTTGACAATTGTCTGTTCATTAACGTTTTTTATACTGTCCATACAGACAACATATGACATATTTCATTTGGAAGATAATGTGTATGGTGAGACTTTAAAGATGTTTTCTGCCATTGTAATATCTTTCTCATTACATTTTTTCATATTTGTGTCTAGACTGTTTAAAAATAAATTTTCTCAGCATATAGCTAGGATACAGACATATTTATACAAATAAATTTCCCTGTTATCATAGATTGGTTATGCATAGATAAAAAACTAGATATGTCTCTGAACTAGATAAGTTTATTTCATTTTTCTGATTGAAAAGCATACGTTACAGGATATATACAAATCTTTCCACAGTAGGTAGATTCATCTTGACCATGAATCACAGAAAGCTACAGCAGTCGTTAATTACTACCAGGAAAAGATAATTCATATTAGGAATCTAGCCATCTGTAGTAGTGTCAATCTTCAGTTCAAACTTGGATTTAACAAAAAAGCTTCTCCCATTTTACTCACTAGTTTTGAATGCCTTTTTAATCTCAGAACCCTCACTTTTTGTTGTAGACAAAAATTTAAATCCATAGGAAGTTTTTCCAAGAAATCGTATCAACTGAATTAACATTTCTCATCTTGTAGATCAATTTCTTTCTTCTACTGTCTTTCTCTGTTCTACTGATAATACTGGAGAATACTTCCAGAAGAGAAAATATCTGTTTGAGCAAAGAACTACTGATTGAGCTCAGCCCAGAATTGTATATTACTGTCATATAATTTCATCTTGTCAAGGGTACCCCAGAGCTACAGTCTTCAAATTGGGGTGCCTGCATTCCACAGGTGCACAGTCCATTGGGGATAGGGAAGAAAATTATTTTAGTATCAATAACAAATAAAAAATTAAAAATATTTCATCTTTACCTCATCTATTTTTTTTTTAAATTTCCAAGAGGTTTGTATGTTTTATAAAGGACATATAAAATATCATAGTAGTAAATGTATGCTCTTTATAAATAAATATATGCATAATATATTGATAGTGTATGCTTAAAACTTTTTTACTGATAGGGGTGTACAGTCAAAAAAGTTTGGAGATCATTGCCCTAGAGGACCCCTGTGTGATCACAGAACTGCACAAAATCTACAAGCCAGGCACACCATAAGCTGCAGCTTTCTCTGCAAGTCTCTCTACTCCAACAGCAATAGTACCTGGATAGGGTTGCTGACAAATCACTCTGGCTTATTCTACCCCCTTCCTAAGGGGATTGTCCCAAAGCCCTCAGAATATACACCATATCAAAATTTTCAGCATCTTTGTCTTGAATGTATAACAAATGGTTTGGCATTGTTTATCTAGTTTTATGGGTGTTCTGTAACAAGTCTTCTCTGTTTCTTTACTTATTTTTTTTTCCTCCCTCCTTTTCAGCTTGTTCTTCATGACTGTTTCTGTACCGGCGCAGTTATTTTATACTCTTTACCTTCCTCTTGTCCCATATTTCTCACTATCTGTTATAACTTCTCATTTCCACATACTTACTCTATGTGACTGCTTCACCACAGAGCAACTTTCAGTTCACATCAATTAAATAATTACAAACTGTTACCTAAGACAGAAACAAGAGCAAACAAGAAAGGGAGAATATAGCAAATGCATCTTTCCTATTATTGCAACTCCCATGTTTGCAATCACTTATATTGTCAGCTCTAAGTTTAAACTATAAACTCCTCAAGGCAGAAACCATTTTTCATTTTCACAGACTATTATGCCATCTTATTGCACTACATAAATATTGGTGCACATTTTTAAACACAATTAATAACTTTATATGTCATGGTGTTCATCTGTCCAACTAAAGAGTGCGTAAAGGTTTATGAATTTTATATGGCAGGTACTGTGCACTTCCTAAAATGGCATTTCTTTAGGATGCCATGTACTGAGTAACTGAGGCAATTAATCACACTAGAAAATTTGAGTTAATAGCAACATCAATCATGCACATTTTGCACATGAAAATCTCACTGGTATCACTGCCAGGAAGAACAAAGGAAAAAACAGAGAATCATAGAATCATGGAGTGGTTTGGATTGGAAGAGACCTTAAAGACCATCTAGTTCTTATCCCCCTATTGTGGCTGGGGAACATTTCACTAGACCAGGTTACTCAGAGGCCATCCAGTCTGGTCTTGATCACCTCTAGGAATGGGGAGTCCACAGAGTCTCTGAGCAACATGTTCCAATACCTCACCACCCTTAAAGAATTGCTTCCTAATATCCAGTCTAAACTTGTTCTCCTTCAGGTTAAGGCCATTCCCCCTCTCTCACATGTCCTCATGAAAAGTACCTCTCCAGACTTCTTGTAAGCCCCCTTTATGTACTGAAAGGCTGCTATAACTTCTCATCAGAGCCTTCTCCATGCCGAGCAGCCCCAACTCTCTGTTTTTGTAGGAGGGATGCTCCAGCCCTTTTATCAATTTCATGGCCCTCCTCTGGACTTGCTCCAACAGGTCCACATCTTTCTTGTGTTGGAGACACCAGAGCTGGACACAGTACTCCAGATGCAGTCTCACAGGAGTACAGTAGAGGGGGAGAATCACCTCTTTGGACTTGCTGGTCATGCCTGTTTTGATGCAGCCCAGGATGTGGTTAGATTTCTGGGCTGCAAACATGCATTGCCAATTCATATTGAGCTTTTTATCCACAAACACTCCCAAGTCTTTCTCCCCAGGGCTAGTCTCGATCCATTCACTTGCCAGACTGTACTTGTGCTTGAGATTGTCTCAACCAAGGTGCAGGACATTGCACTTGGCCCTGTTGAACTTCATGAGGTTCTCACAAGTCCACCTCTCAAGCCTGTCAAGGTCCCCTCTGGATGCATCCCTTCCCTCCAATATGTTAACCGCACCACACAGCTTGGTCTCATTGATAAACTTTTTGAGGGTGCACTCGACCCCACAGTCCATTTCATGGATAAAGATGTTAAAAAGTATCAATCCCAATGCCACCCATCACTGCTTTCCACTTGGACATTGAGCTGATGACCACAACTCTCTGAGTGTGACTATCTAGACGATATCTTATTCACCGAGTGGTCCATTCATCAAATCTACGTCTCTCCAGTTTGGAGACAAAGATGTCGTGTAGAACAGTGTCAAAGGCTTTGCACAAGAAGCAGGAAAGGAATCACTCTGTGTTAGATGCTGCCCGATCCAGAAACATGACAAAGGTTTGGCAGCAGCAGTTCCAGTAAAAAGGTTGAGCAGGTGGTTCCAGCAGGTTCACAGTTAAACAGACATGTACAATATGAATAACCAGATGATCAGCCACACCATCTAGCACAGGCAGAAAACACAGCACCTGGGCAAACACAGGCAGCACCAGTGACTTCCACCAGTTCCCCTCTCCCATCCATCAGGATAAAAAACAGTTAGTGGAAATATTTAAATATGTATGATATAGATCCATCCAGTAACTGGCCTAGACTGTCTGCACTGGAATTGGTGCTTGGATCCCATTCTGTCCAGAAGGAGCTAGACATAGGAGCCCCAAGGCCTGCATCCTCACTCCAGCTGCTGATGCAGATTTAGACACTCACACATATGCGCTGTGGATTCAGTAACTGGTCAGTGACCGGTCTTATCCAGTAACTTTATCCAGTAATTTGCCCTGAGATCCTCTCCCTTCCTGTTGCCTCACGCACTGATGTGTGCAAACTGCCCCCTTGGTTGAACCCTAGAAGCCATGGTCAGCCCAGCACCTGGCTTTGTCATCCTGATCCCTCCAGTAATCAACTGGCAGATTCAATGGTTTCTTCAGCATCTAGAGTCCAATTCTGGCCGTTTCTATGTGTGTTCCCCAGGCTACTTGCCTTACTTACCAACCAGTTCATCTTAAAGTTCACAAAAAATCACGGACTGACAAGTGTAACTGCACACTGTGCATACATTTCAGCCTCTGAGCAGGAATGAATGAGGAGGAACAAAAACACAAGTCAGAAAAATGGTTGCAAGAATGTCATATGCTGGTGGTTCCCCCAGATTAAGACAATCCCAGTATACTTACTTGCAACTGCTTAGGACCATCAGACTGAAAGGCAAAGCAGGGTGGTTAATTCTCACTGCTCACAGATTTAAAGGGCTGTAAAGACCGTCAGCTCATAAAGAACAAAAAAGCTATTGAAAACCAGCACAAGACAATACAAGGAAATATGAGGATGACAAGACCCTTTAACTTCTATGTCCTCACAAGGAATCCTGCTTACATCTCCTCAATCCAAATGCCTTGGATACTAAATGGTCTACTTGGACACATAGGCTTTAATGGGTTTTAATATGTGGGAGACACCATGTGAGTGTGAATGGATGAAACAGGTTTTGTTTCAAAATTAAATCACCTTTCCCTGTAGTACCTCAGGATAAGCACTGCTACATTTGTGTTGCTACAGCATTGAAGTATTTCCTACAGGCTGGCTGCAATGTCATCTGGCTTGGCCTCTCCGTTGCTGTGAATCCTCATTACTAGGCACACTAGGAATAACCTCAAGGATTTAAATGCTAAGCTTCAATTAATGAATTTCATTAGGTGCTTGACAAATAAATGTTTTGTGTGGTAACACGTCATGCTATCACAATGAATCTGCTTTTGTATCTGGCTGTGTTTTTGTCACAATTCATTCACTAGGATCTGTTCCGGAAACTTTGCCTGATGTTCAAAATAGAACTTGTTGGCACATTTAATAGGCAATAATCACTTCTGTATTTGACTGCTAAAGGCTTCACAGAACCCCTAAATAATCTCACAATAAGTTCCAAATTTACATATATATATGTGTATATATATATATATATATAAAAAATGAAATTTGAAAATTCTTCACCCATCCAGTATCTTTTTCTGTATTCACAGAGGTTGTGTTATTGTCATTGTACCAATCCATGATAAATAAACAAGCACAGATTCTGAGTCTTATGAAAGCCAAATTATTATAAAATAAAGAGAAATTTGGTTTGAGGAAGAACAGGATTTGGTCAAGTTGTTGGAGCTGAATTTAATGAAGTGCGATTACTTACTGAGCAGCCAGAGTGTGTGGGTGAATGAGGTTGTGTGTGGGAAGGTCTGAATATGTATATGTATTGCTATTTGTAACCACCCTTCATGCAGCAGGTGGTACATTCTGCTTCCCTAACAAGAAACAGTTTGCTCCACTACAAATAAGTACAATTTTCCTTTTCCTTTTCTCATTTATTTTGATATGCAGTGTTGGGTTATAAGGTACAGCTGTAATAACAACAGCTAAAAATATTTCAGAGAGCTAGGCAAGAACTAGGCAGCATACAGGTGACTGCTAAACTTACAGGGATGAAGCACTGAAATAGCCTGAAGGCTGTATCTCCCTTAGTACCAGAAACATATTAAGATAGAAACAGCAGGGCAAGCTAAAGGTAGGAATTTATGTACACAAAATGCTTTGTAATGTAATGTAAAAGTTTATATTGCCTTTTCCCTCTCTTGCAGGAATATTTTCCTCATAAATAGAATAATACTGTAAAACTCGGACTGCCTTGCTGGCTCCACACATGACTTTCTAGTGAATGGCACACTTTCTGCAGAGAAAGTGTAAAGTGTGTGTGAAGGTCAAGGGTTTAGGGTGCTCTTCTTGGAAGTGAAAAGCCTAGGTTACACACAGCTGGGTTGATAAAAGCTCGAGCCTTAGGTCCTTAGGTCACTTACTTTCACACTTACTGACTTACTGCCCTAACACTCAGAGAGAGATACTCAGATCTGGGGAAGATGAGAGAGAGCTACAGCCATTTTTTTTTACACTTTTCCTACTGCACATATTTGTAATCTCCCTGCTCAACATGTTTGGCGCTGCACATCCCACTCTGTGCAGTTTATACAGCTATGAAAACACAATTTGTTCTGATCTTTTCCAAAACAAGTTTGCCTATCCCTCCTTCTGATAAGTGCTCATTCCCTCAGTCTTCACTTTCAACAAGTCAATGTCTTATGGGAGAAATAGGCAATGCATTCCTACCTGCACATTTCACAACTACAGATCACATAGCAGAACCAGTTCCTCCTATTCCTGCAGACCTAGTTTTCTTATAAAAAACATTATGTTTTTTCCATATTTATATTTTAAAGAGACATGAAGAAATATTTATATATGCCTGCTTCCTTTGAGCCAAAGCCAAACAATATTTGTATTTCCAACTATGAGTCAGAGCAGCTCTCTTCAGTTTCAGGTTAATTGATTTTTATTGTGCATTTCATTTCCCCTGTAAAAGGAAGCTCCAAGTTCTTTTCAGTATATACTCTCAGGTACTCATATTCAGCATATACACATATATACTCCTTCTTTTACAGTATGACAAGTCAAGTTCTCATTCCACTCAAACCAATGACAAGAATCTGCTGAATTTAAGTCCAGAATTTCATCTACAGTTACAGAAAATAAAGCTCTTTCCAGCCTGCAGTTCCGGAAAGGAACAACCTCTTTTAGCAACAAATATGGCTAGAGTTCTGTACTTTATTTGTGAGACAGAATTAAAGGCATTTTCTTGCCATCTGGAGGAAACATTCTGTTACCATGGGTTTGTTTTGAAAATTCAAGTTTGCATCCTGGATGCAGAAGCAGAACAAATTTGGTTTTCAGACACAATGGCTTTATTTGAGTATTTGACAGAGCCAAGCGTAACATGATGCTCTATTCACTGCTTAAATTTCTTGGTAGGTAGGTTTGTATACCAATATTGGGACCAATCCAGGTTGTTTTCTTTTTCAAAGTCCTCATTTTCTCATCACAAAACTACTGAAGGAGGGATGTGGTCATTTTCTGTTTAGGAGTTTTTGCACTGATTCTCTTCTTAATTACAGGTCTCTTTTCCAGATTTTACCAGCTGTTGCTTTAACAGAAGATAAACAAACCAACTCAAGAGCATATTCAGGAAGATGGAATAACCATGAAAGGGTTCTGGCAGAAAAGAAAAAATCTCCCTGCTAGGATACAGTGAGACTGTGGTTTAGAAAAAGGGTAAGGTAGATGGATTTTTCTTGTGTATCAAAGCTCTCCTACGATCCTTACAATAAAATCAATAAGTGTACAAAGGATAACCGAATAAAGGTCTGGGTTTAAAATTGAATAAAATAACAGTGACAAGTTAATACAGAGAAAGTGATGATCCAATTTTAGTAAGTCAGCAAGGAACTCCCAATTTAAAGCTGAAAGTATTGGCATCAGGTTCTTAGATAGGCTAAGCAAACTACTGCATGCAGAGCGCAGAGTCTTCTTTTTACACTTGAAGCCTCATCTTGTGTGAGCAGGGAGCACTCCTTAGCTTCTGTTCTCTGTCTTTTCTCAAGTGGATGATTTAACTTAAATTCCCAGTAAAAGGTACTGGTACAGTACAATGTAACACCACAGCTCTTACTGGTATCCAAATTGTTATTCTCTGTTTTCCTGTGTGAGTATTACAAAGAGCTTTTGTTTGACTGAAAAGCAAGAAGCCTTTAATCAAGTTAAAGAGGATTTATCACTTTTTCTTTAGAGTTATAGTAGCCTTCACCCATTCTTTCCAGAAATTTGCTCTCAGGCTAGCAGGTGAAACTCAATTCAACCAGAATAATTTGTTGCAGATATGCTCTCAGAATTTGCTACATTTTGTCTGACCATATGACTTCCCATTTCAGCCAATAGTCAGATACCTGAATATCTTTGCCAATTGTACTCAATAAAAAGAATGTATTTTTTAAACCATTGATTATTTGTAATTTCCCAGCCTCCCACCCCACCCTCCTTACTATTTGGGCAGATCCTCTGTGTTAGAGTGCGGTTTGGGGGAGTTTGTGCTTACAGCTTTAATACACAGAGGCGAAATGAGATTCATGCTCCCTGTGACATCAGTAGAGATAGTTTGGATCTACTCTCTATCTTGTACATTTTATTTTGCAAGGGAAAGCTATTATGGCTCACTTTTTTTGAAAACACTGGGGGAAAAAAGCATTATCAGAAACGCACACCTATACTGAAGATCCATAAATGAAGCACATTAGGTTAATCTAATGCTCTGAAACATGTCTTCTGATCTTTTAGGGCACAACTATCTTAATTTTATATCTACTTTTCATACTACATCCCAAGTGCTAGTCTTTCAGGTCACTGTACGTATCAGGCAAAAAAGAGGTAAATATGTTGGCAGAATTTGCGCTCTGACCATGGGACCTGGCATGGGACTAAGATTAGAACCAAAGTCTTGCTACTGGGAAAGGGCTTTTCTTACCTGGCCTCCAGAAAGTCTTTGCTTGAATAATTAATTATCTGGGAAAACAGCTAGAGAGGTACTGAAGCTGTAGGAAAAGACTCTGAAGAGCCTATATGTAAGAGAAAGAAAGATTCAAAGGAAATTGCTGTAATTCAAGGGAAGTTGTGGTAAAAGGAAAGCTGCCTCAGGTAGAGAGTGTAAGAAACCATGGCCTATGACTGGCGTCATTCTTGAATATCTTATGCTTTAACATCCTTTTAACTTTTGTTTTTAATTGTTTTCTTTCTTCTCTGGAACATATCCCATTTGACAATTTTCTTTTTATAGAAGGCATGCACCAGAGCTGGGCACACATCCCATCTCAGCAGCAGCAGTCATTCTCACTGATAGTGCTCGTAGATATTTTCCCCTACTACTCAACATTCAGGTCTCCATATGTACGCCCCATAAACCAGTGCTACTCTGGACCTCACATCCAGCTGACTCTCCATTATTATCTCTCTCAGACTCACATTTTTTCTAGGTTTCACAATGGATTTCCAACCTACATTCTTTGCTCCCAGAAGTATTTATTATCTTACATGGAGGGAGGCAGAACGATATGGACTGGGCCCAATTTACAAGGCGATCCAGCTTTCTACATTAGTGATCTCTATTCTTCATTATAATAACCACTCCATCAATCTTTGTCAAAAGTAAATTTTATCAGTAATGATTTTATGTCTTCCATGTAACTGAAAAACTTTAAATACTGTACAATCAAGAATAGATCACCATGGTCTCCAGTAAAATCAGAAGAGCTGATAGTTCTTCATTCAGAATGACATTCTGAGAAATGGAGTTTTAAACCCATTTAACTTTTTTTGTATGGGATTTCTGATTTAAAATCCAGTAAAGCCAAAATGTGAGACAAGAACTTTCATCTTTATCAATAAAATTTGTGATTTTTTAAAATTTCATCATATTAATTTGATAAAATATTTGTTCATAAGCATCTGTTGACGTTATTTTTTAAATGAACCTCCTTTAATAGCAGTGCCTTAATGACTCCTTGGTGCTAAATGATGAGAACTTGATTAACTGAGAACTAAATGCCAGTCATTAAGGCTGCCTATTCAAGTCCCTCTCTAGGGATTTAGATGCCTTTCCTGGGCATTTAGGTTGTACTGGAAGCTAACTCTGGAGGTACCTAAATTCCTTAGAAGTCTAAGCTTACCAGTAAAGATACCCCAGGTGCTGAACATGTACTGCTGACCTCATGCAAAGCCGTAAATGGCATAGCAGAAGTGAATTATTCCTTGTGTATGTCAGGAATATTCACAAATGTTGTGTTTCAATGTTTATCTCATCTCTCATTGTTTGTTTTAGTAGATTTTTCAAAAATGTGGCTAATGGTTCTGACCTCCCGTATAGGCAGAGGTGTCTTTCACACAACAGCCTAGTGCTTAGAGCAACTAGACCCTGAACCAGGACACTGATTCAGAGAGTCCCTTGGGAAGCAGCCCTTAATAACAAAGGCGTCCAGGAAGGCTGGATATACTTTAAGAAGGAAATCTTAAAGGTGAAGGAACAGGCTGTCCTTATTTGTCAAAAGACAAGCTGGCAGGGAAGAAGGTCTGGCTGAACAGGGACCATTTACAGGAACTCAGGGGGGAGAAAAAGAATTTATGAACTTTGGAAGAAAGGGCAGGCAACTCAGGAAGAGTACAAGGGTGTCTTTAGGTTATGGAGACAGAATTAGAAAGGTGAAAGCTCAGCTAGAACTCAATCTGGCCACAGCTGTAAAATATAATAAGAAGTGTTTTTATAAATACATTAACAACAAAAGGAGGGCTAAGGAAAATCTCCATTCTTCATTGGATATGGAGGGGAACATGGTGGGTGAGGAAAAGGCTGAGGTTCTTAATGCCTTCTTTGCCTCAGCCTTTAACAGAAAGACCAGGGCAACCAGCCCTCTGAGCTAGTAGACAGGGACAGGGAGCAGAATAGAGCCCCTGCAGTCCAGGAGGAAGTAGTTAGAGGCCTGCTGACCCACTGAGACACCCACAAGAATATGGGGGCAGATGGGATTCATCCAAAGGTACTGAGGGAGCTGGCAGAAGAGCTTTTCAAAATTGCTGTTCATCACTTTTCACCAATCCTGGTTAACTGGGAAGGCCTAGATGAGTGGAGGTTAGTCAAAGTCCATCTATACAAAGGTTTGGAAGGAGGATCTGGGGAACTACAGGCCCGTTGATACTTTATTGATCTCTACAACTACCTGAAACTAATTTGTATCAAGGTGGGCATTGGCCTCCTCTCTCAGACAACCAGTGACAGGGTGAGAGACTCAGCTGCACCAGGGGAGGTTCAGGCTGAACATCAGGAAGAGTTTCTTCACTGAAAGGGTTGTCAAGCACTGGAATGAGCTTCCCAGGGGATTGGTGGAGTCACCATCCCTATAAGTACTTAGGAAATGTCTGAACATGACAGTGCTATGGCTTAGTTGATATAGTGGTGGTTGGTCAAAGGTTGGACTTGATGATCTTGGGGGTCTTTTACAACCTTAATGGTTCTATGACCCATTTACCCACTTAAATTTAAGAGGGAGTCCAAAACTCCTCATCACAGCCCTCGTTCTACTCAGGTCACCCAATGCAAAATAAAGCCCTACTTTGTCCCTTAGTTAGATTCAAGGCTCCAGGGATATCTGTGGCCAGATAGGTCCCAGAGGCTGAGTCCTCTTTTGCAGATAGGTGCTTGTGTGCCTGCTTTCAGCAAAAACTGTTGGGATATCTTTCCTAAAATGTTTGTAATAGCGGTTGTTTTGAACCTTCATTTCTCTTTCTTTTCTCTCACCCTTTTGAAGCAGACCCTCTCCACTGTGTTGAATGTACAGACATGTTCCACTCAACCCATCATCTGATGTTCAACTTTTCATTTTTCTTAACTACAAATGTAGAATAGAGGCATGCAAGGATTTTTAACAACAGTTCTGTTTAAATGAAAAAGAAAACACATCTGCAGATGCGGGCTTTCCTATGCCATCTGAAAAATTCAGCTTGGAACAGATGAGGGCACAGTTTCAGCATCAGAGAGTCCTTCACTCTAACACGCTCTGGGGGCTTTGGGATATGCAAGTGTGCCATGTCTTTTAGTAGGAGACTCATAAATGACTTACAAATGAGGCTACTTAAGCAAGGCAAATGTAAGTAACTTCCTTAACAATCCGTAACATCACAAAATTCTATACATTACTTTAAACATTTAGATTATATTGCTGTTCAGGTAGACGTCAGCTGTACATATAGAGATATGATCTGGTAAAAGTATTTTTTTCACTTTTTAAGATGGGAAATATATATATTTATATGATTCTTGCCCAGATGTTTCAATTTATTTGACATTCCATGGTCTTGGCCTTGCCATGATTTTCCTTCCTTTCTGGATCTGTCCCTCTGTTTAGCTGCCAGAGGAATGCAGCTGACATCTAAGAAGTTTACTTGATGTATCTTAAATATTCTGATTTATCACTTGCTGTTTCACCTGGTGGGGTCAATCTACCCTTTTGATGTGCAATGTAACACTTCTCTCAATTAACCTCTATCTATTGGAATTTTGACTGCCAGCTAAGGGAGTGCTTCCTGGTGGCATCTCTTGGGTAATACACAGCTGCAGTAAGTTTGAAATGTTTTCTTTCACATCTATCTTTCTGATCACTACACTACTTTTTCTGATTTAAAAAGAAAATTGTCATTACAAAGAGCAGCAAGCGAAGCATCCTGTCTCTCTTTAGCATTCTGATTCTTTTTTTTAGACAGACCTTAGCTCCTATTCTAAAAATAGTTTGAATGACAAGGTCATATAATGTGACTCTCCCACTTAAACAATATTAGGCAGTAATTTTTCAGTTCATACTATTCCATAGTGCTCTGCTCTTACTATATTACAGAGATGAGAACTGAACCTGAAAAATAGGAAAAAAAAAAAAAGCCAAAAGAGCATTTTACATACATTCAAATTCTGGAGGGGAAAAAAAAATTGAAGTTGATTCTGGGCACCTTCCTTTTTTTCAGTTGTTTACAGTACACTGCTGAATCTTTGACAAGTTTCTTTGCTTGTCATACAAAGACAGCAGCTCCTCTAATCTTAAACAGAGTAACTATTAACAAACACACAATCACTTACATGCCCCAACCAACAGACACAACACACAAACAAATTAAAGCAGATTTGTTTATTCCTAAATTTAACATAATAAATCTTTTTTTTTTTTTTTTTGCATAAATTGTTCTTTCCTCTCCCTAAAATATCTAGTTTCTAGAGTAGTATGTGAGCAATCGTCCTATAATTTGGTTAAGAACTTGAAGAACAAGGCGGAGGCAATATGCACATCTTCCCCCTTCTTTCTATTTGGCAAAATGGAATATGGGGATGCTACCTTGTAAGCTGACACTAATATCCATCTAGAATAAGCCGGTCAGGAAGGCTCTGTAGAGGATCAGGCTTCCTGTAAGGGCAAGTGGGAACATTCATTTTATTATGAAATAAGCACCTAAAATAAATAGCATTCTTTGATATAGGAAGTCTGTCCATATAGAGGACACCCTTATCTCCCTTCTCCATATGTCTGCTTCAAAACAGCAACTCTGGAAAGAATCTATATAGCTACTTTAAACTTTACACCAAAATACACTAAAAGAAATTAATGTATTTATTCCAAAGAATAAATCCAAGGATAATCCAAAATAAACAAATATAAAAGTTGTTACCAATCACTTCAATAAAAACAAATGCTAGGACATAAGCATCACCAGTTAAGGTAAGGATTCACAATGGAAAATTACAACTATTTTTGGGTTTGCCCTGCCTTCTCTTAACATCTCTATGAGCATCATGTCTAGTCCCAGCCAGAAGCTCTATAAATAGTTCCTAAACTCAAAGTCTGAAGGTTATGGGATGTAGGAAGCCTCTACTTCTCCTTGTCTAGTCATTCAAGCAGTTATGGTCTAGGGTTACTTGCTAAAGCAGGGTCTGCAGACAAGGCAAGACTTAATTAACAGAAGCATTATTACGGGCCGATCGAGGATTTATAATTAACACTTGTGTGACTCTTTAAAATACTTCTGTGGCATCTAAATGTGGGACCTAATTAGGTGGAATGATTCACCGGATCCAAGGCATCTAAGCTGGAAAGATGTTGTACAGCTGGGGAGAGAGATGCACTTTCAGAGGGACATTCAGGTCCTCTGATTAATACCTCTGGTGGTGGTCTCTGTCCATTTTGGCTTTGGGATTTTTCAGTTAGTTTCCCACTGACAGGAGAGGAGAGGGGGAGGAATTCAGAGTTTATAATGAATATTTCAGTCCTTTGAACATTTTCCCTTTCATGTACAGTCCTTTGTTTATTCGTTTTGTGCATTTAAAATGTTTTTTTCTTTTGTGCTCATTTGAAAAGATATATAGCCATTTAAAAAAACCATTATTTATGTGACTTCCATTATTTGAATGATAATTGGTTTAGAGGAAAGGCTGAGAAAGTTGGGATTGTTTAGCTTGGAGAAGAGAAGAACTCTGGGGAGACCTTAATGTGACCTTACAATACTTAAAGGGGGCTGCTAAGAAAGATGGGCAGAAACTTCTGGTAGAGTCAGTTGTGAAAATACAAGTAGTAGTGGTTTTAAACTACAAAAGAGTAGATTCAGATTAGCTATAAGGAAGAAATTCTTTACTGTAAGGGTAGTGAGGCACTGGAACAAGTTGCCCAGGGAGAAAGTAGATGCCCCATGTCTGGTAACAATCAAGATCGGGTTGGATGGGGCTCTGAGCAACCTGATCTAGTGGAAGATGCCCTTGCTTATTACAAGAGATGTTGTGCTTGGTGACTTTTATTGGTCCCTTTCAATCCAAACTATTCTATGATAGATGTCAAGCCAAGTATTCTTCTCAGTGCTGCCTGGTTACAGCTTGTTCCCTTTGTCCCCTAGGGGCAGTGTCTTCTGCAAGGTATGGTTATCCCTAGCTCTCCTTAGAACCTCACATTCTTCAATTACTTACAAAAAATGTAATTCATTAATCTGATTAATGTGAATTGCTCAGAATATTGGTCAAGGAATTGATTGGATCCTCAGTATTTGCAAAGTGTTTGAAGAAAATTTCTATTTCCTTCTAACTTAAGTCCATGTACTGTCACTTGTCATTTATCTATGCGTGGTAATATATTCATTCTCACAGGAGCTTCTACCATATGTTCAACCACTGCTAAAAGTAAACTTTGAAAAGGCAGGAGTTTTGAAGTGATTGATCTTTCAGAAACAGAAAATAAACAGGAACTGAACAGGTGCCCCAGATTCATTGCCCGTAATTCTGCTAAATCAAACTTTTTGTGTTGTGTAGGTGTCTGGTGATGCCCACCACAGTGATTCACCTCCCTTTATTTTATACTCTATTTGTTTTTCCTGGCTTTCTCCAGTGAGAGGAAAGCAAACATCACTGAGGTATATTACATATCTGCTCCTTCCAGAATGAGATGAGCTTTAGTTTTAGCAGACAGCTAAGAACCCATAAAAATGAGTTGTCCTGTTTTTCTCAGACTCAAAGCAAATTGACATGGTTGTTGGATTTCCTGTAGTTTGTTTAACAAACAAACAAAACAAAGAAAACTTTAATCTGCACGAAGATGACAGAAAACATTTTAAAGCTGATGGCAGTTGTTCTTAGACCCTCATCACTTTAAATAACTTTGAGTGAGATGCTGCTATGACAGTTTTCTATTTAGCTAAAAATAAAACAGGAGTCTTGGAATTATATTCTAGTTCTACACTTTTCTACCTAAAGTGAGTTTGCACAACATGGATGGCAGTTTGATAATGGCCTGTTTATTATAGGGCCTGCCTAATTTGGGGGTCTAGTTTAGCCAGTTGTTATAGCAGATCAGTATGATGAAGGAAGATGAATAGGATGGTGTTCAGATTACATTTGTTAGAATAGCAAAACATCTACCTTTACCAACAGCTAGGCTCATTTTGTCGCAGGACATTATGAAGTAAAGTTATTTAAGGAACTAATCATTGTTCAAGTAACTTGTATTAATCTATTTTTTTTGGTTTATGTGAAATCACCATAATAAAGTTGTTTACTTAAATCAGATAGATAGATAGATAGATAGATAGATAGATACTAAGCTTGAATTTCAACCTACTACTCACACGCGGCCATGTGTCTGTCAAAGAGCCTTTGTTCACTCTGCAGAAGTTTTAAAATGAAAATAAGAGAGACAAAAAATGGGAGAAAACATGGTTCATGAGTTGTCTTAGATCATCATAAATTGCTAATAACTCCCTATCTCCCAGAACTCAGACCCTATTATGTCATTAGCATTTAAAGCATTTGGACTTCTTGATATAATTCAGAAAAACAGAGCTTGTTCAGACTTAAACCTCAGATGCAGTGTCAACATCCTAAATATTTTTGCTTAATTGTTGTACAATTGTGGAAAAAATCTCCATAGCTTTAGGAGAGTTGTCTCGGTTGCAGCGAGGGGGCGGAGCTTAGAGCCATATGGGCATGGCTAGGTTGCTAATCTATACCACCAACATCTTCACTGCGGGCTGTGGTTCCAGGGGGAGAAAAAAGGAAAGCACCCCTGGAACTGCATGATTTTGTCTCCCTCTGTCCATCAGGGATGTTGTAAGGATCAGCCCTGCAGACCTCGTCCTCTGCCACTGACAGCCATCCCCTTCCCGTAGCTCCAAGACAAGGCACCAAGGTGTGGTGCTGAAAAAGCAGCACCAGTACAGGGGGCAGACACAGGGAGCAGAGCAGCAGAGAGGAGCTGGAGTGTAGCCGAGTCTGACCTGAGCCAAAAGGAACCGAGATAAGCTGGAAGGAAATAGAAAGCCAAAGGGAACCAAGTGGAACCAGGCAGAGCAGTCAAAAGTTGCAATGAGGAATCAAGTCCAGCATCTAATGTGGCACATACTTTTGTTTTTAATATTGCGGCTGTTCCTCTTTGGCTCTTATTTCATTGCTGTTTGCTTTCACTAAATTATTATCTCAACCCATAGTCTCCGCTGTTGTCCCTCTCCTGCTGAAGGGGGCAAGGGGGAGTGGCTTAACTGGAGTTTCATTTCCAGCTGGTTTTAAATAACCACAATCCTGAGCTCCCTTTCAATGTCATTTGTCATTGCATCTGAAGTGAAACAATAGTCACTCATGGGCTTTTATAAACATATTTAGTTCATGAGCATAGACCATTTAGAAGAAGTAGAAGACATTTTCATTACGCAACTTGTCATTTGGCAGTATCTCAAGTATAATCTCTTTAGGAAACAAAACTTTTGTTGCATATTTTTTTCCTCATTGGAAGTAGGGTTCAGCATTTGTATGACAGTTTTCTTAAACTAAAATAGTCTACAGCTTATCTTTATTATTTTTCATGCCTATTCATTCAACTAGACCTTCCAGCATTGAACTAACATAGCAGGGTAAAGATTTTATGTTACTGTAACTAACTATTTGAAAAGAAGTGAATGAACTGAGACTGTAGAAATGCCAACATTAAAAAAATTAAACTAGGGTATACAATCCCAAGACTTTTATTGTAATATCTCTCCAAACCACTTTCAGGGTGTCTACATCTGCCTGAAACACCTCAAGTTATTTTAACAGATTCAGAATTGCACAAATCCATCCTTAGGATTTTAATAGTCATATACCCTTGAGCAAAATTCTTCCTCCAAAATATAGGAAAAGGTGTCCAAAATAGTCATAAGAATGTGTGAGAATTTCAGTTTACAGACATTTATGTTGGAATTAGACTCCACCTTTACATTACAGAATCTTTTCTGTATCAAGTTGTCTTAAAATGACAAATTGCATAAAAATATAATTTTAATTCTTTTAACTTTACTTCTGTCATGGAAGCTTCAGTTTATAAATTCAGCTCTGAAACACAGACTGAGAAACATCCCTTTTTAACGACAAAATTATTCTTTTCAGAGGAAGAACAGTGGTGCATTCATATGCACAACTGACATCTCATCACATAATGACCCACAGCCTGAAAAAAACCTGAAAATAAAGACTGTGTTTGCTGATAATAGATTCATTAGGATCTCTATCCTGCTGCCAACAGGCACAGGAAAATGTTTTTTGGCTACATGTGCTGGCTACTCCTAGTGTTGATGGAAGAACTGAAACATCTTTCAAGAGAATCCAAGTGAAAGGAGATCTTTGTTCTGTGTTCCAGTGGGACTGAAAACACACATTTTGAAACTCAAAGGTGTATGCACTAGGAAGACTTAGATGATGTTTGTTAACAGAGGAGGTTCCAACAGGGGAAGTTAGACTAAATGTGTCACTGTCAAATTTATGATGAGTTCTAGAGGCCCAGAAACTTCTAGGTTCCAAGAAATCCCAAAGTAATGCAGAATATGAAGGAAAACTATTTTGCATGTACTTTACAAAAGCAGATTCATTGACTGCATAATTTTATTTGAATAAAATATTTAAATTGAAGTTCAAACTTAGCTTACTAAGAACAGAAAATATTTCCATGGTGTAGCTAGCAAGACATCGAAAAAAAGTATATCTGTGGAAAGCATTCAGTTATTTTATTAGGCCCTAAGCATAGCTATTAGTTGCATATTACTGTTTTAAATATAAATATTACTTCTAAATTTATTTCTTCTTTTATGTTCTATTTTAAAAATCTTCATGCTATGAGTGATTGAGGAAATAAGTGGGTTCAAATTTAGTTAGTGGTAAGAGATATCAGCTCTTGGGGTGATCATAGGGATGCTCACATTGCCAAAAGGCCAGGTGACAGGACATGAACTTTGGTGTACCAACATGTGTGAAGGGGACTCCCAAAACTGCCCGAAAGTGCATTTCCCCCCAGAAAGAACATGGTAGCAAGGGTGATGATGAACAGGCAGCTTAAACAATAACCCAGGAATTATCAAGGAACTTTTGAAAAATAAGAAGAGCCAGCTCTAAAAGAAGGTTAAGAAATGTGAAAATTTTATTGGTGAGAGGAGATACTTTGGAGAGGAAAGATCAGCAATAATTCTGGCATGACCCTGTTGCAGCGGGGCTCTGCATAGACTTAGCATCATGGCCCTTCATGGACACCCCCAGCCATGGAAAAGAGTGCAACATTATGAAAACTGGAGTCCAGGACTACCTTCATCTTGTCTGTCTCTCACAAATAGCCTCATCCTGTTGCTTTTCATAGCTTTCACTCCCAGAATCAGGTAGATGGCCATGTATAGAAAACAAAATTGAACTTCTTACATCAATCCTTCTGGCAACAGTAGTAGTAGGAAAAAAGTAAATGAAGACAGCTGTCTACTCTGCCTCTAGTCAACAATTTTTTTTCATCTAATGTAGTATGTAGCACATCCCTGAGATGTAGATAAGGGAGAAGTTGAGGAATAGGAGAGTCCTTCTGCTGATAATTGTTCTATTTTGCATATCTCTCAGGCCAGAGAGATTGCTATGCTATTTGATGTTTTTAGTGATGTTTAGAATACATTTAGCAATTTTAAATTTGTAGTTTGCAGATATAGCGAAGAAAAAAGAAAACATTATTGAAGAATTAGGGATGCTAACATAATCAACTTGAAGAAACATGATAACTTTTTCTTGGTACAAAATAATCTCAGAAGACATATTTACCTTACCTCAATTTTATGAATCATATTTTAATTCATAAAGAATGTTCTGCTAAAAGATCCTATGTGACTATGAGATGAACATTGCTTTTAGTACATCACAAATTATGTCTTTCCATTGTTGATCTGTCTCTTTCTACTACTATCAAATACTTCAGGCAAGTGAGCCCAAACTCAGGAGCCCATCTCCCTCTAAGTATTTAAACATATACAGACACGTAAGCTTAATTTCCCTGCTGAATAGGTTTTAATTCTCCTGCTTAAATATATCATAGAGTTGGGGCTATAATGGCTCAATATATGCTTGAAATTTCTCTCTCCATGAGTACATATGAACAGTTCAGCTGCTACTTTATTGCATCCCTCTTAAAGCACATGGAACCATAGCCTTCCAGAAGAGATTTTAACTGATTCAGACATTTACAACATTTGGATATAATTGGTGTTCCTGGAACCTTTGCTAGAGTCATTACAGGGACTTTGGTTCACCAACAAAGCTTTGAAATGCAGGAAGTTTTGCAAAGAATGTTCCAACATTTTCTTTGCTAAGTTCTCCTGAAGATGTGTATACTTAGGAAATGCTCTCTATTTAAAATGAATAGTCAAATAACTTACGTGTGCAGTTCATAGATGCAGTGGAATATGTGGAAATAGGATGTGCAGTTTGTGAGGATGTCTTATTAACGGGTACTCAACACAAAAGTCTAGGAAAAGAGACAAGAGAAGTAAGAAATTAAACACACACATGCACATACCCTAATGAGCCATAGATAACAGAGACAATATCAAAGACCAGAGATTGCAGGTGCTTGACTGAGACAGGCAGTGAATAGAACTACTCAAAGCCTTAAGAAGATTCATCCAGACGTTTTGTAACTGATAAGAAGTGGGAAACACAATTATCCTGACATTTATGATAAAGAAGAAATTTATTATGGGATATTCAAAGGACTTTGTGAGATTGTGGAGTTTGTAATAGAATGCTTAGGAGAAGGGCCTAAGAAGGTAGTGTGTAAATGACTTGCTGGTCTGGCACCCTTGATTGCATGAGCCCTGGCCATTATCATCACAGTTTGCTGAGTCTTCTTATTAAATTCCCCTCCTTTTTTCTATGTTTTGTCTTTTTTGTCATTTTTCTACATGAGTGTGCTCTGGGTGTCTGTATATATATGTGTGAGACCTGCCAGTGGTCATGAACCTGGACTAACTGGTCAGTGGGAAGAGTGGTCTAAGTGACTGCTATGGAAAATAGAGACAGTGTGCAGACCAAAGGGCCTTACAGGAAGGGGTCTGACAGCTGGAGAGACTGGGACCTGGGGCTGGCTACTGGACAGGCTGATGGTCTAAGGCCAGAGGGAGGGATCCATTTATGTGTGCAGGATGCTACCAAATTGCAAGCTGCACTAGCCAGTGAGTCATACCATATGTCCCGGGAGCCGGTTATTATACAGGCCATAGGTCTGGGGCTGGATACTGGACATACTGGGAGCAGCTACTGGAGGCATTCTAGGACAGGGCCAGTCACCCGAATGTCCCATTTGTGAATGCATGAGTGTAGGCTCTGTTGGTAAGCCTTGAAGTTATTGAGCCTACAGTAAAGAATGGGATCATAGAATCACAGACTCATAGAATGGTTTGGCTTGTGAAAGTTATCTAGTAAAACACTTCTGCAATGAACAGGGACATTTTCAACTGGATTGGGTTTCTCAGAGACCCATCCAACCTGACATTGAAAGGTTCCAGGGATGGGGCATCTAACACCTCTCTGGGCAACGTTTCAGTGTCTCGCTGAAACAATGAAGACTTTCTTGGTCCTGAAGTTCACTGGCTTTGCCATCCCTTTAGTTCATAGTCCTGGGGAAACCTTCTGAATCACACCTTGCATACACAGGGAGGGAGCTGCAGGCACTGGGCTCCTAAGCCTTACCCTGACTCCTTGCAAGAGCCCCAGCCCAATCAAGTCCCTACATGCCTCCACCACAAAACTGTGTGGGGAACAAAAGCAATCAACATGACAAAAAAAGAGAGAAGATGGCCACCAAAGTGAAGAATCAGGGTCCTAATGCCCCATTTCCTACAGTAATGGGATGTTAATTGGGTGAAAACTCTTCTAAAGGAGCCTTCAGCCCTATCATGTGCTACACAGAAGGCCAAACAGCTTCTGGTTCCTGTGAATTTGATCTGGAAGCAGTCAGAATTCTTCCTTGACCAGCAAACTGATGGCTGGTTGGATTGGAGCCACATTAAACAGACCCAGCATACCCAACCGACATTACTAAAAGCAAAAATGTATTTTTTTACTATCTTTTGTACCTAGTGCAGGAGTAGCCTAACATGGCTATCCTCTGTATCACTTAAAGAAGGTGAAATGCAGTTCTGATACAGAATTATCCAAGTACAAGGGAAAAGATTCTTACTTGTCCACAAAAATGCCCAGAGGAAAATCTAAACTATGAAATCAATTTAGTCCTGTACAGATACAGTGCAATATGTCTCCTGTTATGTATCATAAAGTCATGGCCAAGTGTTATTGATAAAGAAACCATTTCTTTTTATCTTTCCAGAGTACAGAAGGGGGAAGAAATGGTGGCAGAAGGGAAGTAATGTTAGTGCTATTTCTTTTGTCAGCTGGTTTTTTCCCATTCTGTTTTGATTTTTGCTGGTTTTCTATTTTGTATCTATATAAGTAATATGTAGGTTGCTGACGAAATCACTTTTCCTTGGCCTCTTTCAAAACACTGGCAAATATATGAGACACCAGAACAAATTTTGCAGTTTTCAGGGAGGGAAAGACTTTCAATTTCATTGACAAATTTAATTCTTTTAGGACTAAAAATGTCACTCACATCTTGGATCTATCTTGTGATTTCCTTGTCTGTTTATTTTATCTAAAATTGTTAAAAAACTGAACAGCTGTTAACTATAGAGGCAAGTACTACAGAATCCCCAGTGCAAAATTACAAGGCAAAATTTGCCTGTGTTACCTTGCTTGCTCTCAAGGGACAGTAAGATACCACATGGTGGTCAAAGCTTATCGGCACTATCAAATCCATTAATGGGTATTAAATCCATTAAAATCAAGGGAATTTTGCTTTTAAACTTATTTATAAAGTGATGGTCTTTGAGGAAGCCATCTGACAAAGTCTTACTTAATCAGTCACATACTATAGCAATTATCTTGAATCATTTTCTTATACCTTAGGAAAAGTATCTTTCCTTCTATCAATAAGCTGTGACAAATAATTCATTCATTGCAAACTGTACCTCAGGTACCTTGTTTTTTTCTTAACCTTCTGCTTGCATATGTATATATATATTCATGTATATATTTATATATATATATATATATATAATCTCAGAATCATAGAATCATAGAATGACGTGGAAGGGAACTTGAAGGTCATCTAGTTCCAACTCCTTGAGGTGGGCAGGGACACCTTCCATCAGACCAGGCTGCTCAGAGGTCCATCTAAACTGACCTTGAACACCTCCAGAGATGGGGCATCCATGTCTTCTCTGGGCAATCTCTTCCAATGCCTCACCACCTTTACAGTAAAGAATTTCTTCCTAATACCCAATCTAAACCTACACTCTTTCAGTTTGAAGCCATTCCCCCTTACTCTGTCACTACTTGTAAACCGTCTCTCTTCATCTTTCCTTAGGCTCTTTTCAGGTACTGGAGGGCTGCAATTAGGTCACCCTAAAGCCTTCTCTTCCCAGGCTGAAAAATCCCAATTCTCCCAGCCTTTCCTCATAGGAGAGGTGCTCCATCACTCTCATCATCCTGGTGGCCCTGCCCTGGACTCCTCCAACAGGTCAATATCCTTCCTGTGCTGGGACCCTAGAGCTGGACGCAGTGCTACAGGTGGGGTGTCATGAGAGCAGAGCAGAGGGGCAGAATGCCCTCTCTCGCCCTGCTGCCCACGCTGCTTTGGATGCAGCCCCAGATACAACTGGCTTTCTGGGTTGCAATAGCTCATTGCTGGGTCATGTCCAGCCTCTCACCCACCAGCACCCCCAACTTCTTCCTGGCAGGGCTGCTATCTATCTGTTCCTCCCCAGCCTGTGTTAATACCACTACCCCAACGCAGGTGCAGCACCTTGCATTTGGTCCTGTTGAACCTCATGAGTTTCTCATGGGCCCACTTTTTAGCTTGTCCAGGTCCCTCTGGATGGCATCCCATCCTTCAGGTGTGTCAGCTGCACCACTCAGCTTGGTATCATCTGCAAATTTACTGAGGGTGCCTTGTCCATGCCATTCATGAAGATATTAAATAACACTGGTCCCAATACAGACCTCTGAGGGTCACCACTTTTCACTGACACTCAACGTGACTCCGAGCCATGTACATAATGCATTTTTTACAGAGGAGATGAGCACATAGAATTATACTGATCAACTTACTATGTTAGGGAGACAAAAGATACATTTAAACTATTCCAAAGATTAATATTTAGTTTTTAAGAAAGAGGTACTCAGCTGGCCTCAGTGTGCCAAGTCAGTCTTTTCATGGGTCGCACTAAGTACCAACACACAGAGAGCATACATAATACAAATCTTGGTAATGCAAAGATCTGTAAAAGGAAGACTGTCATAACACGACACAGAAATACTTGTCTCAGTTTAGATCTTCATCTGTGTAAAATTCAATTACTAATGGTGAGCATTACTGTTATAATAACTTTCAAACCATATTTTCATGATCATTACCCCAAAACTCATCATCAGCCCAAGTGGCTGATTATCATTGTGTCTGGTTTCAGTGAGGAGGCAGAAAAGAGTTACATGCACCTATCCCATCTAAATATTGACATTAAGTATATCTGCTTATGTACAGGTTGATATGAAATACAGAATTCAGTAAATGGAGATCCTTTGCATTTCCATTTGAATTTTCAGTTACCCAAAACAGTGGGAAGCTTGGTAGGTTACTCCTCGCTGAGTCAAGTCAATTAGAGCAAATGCTGTTTGTTTACCAACTCAATATATAAACACATAAATGACAGTATGGGATCTAGTCTAGTATCTTGAGCCACTTCCTCAGAGATACTACTTTAAATTTGCATTATTCTTAGGCTTTTCAACAGTCCTACATTTCGGCATGTGCTGTCTGGAGGACTTCTTGTGCCTGTGGTGGTGGTTTCTATTGCATTACTCCAAACAGATATGGTTTCTTTGCATTTATCAATTCATTTGTTGAGTAGATGTTATCTTTTAGTGTCTATAATAATTTATAACAAGCAGATGAGCACCTTACCTGTATGCTGTGTGTAAAATCTACCTTGGCTAGCTTAAAGCCTACCACCTGCTACTTTCATTTGGATCACTTACAGGGTAAGTAAGTCAGTGAAACGTTGCTTGCTATACACTTATTCATTTAACTCAGTTTTTCAGACCTTTTTTTTTTCCCCTGAGATATCGTATTTGAAAAGTGTTCCTATACACAGTTATTTCTTATAGAATAGAAACAACTTTGATAACTTTGCTCATCCTTGTAGCCTTTATCCAGACACAGACACATTAGAGAATATTATTACTTCATTACTGTACAAATTTTGACATTCAAGTGGAGGAATGGAGGCAGAATTTCAAATAGAATTTGAGATGCAGGTATGTAATGGATTTATACAGCAGCATAATGATTTTCCAGTATTATTTTTTTTCTCTGTTCTATTTCTAACAACTTCTAATATCTCATTCACTTTTCTTTACTGTCACAGTGTATTGAAGTATCACTCTCACAGATTTTTCTCTCATAGTCCTAAGAGTTTTTTTCAAACACTGATACTTGGCTCAGAAAACATCATTATATATATAAATTTTATTTTTTTCGGGTGTTTCCCTTGTACATAATTTCATTTATGTACCACTCCATTTCCAAGTCCCTTATTATTATGCAGATTTAATTTTTATAATTATTAACACTCATTCTTTGTCTTTATTACTGTTAGAATCATCAGCAAACTTTGTCATACAATTTTTTTCAGATCATTTATGAGTATAGGGAATAAAAAGCTCTCTCAGAAACTTTTATTTATGATAGTACTAATGCTTTCTTTTGTTTCTTGTAGCTTAATAACTTACACATCCATCTGAGAACCTTAACTCTTTTGCTGTCACAACTAAATTTCTTTAAGAGTGTTTGGAGAAGGATCTTACTAAATGCTTTTTCGAAATCCAGAAAAGTGTATCAACTTGGTTAGCACTGTTTACATTTTTCAAGAGCTCTAATAGATGATTCTGCTACTAAAGTAATTCTGATTCAACTCATGTATTATATTTATCCATGTGTTTACAAGTCCCTCTCCTAAGGTCATTTTGCTCACTAGAGCAGTTTACTTGGCTGCAGTTTTTCAGATTTTGTACAAAGCTCTCTAAAGAATCACTTCCACTTTAACCACCTTCCAGTCATAAGGCAGTTTTAGGAAGACATGAATCAACAACATTCATAAATCAGTTAATTCTTTTTTCAGTTCCTTCAGAACAGTTAAGCAAATTACAGCAGAAATTTGATAGTTATGAGTCTATCAACTACTCTGTAACATGTTATACTGACATTTCAGCTCGAGACGGTACTGTGATAAACACATCCAGGAAGGCAGTTTGACCTCTCCATGGTTTTCCATTCTTAAGCCAGATATAGAATTTTGCATGTCCACAGAAGTGAAACAGAGCCCAGCATACCATCAAATAAAGTAAAATAAACTTAAAGAATAGTTGCAGAGGCACCCTTGTCTAGCAGTCAGACACCCACACAGCTGCTTACTCACCGCCTCTTGTCCACAACACAGGGGCAGAAGATAGATTGGAAAACCTCATGGATCGAGATAAAGACAGAAAGATCACTTAGCAATAATTGTCATCAGCAAACAGAATCTGGAGATAAATAAATTTAATTTATTGACAAAAGTTTGGATAGTTAAAAACACAGACATTAAAACACCATCTTCCCCTCACCTTTTCCTTTTCCCAGGCTCAATTTCAATCTTACGTTCCTGACTCTTCTACATTTCTCCTCCTTGTTCGGGGCAGGTGAATAGAGAGCAGGGGTTGTGGTCAGTCTGAAACAACTTCTGTCTACAGCCCCTTCCTCCTCCCACTTCTTCCCTGCTCCAGTGTGAGGTCTCTCCAAAAGTTTCAGTCCTTCACAATGAACCTGCTCCAGATTAGAGTCCCCCATGAGCACAGTGTCCATATTTGGTCCACTGTGATATCTTGCACAGACTGCTGGGGAATATCTGCTCCAACACCTAGAGCACCATCTCCCCTTCCTCCCTCTCTGACCCTGGTGGTTGCAGGGATGCTTTTTTTAGCTCACTCCTCACTTCATGTCAGTGTTTTCGCTCATTCTCCCAGAGGCACCACCTACTTTGTTGACAGGCTCAGCTGTGTCCATCACTGGGTCCATTGGAGCTGAGTGGGAATAACTGTGTGCAGCACGAAGCAGCTCTGGCCTCTCCTCACAGAGGCCACCCCATAGCTGCTCTGTCAGCACCTGGGCACTGGCAGCACACACAGTGCCTAAATTTCCTGTAAGCCAGCAGAGATACCTGGGAAGGGGATCAGCCAATGTGTTCCACAGAGAAAGGACTTGCTGTGACAGATGTAACATTAAGAATGTGAAGAAACACAGAATTTAGTAGTGGGCCAACTTAAGACATCCACTGCAAAGGGTCTTTGTTTTCGTACCAAAGCTAGTGTCTAAATTCCTTCTGCATTGACTGGAGAGATTCACATCAGTTGCCATAATATTTCCTAAATGAAGACTGAAGTAAAAACAAGACTAAGAAACACTGAAGAAACAGAGTATGTCAAATCCTTCTTCTCTCTTTGGGTTAAGTACATGAATGGCAAAAACTCTCTGAAAAGTAAAAACCTAAATTTTCTCTTTTTTAACATAAAGGAAAGAAGTCTAAGATAATGAAAGCCATCCAGTTCCTAAGAATAGATAGATTTCCTTGCACTGAGGAGCTTTGGAGTCTAGAAGTCTCCACACTCCAGAGACAATGCTTGAATGAGCCAACCATCTACTAATGTGAAATTTACCAATTCATCAATTGATGATGACTCAGAGCTCCAGATGTGTCTCGAAGAGTAGAGCCAGAATTGTACTGTCTTCCTGCTCCAGTGCTTCTTAATAGTAAGCTTAAATGTCACCTTGCTCAACAGGTGACAATTATGAAACACATTTTTGGTGCTCAGTATATGGAGTGCTTAGTCACACTATTGGTGATTCTACTCATCTCAATACAGAGTATTGAAACAGCTGGCTAGTGGTGATTATATGATTCATCAAAGGTCAAAAAAAGCTAGTAACTGTGCTGGGAAATTGAATATTATTCCAGTTAGGCTAGTGTTGCTATGACCTAGGTATCTTTCTCACTCTAGCCACAAGACTACCAAAGCAGCTGCAAAACTATTTTATGTTCTAGGCAGATGGAAAAAATCAGGAACTCCTGAGGTTGCCAGGCTGCAATCTGGGACTAACTACTGCAATCATCCATGTAAAGACTATGAAGGAAAAGTGACATGGGGGAATAAGATTACCAGTGCTAAAATAATTACTTTTTTGTACAAAGAAGAAAGCTCTGCATGAACTGTAGAGCTTCTGAGATAAACAGGCACATATGATTGTGTCAGTGTAATTTGGAGAGAAGTGGGAGAAGTGAAGCAGAAGTTTTTGTCCCCCAAGGAACTGTTCCTGCAGCCCACATCAACAGAGGCATACACACTGCATAGTGCCATGTAGCCTGACCCATCAGAAGAATAATTTAATCTTCAGAACTTTCAAATTCTTGTCTCTCTGAGCCACTTAGGTTCAATTCTTTTAATTAACATTTAAATGAGATTACAATTCCCTGCTTGGAGTTTCAAAGGTCACTAGGACTTTACAGCATTAGGCAATGTCCCTTTCATATTAAAGGATTTGAGAAAATATCTCATATCCAGGCATTTTACACTTTCCAGTACTGTTGATCTGGATTTATTTTGCTGCTTCCTCTTTAACTGCTGATTTTTCCTGGGCTTGATAAGTAATACAGCCAGAAAAATGTGCATGGTCCAGATTTTCCCAAAAGTTAAATAAATAAAAATTCCATTGTCAAAATTAATTTCTATATAATATAAAGCACAGAACTGCTCTTGCTAAATACTCTGGTCTTTTTTGCTTTCCTCATTTGTCACAGATTGTTTATCTTTCCCCCATTTCCATCTTTTTATTAAATTATTAATGTTCTCTATGTACTCATTTACCTGTTCCTTCATCCTCTGAAAGACCTGAGTATACACAGTGCAGTAACATTTCTCACAAGTTATAAGCTTGAGCTTTATGATATAAGCCAGCATATAAGCAACAGGCACAGGTGAGGGGTGACTTAATTATAGCTAAATTTTAGCGGACTTAAAAGAAAGCAAGAAGGGGTTGTACTGAGTTTGTGTGGCCAGGTTTTGGTAGCAGGGGACTACAGGGGTGGCTTCTCTGAGGAGCTGATAGAAGCTCCTCCCATGTCCAGCAGAGCCAATAGCAGCTGGCTCCAATAAGGACCTGCAACTGGCCAAGGCTGAGCCCACCAGTGATGGTGATAGTGCTTCTGGGATAATGAATTTAAGAAGGAGGGGAAAAAACCCCTGCAAATGCAGACAGAGAGAGAAGTGATAATATGGGAGGAAAAACAGCTCAGAGTACACCAAGGTCAGTGAAGAAGGAGGGGGAGGAGGTGTTCCAGGCACTGGAGGAAAGATTCCCCTGCAGCCCCTGGTGTAGCCCATGGGGAAGCAGCTGTGCTCCTGCAGCCCATGGAGGTTCATGATGAAGCAGCAATCCACCTGCGGCTTGTGGAGGACTCCATGCAGGCAGGTGTACCTGAGAGAGGCTGTGACCCCACTGGGAGCCTGCACTGAAGCAGGCACCTGGCAGGACCTGTGGCCCCATGAAGAGAGGACCGTCACTCTGCAGGGGTTTGGAGCAGGTTTACAGGCAGGACTTGTGACCCCATGGAAGACCAAAGCTGGAGTAGCCTGTTCCTGAAGGACTACGCCTTGTGAAAGAGACACCCAAAGGAGCAGTTCATGATGAACTGCAGCCTGTGGGAAGGACTCACTGTGCAGACGTTTGTGGAGGGCTGTCTCCAATGGGATACTCAGGTTTGGTTGTTGCCTGGGCAGTGTCCAATGGTAGTACAAAGCTGTAGGAAAGTCAGGTATGCAAGTTTATGTCACTTATTTAACCACAGAGAAGCATGTATTGAGCTGCCTTTCCATTTTCCTTTTTATTTCCTTTGTATTGTGATTCCTGACAGTGCTGGCATACCCCATTTCATTTAATCATGCGAGTCTCTGACTTTTGCTGTATCCAGCATTTATTCTATTGTCTGCATCTCTGTTCTCCTGGCTGAGGGGTGAAAGGGATACAATTGATTTAACTTATGTGTCTTAAGAAGAGAAAACAGTCTTAAATTAGCTCCTAAATGTATCTGCCTGTTCAATGGAGAGAGGAACCAACTTCCGAAGGCCCCCAGCTATGGTACAAATCTATTATATTCAGGTAGAGCCCTAATGTGGTTACTTTAGGTGCAGGTTAGGAGCTAGAAGCTGGCAATTATTCCCTTTGCTAAACTTGTAAGGGGTATTTAAGTTTCTGATAGACCAAGCTGACCTTGGAGAAGGTCGAACTTTACCTCTGGGTTTGCTTCAGTTCTGAATCTAAAGAGTGCCTGACTCATTGTCAATTATACCTAAACAGGACTCACAAACTCATAATTCTTCTAAGTGAACTGAACTTCTCATGAACTGTGAGGCTCTATTTCTTTTTGAATTGAAGTATTTTCAGAACATGCCTTATGCCTGAAATTCTTCTACCTGCTGGGATCATATGGAAAGGATGATGTTCTCTTAGCCAGTATGCCATTGTGATTCCTGGAATAACTGCCTCCCAAAAGTAAACACAGGTTTTATGTTTAAAAGGCCTAGCTAGTGAACTCCAAGAAAAAAATCTGTAAAGCACACACAGTGTGGACAGCCATGGAAACCAGACCTGGGAGAGATTTGAGAACAAAGTTATTTGACACTGTGACAGTATTTCGATATTTCATATCTTCCTTGTAAAACTAGTCCTTCACAGATAATATAATATTTCATTACAAAAGAACAACATGTTCTTCAGGATCTTTTTAAACTGAATCTATTACTGTAATCACAGTATGATCAAAGGCATGCAGTGGGAAGCTGGCCAGTGTGACAGAATAACAACTTCCTGGTGTAGAAACAAAGGGAATGCAGCCACACTTGTCATTTGTCATAGTGAGAATGTTTGACTAATACTGAAAATCAAAGCAAGAATTATCTATGAACCACAACACAAAAGCACTGTACAGTAAATCTCCCATCTAGCAATTAGACAGCAAGTGAGCAAGTCATGGATAAGAAGAATGCCTCTACATGTCACTTCAGGGTAACATTTTAAATAGAAGAATCCTGGAGAAGTGAAGAAAGATAATCAATATGGTTATTAATGACCATAATTTCACACAAACATCTGGGAAATTAAGCATGCTCTTTAGGAGTTGTTTCTTGCAGTAACTTGTAAAGGAATGAATAAGTTGCAAGCCAACTTCATATCAATATATTGAGTGATGTGGTAGCAATGATATTTATTTCAGCCTGAAAACTTTTCAGACATTAAATACTAATATAAAAACATCTAAAAAATGTTTTTAAAATAATTTTATTTTTGTTGTTTTCTTGCATGCAGCTTTACCTTTATAGCTAAATACTTGGGTTCTCCTGAATCTGAATAGCTCAGATTTAAAATATAAAAATAAATTAAAAACATATGGGGGAAAGAGGCACTTAAGTGAAAAAGTCTGTATGTTGCATTTAATATGACACATACTGAAGTAAGAGAATAAGGTTTTGTCAAGTCTTGGGAAAACTCCTTTGCATTCTGAATGTTTGTGCAGAGGCTCATAGTACTTCCCTTTGGGTTGAAAGTGACTTGAGTGAACACTGGTTAGGCATTGATTAGGGTCTAACTTTTTACACTAGTGAAGCACAGTCAAAATGTGCACCTAAAATTTGCATATCTTATAGCAAAAATCTCCTTACCAACACAGACTGATTTTCACCAACACCAGCAGTACACTGCCAATAAGAAAAGGCAGTTTGACTTATGTGTATTGTGGATTTTAGGACTGAATAATGTTCATTAAAGTGCAATCCTTATAACTCCTAGTAAGTGCCCAGAGTTTTCCCACTTGGCTCAGTAAGTGTTCCATAAAATATTGGTTTCTTTTACTTTTCATTTCTTTTGAGTGGAAAACAAGCATTGTTGCCATTGCATGCTGTTTTGACCTGAAGAAAGTAATATATAATATATTCATAAGCTTAAATTCCATTGAGAGCTATTGATGTCCGAATGTTTAGTTGATTGTGTTCACCATTTTTAATAATTCAAATAAGCAACAAGAAAGTGTTTGGCAAGCAGTGATTAAGAATATCTGTTATTCATAATCATTTTTGTCTAATTAGTTAACATAGTAATTATTTCTTGATTGGAAAGCTTTTTGAAGGAGAATACCTGGAAGCTAAATCTTGAATTTGGGCCCAAACATTAAAACAAAAATCTAATTATCTGCCACATAATTGTATGGCAATAGATCTGAAAAACAGCAGCAAATTTCTCGTATGTTAACTGTGATTGCTGATGTTTACTAATCAGTTTTCTGCCTGTAGCATCACCTTTACCTATGAAGTGAATGGTATCAAGAAGACATGAACCATCTTGGAAGTTGTTTTAATTCTAATCTTTCAGAAACAATGTACTTCCATGAATTTGATGATGAGAGAGAGACACTCCCCAAGCCATTCCATTCAGAACTGGTGTTTTTCCTGTTAGTCACCTGTAGGTAAGGCCCAGCCAGGGAACTTTTCCTCTCTCATGTCTGAGAACTGCAGTCAGTGACTTCTGTTTTACACATACACCTCTCATTTAGAATGGAAAAGTGCAAAGCTTCAGGTAGCTTAGGTATTAGTCTCAGTCTTCTGGTCTTCTATTGTGATTTGATTTCGATAAAATTTTTTTGTTATTATGTTTACTCTTTGCCTATTTTCTAATTTGAATCATTAGACTCAACTTTTCTTTACATTAAATTTGTCATGGTTTTGTTACATACAACAAAGAAGGGAAGTCAGCCAACAGTTCATAATTTTAATCGTTGTGACAGCAACCTCTCAGACATTACAGAGGTAGGTCCACTCTCACTTACTCCACCTCTTTTCCAACACAAATTAGTTTTTCCTACTCTGTCTTGATTAGAAAAATTACCTTATGTTTCCTTCATTTTGCTCATAGCCAGATACATCCATAATATCTCTATACACTGTCCTTATCTGTTGTTAGGCATTCCTGTTCTGAGGCTAAATTTGGCTTTAATGCTATACAATATCTAAAGAACAGCAGCAATAAACCTTACAGCAATATATACCAATTAAACCACAATGCCTTTATGTAAATTTTTTTCTGTTCTCTTATTTATTGACAGATTTTTTTTTTTTAATTACAACACAATGAAACAATGGTAAGTACATAAGATGCAATAGTATAAAAAGCTGTTTTAACCCTTCCCTTGGTTAAGACACTTACAGCAGACAAGAACTGCCCCACCCAAATTCCCCCTTCTCAAATGAAAACAAAAAATAAATATAAATTAATAAATATAAAACAAATCACTGCACAGCCCTTAACTCTTTGATTGCCATGGCAAGAACCATAATGATGATTCTAGCGTGTGACGTTCGCTGGTTAAAGGTTGCCGCAGCAGTCAAAGGGTTATAGCATTGTAAACATAAGTACTTTGTTGAAAATGTTCAGTCATGTTAATGGTCTACAGCAATGAGATTATTATTATGACCCCTTGACCTTTAATGACACAACAGTATAAGGAGTTAAAGAGATTAGCTTGGTGAGCTGTTACATAGATTAATTAACCCATTTAGTTTAACAATGCACTATGAGGTCTTGATTTACTAACAAAAGACAAGTTGTGTATAATAAAACACTGTTCAATGCATTGATCAATAAAATCAATGAAAAAAAATCAGTCTAAGCACCACAAAATTTTGCCTGATTATATCTGACAGTCATAATACACTTTAGCACCATTTAGTCAGCCTTGCATTTGCACACAAACAAGCTTTGTGTTTGTCAGTAGAAGCTACCTGAAGAAATAACATATGTCAGTTATAAAAAGGTTACTGTATAGAATGCTGTGTGAGCCAATAAAATAAAATAACAATAATAAAATGAAATTCAGTTGCAGAAAGCAAATAAATGCTCCAGTTATTTTGGTACTAACACACATCCTAATAAGCGGAACATGGGCATGAAATGAATGTGGAGTTATGCAGAGAAAAGAGAATAAAAATGAGAAATTTGTTTCACACAGGGAAATCATCACATACATATTCTGACTTATTTGTCAGGCTTTGAAAATTAAATGAGCAACTGTTGGGTGGTTGAAGATGTAGAGCTTGAAGGGTTGATATTTAACAATATGTGAGTTTTATGATCATGTTATGCATAAAACCACTTTCAGAGATATCCTATCAACTGCACAAACACCCTTGTCTCTGCATGAAAGGTTGATTTCCTCTTTCTCAGACATGGAGGATAAATAAGTGAATCACTGTGTGGGCAAAGCCACAATTGTAGTAGCTTCTAGCTAACATATTGGAACCAGAACAATTTCTGTTGGAATTACAGGGATGAAGAAATGTCAACAAGAAGGAAAATGGAATCAGCTGCTAAAATAACACCCAACAAGCAGAACTAAGGAAGAAATCAAGTTCTCATAGATACAAGAATACAGCATATGGAAAGAAAGCAAGGTGCATGTTATTCATTAAGAGACACAAGGATGTGTATGAAGCAATGTACCCTTCTCGTATATATCCATATCAAACTCTAGTTGACTACAGAGTGACAAAACTAGCTGCACATGCTTTAACTGCTAACAATACTACCACAGGACAGGCAAGGAGAAGACATTGCATCCCTGAAACACTTTCTGATCATATAGGAACACCTATAACAGAAAGCAAACCTCAGAAGTCAAACACCTGCACCTTTCTCTTCAAGCTGCGACTGAACTGAGCAATGAATCTAATACTACAGTAGCAGATGACAGAGAGAGTTCTTTATAAATATGTTGTTTGTGATAACGAAAAATTAGGATCAATCAGAAAACAGTGCATAATAGCAAAGCATTCTGCCATGCAACAGTGTTAGCCTATTATGCTACAGCAGTAAGGTAATGGCGATTGATGTATGTGTATGAACTGACTTGTGGTAGAGGAAGGAGTTCAGCCATAAAATTCTTGTCTGAACATCCATGACACAGATTATAGGCATCAGAATACAAAGGAGGAAGAGAACAGGTTAAAGATGAGAACTGGAACCACTGGAAATAACAGACTGTTGGAATGCAGCTTTCTAGTCTGCTCCCCTTTCAGAGATGTCATAGGCCATACATACAAATGGTATGCAATGGCTGGCATCAAAAATGGTTTCTGCTGTTACACTATTGTACATCTGACAAGTCAAGTATTTCCAAGATGCAAATAAAGAATCCATGATGATCAGTGTTGACTGTAACATGCCTTTTTCATAAAGGACTAAAGGATGGCAATGTCAGTGGATGGTAAAGACTTCAATAATCTGATCTTAGTTAGAGCTCAGTGTTGGAGTACTGGACAATGAACCAGATTCAGTGAAAGATATACATCAAGTTCCACAAATATTCACAGGAGATTTGAGAAGGTACTACCTCTTCACTGTAATTCCTAGTGACAAAGTGTAAAAAGTTGTATATGATTAAATGAGACAGACAACAAAATTGTTTTTTCTTTGCTTCTTTGTATAATGAACAGATCATTTCCCACTTGCCTACCAAGAGAATATAAAATTAAATATCACCTTAATTAATCAGAAAACATGTCAAGGTGCAGTGAGAAAAGGGGGTGGAGGGGAATCAGAAGTTTGACTGTATTTATCAATTTACATATAGAAATAGAAATAGATGATCCATCTAATGGCCATAAAAACATTTGTCATATCACACACTTCAGGACTATCATGGAAATAAAGATACATGGCTGTAATATAAACTAACAGAGGTTAAAGGCTTCTTTGTCCTTCAGTATTTTATTCAGTGGAGTTCTTCAAATCATCTTAGATCTAATTTCTGAGAACAAACAGAAGGACATTTCACTGTGACCAGTTTTTGCACAGAGATTCAGGTTAATATTAGTTTGACTAAATCTATCTCAAAAGATTTTGATTGCACCAGATAAATAATTTACTACATATATTACTATATATATTTGCAGTCGGTTTAGAGCAACTATATTGAGAAGCTTTTTAACTGACTGCTATCTGGTGGGTTAGGACTCTAAATACAGAATTCAGTGGACTTTCAGGTATACTTTCAGATACCTAACAGGTATCTTTGTTGTTGGAGGCCAATAATACTTTCCAAGCTATCACCAAGTTCTTGGTAATATCTCTTCTCTTTTATTGTTTCTTACATGAAATTTTAGTGGTGTTAAGAATCCTTGTCTTCATCTCTTTTTGACAAATTGGTGTTGTACTTGCACTTACAAGCCAAAATGTTTTCATTCCTTTTCCTATATTCTTTTGGAAATCAAAACCGAAAATGTTCTTATGCTGCTTTTCCTGTGTCTGTCTGCAGTCTTTGACCAAAAGACCTAGGTGGTTTTCCTGTGGGTCCTAGAAATTGTGGAAAGAAAGTTCATGACTAGTTTAAGTTTCCTCTGAGAAAGACTTCAACAGGGTGTTAATTTAAAACTGTATTTGTCATCACTGTGATCCAAGGACTGCTATCAGTACGCATTCCTTTGAAGGTGGTAGCGTGTCTTGAAAGGGGAAAAGGGAGGATCATGAACCTTGATCTATCCTGTAAAATGATTTTCAACCAGACACAGTAAGACAATACTGTGATTTGACAAGTGATATCTGCATGTTTTGGAAGCACAGTAAAGACAGATGTTATGTGTATATATACATATATATATATACTTGACAATGCTTTACCTAATGCATTACATAGAGTAAGAGTTGGGAATAGATTATTTTCATCATCACACATTCCTTCAATTCTGGATTCCTATTCAAGGTTAAATTTCATTGAGTATAACGATCTGAGTTATTTCTGTAAGCTGTGAGTATTGACAATGGCTACTCTGAAAGGTCTTTTTAATTGTTTTCATGTGCCTGGTGATGCACCGCCAGAATTCATAGCACTTTGTCATATGAGGTAAAACACAACCATGTATATACAAGCTGCAGCTATGCCTTGCAGGTATGAATTGTAGTTGTCATGGTCACTTAAAACAGTGCTGTATGTTGCTGCTGATGCCTTCTGAATGCAGGCCATCACACGTATCATTTCCTAAGCTACATAATTCTGCTTCTATCCAAGCAGACAAACTGCTCGGAGTTGACTTCAACACAGAGCTCCTGTAAGATATGAAGGTGATCGGTATATGAGCACTGGAAATTTTGTGGCAATGGCCAAGCATAGCATATACAGTGTGTTCTTCTCTGTTTAGAGTTATTGTATGCCTAAATATGAGGCTGTGCATTTACCTGCAATATATCAGTTGTAAACCAGTACTTTTTGAGCTCTATTTAATATCATCTAATTTTAAACACTGACAAAGTCTATTAGAAACCATCACTCTATACTATGGAAAAACATATTTTCTCTTCTTTAAGGTTGCAGAATGATAGTAAGGGAACCAAATTTTTTATACCTTATAAACACTGCTTACCTGCTGACACTAAGTACTCTTGCCTTCGATAAGGCAGATGAATTTATGCACAGCCATGTAAGCTATGAATGTGTATGTAAATTGGGTGTTAAATACCAGCACATTAGGATAGAAATATGAACTAGAAACATTCTTTTATGACTCAACATACAACCCTGCAAGTGGTGAACCCATATGGACATTCACTGATCGAAAGTTACGCTGTTCTGTTGCCAGTATATAAGTAACACAATACTTCATTAAAAACTCTTGAAACTCCATTGTCATATTGTTAAGGACTAACCAGGTACTTTAGGAAGTTATTTTATGTCAGCATTCTGTTACTAATCCCAGTTCCCAGAAAGCCAGTTCCCAGAATGATGGATGGGTAAATGGGTTATCCAAGACACATGCATGGCACAGAATGATTCCACGAGATGGAAACAATATTCAGTATATATTTTACTGCAAGAGCAAAAAAAAGTAACAACAAAAGGGCATGAAAGGCTATGAATTAAGATATGCTGCTCCAAGAAGATTAAACTTGTAGTTATAAAAGGGACATGATTCAATTTCATATGGTAGAAATTACTATTAACTAAACAGAAAACCTTGGTTTATGTGGTGGCTATGATTATAATCTGTGGACAATGTTACTCTACAGAAGCAGAAGAAACTAAGCTATGTGACTGGAAAGCTTCATGCCATCATAAAAGGCTGGCACGTTTATGAAGTTTTGCTGTGGCAGCAAGTAGCACTATGCTGCATGCACATCCAAGTATAGAAAACTGTCTTTAGCATGCTAATTTACATCAGCCTTTCTTCATTTATATCTTCTCTGCATCTAAAATTTATTTCATCTATACTGTTGGTAGACCAGAGCAATACTTAAGGCCATCTTCACAAACTAAACATACTTTATGGATGCTACTCACAGAATGTTCTCTTTCAAAGACAAAATGGCAGATGCAACTCCAAATGTTAAGTAACTGACCACAATTTGTAAATGATATGCTAAAACTTATGTATACTGGGAAAGAAGACCTGTTTATAATGCATGTGTTTAATGCTGTCTACATCCTTCCTTGAAATACATTTTGATTTTAGGAACAGATGCTTGCTGTGGTCACACGCTGATGATCCCTCAAAATATGATCTTCTGATTATTACTGGGCTTTCCTACTTACATGCATAATCAAATAATGCCACATCATACAAAATCTATGCTGCCTATCATTAGAGGCTACCTTAGATCAAGCATCACATGGAACCTGTTTGCAACAAGTGATGGTATGCTTTTGATGTTTACCAGACATTTTCAGCATTGGTGGCACTGATGACAATGTCTGTCTCTCTCAGCCTCTGACATTTCAGATGGCAAGTCACAAGAATGGGTTAGATGGAGTTGACTCACACATTACATATTTTTCATGAGACTAGTGGCAGAAAATTCATTGAATTACATGCATATATCAGAGATTAATTTAATGAGCACATGGATCATTTACACCCGATTTTGTAACTGACATATGTTTAAATGGTCTTATCTCATGAGAACCACTTTGTTTGTCTGCAGTCTGTGTAGTCTGAGCTAAGGAAGTATGCCTAACAAATCAGTGCTGGGCTATCACAACTGTACCACTGTATTGAATAGCAGGTTATCTGTTCCTCAGCTTCCAGACAATATCATTTGATTTACAGCATAGCTGGACACCTAAGTGGCCAGTGACATTTGTTTCCTCAGTTGATAGTAATGTTTTCCCTTATGGCTCATAGACCTGCAGTCATCTATTTATACTTCTGGAAAAAGAGGTGTCCAGACACAGACTTGACAAAAAAAGGCAAACCAGGAGCTATTGTTCTGTAATGGCTGCTTCAAATCTCCCACTGCCATGGTTCATGGCTTCCTTCATCTCTGCAATAGGTGATAAAACTTAGGCCATGTTGTGAGGAGATACGAGAGCCAGGACAGAGCAAGCCCCTGCAGTCATATCCTTGCTCCTCTGCCCAGTCATCTCATGCTCTTTCCAAAGTAGGCTGCTAATGGTATGGAAGCTTGCATTTCTACTTCCTTAAAAATCCAGTGCCTGGAACATTCACTGTTCAGTTTACTAGGTGTGTTTTTTAAGATTTGTCCTAACAATGGTTCAAATGCAAAAAAAAAAAAAAAAAAAAAAAAAAAGAAGAAAATGCTTCAATTCCAAATAGGCAGANGATGTCAAAGAGGCAGAAAAAATGTCAAAAAAAAAAAAAAAAAAAAAAAAAAAAAAAAAGGAATGTAATGCTTCCATTGCTAATAGGCAGACCATCTATTTTCCTAGACTATGCACGTTTTTTAACCAACAAGCTAGAATTAGATTCTATATAATTTGGTACCAAAAGCTACATTTAACTGACATTTAGACTGTAAAGTAATACCCCAAAAAAAGTTGAAAATTCAAAAATTAAGCCTTACACTCTGTTCTTAACCCACAGTGCTAATGGCACAGGAGTCTTGATCAAGCAACTGGGGATGTGAAGTATGCTTCTAAGAAAAAGTGTAAGTCTGCCCCTTATGTTTGGATCTATCAGCTTATGTTATTTTCATTCACAAAATTAGCCTTAAAAAATCTTTTTCTTTAATTATCCCCTCCCTTTGTCCCACTTTGAAAAAAGAAAAAGAACAAAAGTTCATAGGAATATATAAAATATGTATTACATTTATTCAGAGACTTGAAAGGGCTCCTTTGGAGCCATTTGAGTCTCTCCATCCCAGCCTATCCAGTAAATATAGAGTTACATATTTTTAAAATGTATTTTTTGATAAAAATTAATTTTGTCTATAGTCAATAACCTTTTCATAGGTTTAGATATTGAAAAGCCAAAGGAAACACTGCCATAATCTACTCTGACCTTCTGCATCTTACAGATCATAGTACTTTGAAGATACACGACCTTGTGTAGTCAGCTTGAGAGACTAACTGATTAACACAACACATATTCAGTTTTATATTGTTCCACAGTACAGATCATGACAATAGCAATATGGAAATGTTTATTAAAAAAAGTTACGGCACATGAGCAGGAACCCAGATTGCAGAACTGAAAATATTTTCAATTTGCTTTTTCTGAATTCTGATAGTTATAGGCCCTTGTAGAGAAACAACTATTCAAAAAAATAAAATTATCTTAGAACTTTTACTAGTTTGAGTTCAAAATTAGATCAGGCAACATCACTAATTTACTCTGAACTTCTATAATTTGAAAATAGCCAGTATGCATTTGGAAATTACAGTGAACTTCTATAATTTGAAAATAGCCAGTATGCATTTGGAAATTACAGTGAACACAAATGCTCTTAGATCTTTCACTTAAAGCAAACCTTTATGACTGCATTACAACCTACTGAAAACATGAGTATGTAACAGAAATGTTGACACAATCCTGCTTTGCATGACATAAACATGCCAATATAATATTTTTCTCCCTCTCTCTGTATATAGCATATATGCACTTTTAAGTAAAAGAAAATAGATTCAACAATCAACTTATCATGTATTCATGTATCTACGATGTACCATATACCAAGCACTAGAATTATCACACTTACCTTCCTGCATAATTACAGTTAAATTCTCCAAACACAAATATTTTTGTTACCTTATCAAAGAACAACAGTCAACATGCTCAGCACTTCATTACTGTCAGGGAAACGGTTGCAGAAAAAGTTAAAGCTGCCATGAAAGATATTTCAAAATTGAAATGAAATTTTCAAGTGAATAAAAAAACTGATGAGATGCTGTTCTGACTTAAAAATAATATAAAGTAAATTCTCCTATTGTAGAGGAAAAACAAATGCAGATTAAGTAACGCTTTTAGTATTTTCCTCTAACTATCTAAGGGAAAAAAATGGAACAGCAACATCAATCATTTTGTTCTGTCTATAGCAGAATGTAAGTTATAGTAGTTTGTTGACAGTAAAATTTTCTGAATGGATTAAAATGTGCATGTCTGCATATGTGTGTGTTTATGTGCTTTTATAAGTACACAAACACACACATCTTAATACATATGACAAACAGCATAGAATTTCAAATTCACCAAATGAGCTGATCTGCAGCAAAAATCCTGTGCAACTAAATTGTCAATAAATCTATATTTTCAGCAAAAACTGACTTGGATTTACTAAATAATGCTATGGGCTGATACTGGTGCGCTTCTAACCTACAGTATGCAGTACTTCTACAAAACATCTCCAAAATGCCATCTGCATTGCATATTTGTTGTAAAACTATATCTTTTTTTAATCTTCATTTTTGTTAACCATACATATGTATATCTGTTTATGCTCTAAGAAGTAAGTTTGCAATGCTTTATAGCATGCCACATATGTTCATAAGTCCTCAAATCAATATAAAATCATGTAATTGAAAAAAAGGCATACTATTTTCATGCTATGCTTAATATAAATATAAATTCAAGGCAGTCAAGCTATCCATTACCAAAACAATAATAATCATAATATATATGTATATATACCTACACTCTCTAAAAAGTGATCCAGTTATGTGGATTAAGAAACCAGTAAGAAATTGGTTGAATGTAGTACAAAAGTCTCATTTTGTGTAAAAGCCCATACTGGCCATTTCAAGTATTTTAATACTTTCCTATAACCTTTTCATTAATAACTAGATATTTGTAGAAATAATAATTTTATACTGAAAATTGTATTCAAGTTAAATAAAAATTAACTTCTGCTGTAGTTCATTTTTAGAGTGTGCATGTATACATAGCAAAATACCTTTCTACAGACTTATCATTAATATTTTAGTCTATGCCATTTCTCTCCTACTAAAACACTTCAGTGTTTTTTTTTCTCAAATTTTGGATCATGTCTATCAGGCCTCTCAAGAAATAAAACTCATCTGAGTTCATTTGCAACACCAGATTCCCTTCAGTTTGTGCCAGTTTGCAAGTCAAGTGTCAAAGACATAGGACAGTACACTTTAAGGAAATTCAGACAGTGAAGCTGTTCACAGAAGACAATGTTTAACTTGGTAATGACAGTCAACAGGTCAATAATCAAGTTCAAGGCAAGCTGTTCATTGTTGCAAAAGCTACTCCCCTCAAATCCTGGCTTTCATAAAAAACCAGGTGTCTGACTTTTGGGGTGCATCATTCTGACCATCTTTAATAAATTCACAGCCCAGTGACTGTAAAGCCTATCACTGCAAGAAGCAGCTCCTAAATCAATAAAGAGGTCTGTCAGTTGCTGACTTTTCTCTAGGAAAAAATTATTGATACAAACCTGCTCTGCAGGTCACATGAAAATGACAATACTGCTTTTAGCACAAATTACACAGAATGACAAAATGTTTTGGTGGTTCCTTGGCTCTGTCAGTGATACCATGTTTGACTGAAGGCCAGAAATTTAAACCCTTTGAGAACTATGATGAACATGCAAAGGGGTAACACACCAGAGGATACTCATGCACTATCAGAGTCGTCTTAGCTTTCCTTTGAAACTGTAACCTCTGCAGAGGCAAATCGAATTTTCATGCAACATAGTTTCAAAACAGAAATCCAAGATGCTTAAGAGGCTAAGCTATAAAATTGTTGCCAGCTCAGAAAAATTCTTGGTAAGTGGTAGAAATGATTAAGAGACGTTTGGTTCCTTTAACAAGAAAGTAGCTGGTAAATATATTTTGTTTTGTATTCATGTTACAAATGCTTTTCTATCGATAATGCAAATAATTAAAAACACTTGCAGTCACAAGAAATCTGTTTTGAAAAACTGATTTTCTTTTAAAATCTTTATTACCCAAACACAATTCTGTAATTGAATGATGACCAAGATTAACATCCACCAGACTCTGAAAACTGGGTGCAAGAGTTCTCAAAGGGTTACACCACCAATATAATACCAGTGTCAAGTTTCTCAATAGCAGGTCTGTTGTTTTAGTTCATTGAAATCCACTTCAGAGACACACTGCTTTTTACCATGCTTTGGAATGAGTGCTCCTGACAGACCTGTAAAAGGCCTGAGGCAGTTGGCTTGGTACAGCTTGGGAAAGATAATGTAGGAAAACCAACCAAAAAATCAAACAAACCAATAAAAAGGTTCTGCTTGAATATAGTGTTGAATATGAGTTTAAAACATTGAGGACGTAGCCCAGAGCAGCTGTAAAAAACACAAAATGAATGTATTATTAAGGCTGTTACTATATTGCAGATATTTTGGCCCCTTGTTTGTTGGAAAATGGCTGTCTGAACAGTCTGAAGTCCTGCGTGTCATCCGAGTCTCCCACCTGACAAAGCTGGAAGTAGGAGTATAGGACTTTATCCGTAGCAGACAGAAAGCAATCCTCTTTGGAGACAAAGCTGTTTTGGGTCTTCTCACTTTCCTGAAAGTTCCATTGTTGGTTGCTGTGTTTCTCTAAAAAAATTTACTTTCAGCAAAAAATTTTTCAAAGGGGAACAGGCCTTTAGGGAAAAATGTAGAAACATTGGAGATATTTTTATTCCTCTTCGTTAGTTAATCCTGATAGTTTATAGGGCATTGAGCGTGCAGAGGAAAGGCCTAGAATTGAATGACAAAGAAAGACAAAGGACTGAAGAAACAGCAGATACTGTGTATCATGGAAGCTTCCCAGCTGAGCGAATCGCCACTCATGTGCAGGACAGGCAACCCCCTGGGTTTTAAAGATCAGCTTTGTTTCAGACTGACAGATGCCCGCTCCTAGCTAGGAAACTGCATAACAGCTCTTGTGTTGAATCTCAAGTTACCACAAACTCCTGGGAGGGAAAGAAAAAAACCAAAACCCTACATCACACCCACTCTTGCATAGAGCGTTTGCAGTACAGTATGTGGCGGGGTGTTCCTTTCCTTTTGAACTGGAACACAGTGTAAACCAAGACAAGGAGGCACAAGGCCAGGATGCAGGGAATGACAATGGCTATGGCTTTCACAGTGCTGGCTGTGTTGTCCAGTTTGATGACAATGTCAACATCATCTTGAGGACTGTGTCGGTCTTTATCTCGGTCTGTTGGTCCATCGCAACCCATAAAATCCTTGAGGATGGATCTGGGATAGCCAGGTTCCACCCTGAGCATCTGGTTATTGAATTTCCAGTACTCTTTTCCTTTGTAGAAGTATGTGAAGCCTGAAGAAGAAAGTTGCAGTTATTCATGGCCATATGAAATCATGTCATCAATATATCCCAATTGAAATTACTGGTATCAATTTTTTGTAATTAAAAAATTCAAAAGACATAAAGAATAGACACCAGTTATAGGTCTTTCAAATCTTCTTTACAAATTTTATTTCTTTACTGTCTTTAATAAATCTAACATTACGTTTGGGGGTTTTGTTTTGGTTTGGGGTTGTTTGTTTGTTCTTTAGTTGTTCTTTTATTCAGTAAACTGGAATTTCATTTTCTTTCATTACTACAAAAATGATCAAAGAATTCCAGAGAATATGGTCTACAACAAACCAAAGGTTTGACCAGTTTGATCTTTCTCTGAAAAACCAACCAGAGTTGGAATCCTCAGGAACAGGACTTTAAAGCATCACGACCTCTTCAAGATGGGAAGTCTACTGAAACAAATTGCAATGCCATACTATGCTATCCTATCCAGAAATGAGAACTGACCATCTTTAATCTCACATAGCCTATTGCTGTACTTCAGGAGACTGGATGAAATACTGCATCTCTCACATAAGAAAACAGGTGTAACCAGATTTAAGTTTTCTGTAAAGACCTGATATTTGTCCTTGCAGGCACAATCCAATGTTATTATTAAACAGGCTTAAAAAGTGAAAAAAACTTGACTCTTGCTGGAAACTTATATTACTTTATTATCCCAGCTGAAAAATGACATTGATCTGGCAAGACACAAACCTTCAGTATGGGTGAACTTTCTCCTACTGTTTATGAACTGAATGGAAACAGCTGGATTTTTCCGTATCTTCACTTTACACATCTCATACATTTTCTGCAGTATTAAAGGCTACTAAGACAGATTGGGCACTATTTGTAGTTACCAATGCTTCCTGAAAAGGCTGGTAACTGACTATCTGGAGATAACATTATTAACCACCTATTCAATCAACAGTTATTTTCTTTCAATTCTAAAATAAAAAAAAAAAAATTGATAATATATTTTGCAGCTCAAACTGTAAAAAAAGTCTTCATCACCTACTACCACTTTTCAGAAAAAATTGAGTATTTCAACCTTCTTCTACATTAGGTATTTTTGTAATTTTAATAGCTTTCCCAGCAAATGAAAAGGTACCATTTTCCTTTTTCCTTTCCTTAATCCCTTGCAGTTTTATTACTTGAAAATATGCTAGTAGATTTGTAGAAAGATCTAATACCGTTTCAAAAAAAAAAAAAAATAAAGATACAAAAAGTACTGATCTGTATCAAAACAGTAACTAGACTTCTTCAGAAAATGCTTTCTATTCTGATTGGAATAAAACCTAAAAGAGGACTGGAATTCTTTAAATATGATGAAGTTTTAAAATCTTAGCATATATAAAGTTCCTTAAAGCAATCTGTAGTTTAAATGAAAAGCATTATCAGATGCAAAATTTCAGTATTTTGAACCATAGTTACCTTATCTTTGCATTCCATATAACAATATGCATTTCAGAAAGTGCTACACATCCTGACCATGGATAAATATTCGAAGTATGGAAATTTGATATATTATCTCTATTGATACTCCAATACATATATAGAGACTATATACAGATGTTACATCTCTGAATCTGTATTCATATATACACGCAGAATACATGTATGCATGCATCAGGTACAGATAAGTCAGAATACAGACTTTAGTTAGTAGTAGTTGATATTATGCAGCAAAACGTCAAATTAAAACTCATAAAATCAAAGCAGCAAAGGAATTGCCAGCTGCTAGAGATCCAATACAATTTTTTTCAACTAGAGTACATTTTCCACTGGAAAACTCTGAACACAGTCAACCTTTTCTGCTATTTTTGCTGAGGTAGGAACCAGGATAATAGTCAGTTACAGCTGAAAGATGGAAGCTACCAGCAGAGAAAGATAATTCTAAGAGACAGAGTGGTTTTAATGCTTCTCCTAACAGAACAAATGACTTCACACAACTGTTGAAAGTGATTTCATCTAATCAGCTAGATGTGTTAAGCCTGCTTTGAGAGCTACTCCTTACAGTTTTCTAGGTACCAGTCACTGAGTGGTGAGTGCAATACCTGACCCAAACAGCATTGAAGGGCTTAGAAGTCACTACTTCATCAAATGTACTTATTTAGTAAGTACAAGGCAAAAAAAGGCCCATGGACTAATAAAGCAGACTATCTTTTCTCTTCCTTCTACCTAAAAATTGCCCCACCATCCACTTTAGCAGAATTTGTAGTTGGAAAGTTAAATTTTCTGTGCTGCTATTAAGACAGAGAGAAAGATTTCTCCAATTTGGAGAACTTTGCATGATCTCAGATTCTGTGTAGCAAAACAAAAGAAATTTCTTCTCTACCTCCTCCTAAGAGTTTCTATCACAGTGTTAGAAAACCAATCACAATACGGGAAGTAGCAGGGAGAGTTTCAAAGATGTTACCTGTACCTTACCAAGCTTTTAGGATACTGAGTCAGGACACTGACTAGAAATTGGTTTTTCTCATCCTTTCCAAGACTCTTAATGCAAGATTACCCAAAATTTTTGCCATTACTGAAGGAAACCCCTGCATGATCAGAGTTATTGTAGGTGTTCATTTGCCTAGTTTGCACAATAGAAAGGCAAAAGAAAGAAAAAGTATGCTTTAAAATGAAATGGATTCCCTGAAAGACATGCTTTCAGTTGTTTCCTTATGAAGGTTTATAATAAAAGTTCTTTATCAACTCTGCTTCTATCCAAAGAAATAAAAGCAGTTTCAGGCAAAATGCAACTTCTTTCCAACTAAGCTGTGATTTTTCTTATTTGCATCTGCTTTTGTTTCTTTTTCTCCTGATACAAACAACAGCAAAGTTGTGAACTCTTTCTTAAGCCTTCTATTTTCTTGATTTCAGGGAAAATGTCTTAGCGGCCTTCTTGGGAACTTTATGGTGTCATTCTCAGTTCCTTTTTCTGCCCTGGGGCCCTTATAGGCTTTCTGAGATGCTCAAGAATTCCCTCTTTCCTTTCACTTCCTCCACAATCTCATGTTATGTTTTACGCACCTCCTCATCCAAAGAGTCTATCAGACTATCAAAACCATTGGGGTTAGAAAGAGAAGTGGCTTTAATGTAACCCAAAGTCTTTCCCGACTTAGAAATTCCTGCTCTGTCTCTGCAGTGCCTTCAAACTCACTGGTCTAAGTGTTATAGTAAGATAATTTTCATTTTTAATGGGAGGCACGTGGCCCTGAGCTCAGTACAGAATATATATAAAAATATATAAATATATAGATATAAATATACACAGATATGTATATATATATACACACACAGAGATGTAAATGTAAATACATGTGTATATATATATCTATAATGTTTATGACTATTTCCACATATATGTGTATTTAAAAACAGTTAATTATTGAGTGTGATGTATGCAGAATATCATCTTGACTAACCTACTTTCCAGTTAAAAGCAACACAAAAAATCCAATCTAGACAAAACAGCAAAATACAGACAGCGTTTCTTCTGGATAAAACAGACACAAAGCAAGGAAGCAATTAAATGTGTTACTGAAAAAAAAAAAACCCAAACATTTCCATGGTAAATTACTTAATCAAGTTAGAGGTTGAAATAGGAGACTAAAATGTTTATAAAAGGAAAGAAATATTTTTATTTTCTTATTACAAGGAAATTTAAATAATATGGGAATAGATCTCTGTCCTGTCTTATGAGGCAAACAGAATAAACTCAGAACCTACTAATAAATAAGCCATGTATGCCATATAACAATTATCCAACACTGATACGATACAACAAATGCATATTTTTATTACCATCAAAAGGATCTAAAAACTCTGTGCAACTGAGGGCTCTGTTGGCAGCTGGCCACCATCCCCTGGGTAGCACTGAATTCTCCTAAGATGGAGGAGATTTTGGCTGCTCTCATTTGTTTTGAGGTGTGTCCAGCTGAGATTCCAGGCTCTAGGTATGGATGCATCTTGATAAAGGTAATAATACATCATACTAAAATCCCTGTTATCTGCCTTTCTACATCATGGACTTACAACATCTTTGATTTACATAAATTCATTGGGATATTTCTGCTTAGGTAAAGATTTTGCTTCCCTTTCCTAGTTTTTGAGAATGAAAGCAATACCTTCTAAGCTGTTTAAACAGATGATACCTTGAAAATTCAATAGTGATATACTGTATTTATGAAGCTTGTTTTAAGAGGTACAATAATTCAACAGTGAAAAAAAATAAAATTAAGATAGAAGAAAAAAAGAATGGAAAGTAAGGTTTATAATACTAAATTTGAAAGCTTTTTCAACCCTGAATTAAATAGTACATGCAAACAAAGCCATTTTCACTAAAGCCAGTTCTAGTTCTATAGCAGGAAATATTCTGTTCAGCTATCAAGAATTCCTTAACTACTTAACCCGAATAGTCAATCATGCTTCTACTACTCTATCTTACACAAAGGCTGTAAATAAATCATTAAAACAAGAATGTGTTTGCATACCATTTTCTTTGTGGACAAAGGCTCCCTGAGGAGATTCTGGGATACCTTTCCAAATTGTGATTGGTTTGGGATAACCAGGGTCCATGGATCTCATTTCTTCACTGTACCTCCAGTACCTGAAATATTTTTTAAAGGAAAAAAAAGTGCATTTGTAAGATAGCAGATGAGTAACTTTATATTTTCCCCTTCTAACACTTGCTACATTCATTAGTCACAAGTGGCAATACGGGGCTTTTTCTCTTTGAACATACTACTAGATTACAAATGAATCTATTTGCTGTTTCATGTAAGTAGACAGAAGATAAAAGATTTTTGCATTTCAACAACTAAATCAGCATGCATCTCACTTATAATCACCATAATTCTGAGGCCTAGGACTTTTGCATAGTGACACAGAGAGATGCAACATATGCAAAAAACAATAATGTTTTAGATATTTTAAAAATGAAAGTAACAGTAGATTCAGATTAAAATACCTCCAGCAAACTGAATTTAACGCTTCATATGCATGCATTACAGTAGCTTTTCATTTCATTATCACTAAATAGATGCAGTGTATTACAAAATTCAACCTACTTTTATGCCTTTTTGACAGCCAGCCCTTTTCAAACTTTAAAAGCTTCAGCATGCAATTCTAGTAATCCTGAACATCTGAGAAGTATTTACACTTGTGATTTATTTACACTTACAGATAATATTGATAATTTCTCTCTCCTTATACTGCTGATTAAACTGCTATGCATATCTTATAAGTTGGTTCTAAGAATACTGCATCTCTAATATCCTCTGTGTATCCTAATATTTTGATGGGACATTTCATATTTTGTTTGACTCCATTAATTTAGAGCATAGCTTTATCACTATTATTGATAATCTGGTTACTGCTAAAAAACTGACCCTGTTTCTCATTTGAATTCATTTGACTTCAGTTTTTAGAAATCCTTGTTATGATCATTTGTCATATATTAAAAAATTCTTAAGGGGATGATATTTTGTGCTTGTGAAGGTACTTAGGCACTCTAATTGATTCACATTTTAATCTTTTTCTAAAAGTATAGTGGTCTAAACTCTTCAATATTTCTCCCTGTGGGGCATTTCTCTGGCTTTAAACTTTCAACAAAATTAAAAGATGGCAGATTTCAAGTGGGTTAAGGGTTGGCAAGTGAGATTTAAAAGACATTTGTATTTATTTTTTATTTCTTATGCTTAAATTATTTTTATAGCCTCAATTCTTAATCTAGTCATATATACATCAGCTACCAGCCAACAAAATAATGCTCTTTATTTGGATATGTAATGTCTTTGTAATTTTACATGCAAAAACAACATGCAGAAGTAGTAAACAAAGCTCTGACATTATACTGTTGAAACCAGTTCTTCCTCATCTTTTAACTCTAATTTTCTTGGTCTTTAGTTTGGATTTTTTTTTACAAATATATTTTCTTTTTTTCTCCCTCTATTCCAGAACTCTATTTCCATCCTGCATCATTCCTCTCATTTTGCTTTTTCTCTTCCAATCTTTTCACCTTTTTGAGCTCCTTCTTATAATAACCTCTGGTTTTCCACTAGCCCTAAATGACTTTCAAAAATACACTCTGTCATTAAAAGTCTTTGAGACATACTCAGTACACACTCAGAAATCACAAAACTGCTGGGTTTTCATCACTGATAAGAAATCCTATCAGGGAAGGACTGATCACACCACCACCTCAACAGTCTATGCTGGAATAAAGAACATATCTACAGGGTACGAAAAAGCCTAGTCTTGATTTTAGTTGGCATGCCAAATGTTCACAAGCAAACTCCCTAACAATGGTTTGATCTCTACGAACTATATAAATTTGTTACTGTATCTCAAAGACTGACAAAGCAACAGAGGGAAAAAAAAATGAAAGTCCACTTCATAGATTTAGAAAAAGGGAATTTGGAAAATATTTGCTAAAATATGTTCTATATCTAAGCCTGTTTACTTAATGATATCCTGAGCCATTGGATGATTAAATTTTGTGAAGAAAAAACATTGATTTAAACTCTAAAGGGCATAAAACCAGTCAGATCAGACAGGGGCATAAACAAGGACATGTGTCAAGAAGTTCATCAAATCTGTTATCTTCTCGTCCCAAATGACTCAATTCTGGTAGTAGAGGAATGACAGAGGGACTAATCTTCTCTGTAGTCAACTTTTTCCCCTTTATCATTAGTGTTGAAATAGATAATGTCAAATATCAACAATAATGTACCATACATGAGCTGCTTTAGACATATGACTATTTACTGGTTTGACTTTTAAATCTTCTTACTGGTTTGGTTAATGGGATTTTCTTGTTTGCTTATTTTTTTGTTTGGTCATTTTAATTATTACTTTTATTTTATAGCCAATATTTGATGTCATAAGCAATGCACATTGAGAAACTTACTGTTATAAGGGTTTATTCCTATTGATGGTCAATATCCTGTAATGGCTCAATTATCTCTGCAAGGCTCATGTTCAATCTTCTTCTAACACACTGTATTGCATTTATATCCTGCTGAGTTTCATTGTGCCTGTTAGCTCTAAGTAGCAACTTTTCTGCCAGCACATGTTTTCTCTGCTAGTTATTTTTGTCTTCTGTTACTACCAACTGTGTTTTAGGAAAGTCCTGACTATAAGTAACTGCCTATGCATGGAAGTAGAAAAGGACACTGCTGAATAAAGCCTAAAGGAAGTACAAGTCACAAAAGATTCCTTCTGTACCTCTTTTTACAATATGTATGTGGAGGTGGAAAATTATTACCTGGAAATGAATTTGATTTTTAAAAAAAAAATCTATTCAACCATATGAAGCAAATTTTTTAGGCATCTTCTACTCACTACGAAAATTGATTGCTTGAAATGATACCTAATTTTAAAACATTACAAAAATTTTACTTAGATATCTACTTCCCTCACCATGAGTGTTGGAGAACTATATTTTTTTTAATAATAAAAAAGCTTTAACAATAAAATTTGTTGCAGCAATATGTAGTGCAATTTTTACAATACTGCTAAAAAATTACCAACTGTAGTGTGCTAAACATATTCTATGATGTGCATTAAATTGATTTCTTAAGTGTTCCATGAATACTATTAGTGTCTGAGAACACTAAGTACCACACTAACAAAAGCAGTCATACTTTTAATAATACTAATAGAAACATTACAGTTATTAATAAAGAATAATTTGTCTCTGAGCACACAAAATTTGCACAGTGATACATCAATCAACAAACACAGTATCATACTGAAAACCTGTAAAATCCATCATTCAGATAACTTGCAGTGTTTCAAAAATTAATGAATTCTCTTGACATCTCTGTAAAGCAGACAAATATTCTTTTCCTTTTGTTTTATTGACAGGTAAATAAAGATACAGACACTAAGTGACTAGTACAAGTATTTCAGGAATAGAAAACCCCTCAGATTTTACATTTTTTTCTGTGGTGGTTTTTTTTCGTTTTGTTTGTAGGTTTGTTTTTTTAGTTTAGGTTTTGTTTTTTTTTTGGGGGGGGGGTTGGGTTTTCTTTTGTTATTAATCATAAATATGTGTCCCTATAAGATTTATTTAGAAGTAATTCAAAGAAAATGCTCAAATTCTTCTCTAGCTCCCTGATTTAGCTCTGAATTACCCTTTTTTACCTCATGAAATAGTAGCAAATAAGTCATTTTCACTGACCTTATAAGCTTTGGATCATGCCTTGCCTGCTTATGTGCTGGGGTTTAGAAATATGGATAAAAAGAAACAGGTAAGAGTGTACATAAACACATCACTTTGAATATTTAAGTTTAAATTTGTGACTTGCCTATTGACTTCTAAAACATAACTTTTCCACTGGATGTACATACACCCATTCCAGGATATCCACACAAATATAATTTAGGTTATAAGACATATGAAAACAATACAGCCATCTATGCAGGAGGAGTTAATTTCATCCACAGAATATGAACTGTTTAAGCGTCTTAACTTCTTCTTTAGAGAAATAGAGGAAAAGGTTAACATGTTTAGCTGATATCCATTGAATTGTTCCCTTGCAGAAATCCTATACCAACCTATCTCCTTTGAAGAAGTAGGTTTTTCCAACATCTTCCCACCAAATTGCTGAATCAATGCCATGGGAAGGAATTCCACTTCCAAGCGTTATCAAGTCATGAGGATAACCTGGCTGAAGTGTAGTGTCCTTGAAAACCCAGAACTTGTTACCTGTACAAAAGCATATATATATGCATATATATGTGTTAGTCATCAGTACTCTCAGTATAAATATTAATACACTCCTAAGAAATAAGAAAGACTCCCAAAGAACTATAGTAGTGGTTCTTCCAAATACAGTGAAATGAAAAGTGTTCTATTACTGCAGATAATGCAAAATTAAATATGCCTTATGGGTATTGCATTTATAAAGCACTTTTCTTCAAGTAAGTCCACAGAATATTTTGATACCAACTATGTAGTGTTCAAAAGTAGAATGAAAATGAAATCATCTTAAGAGGCTGTGTGGTTGATAATGTAATACATTTACAGAAAAACTATGCAACAGTTTTATGTTTCATGAGGAAAGAGTGAATTTTATAAGAAAATAAGGTAAGAAAACACATTACTAAAAAAAAATAATAGAAATTACAATCCTCATAGAGACCATATACTTTTATTACTCTGTATTTCTCCTCAAGAAGTTAAATTACTTATGAAGGATGTATGATTATTTCAGAAATAATAGAATTTAATTTTTTAACATACTTTCTTTAGTGTGGCCTAAAGACAACAAACTGAGAACCTGAAGTCCCAGAGGTGAAAACCTTTTGTTGCGGAAACTAATGGGGGGTTGCCAGTGGCAGTAAGACTTAAGCTTTGTCTGTAGGTGACAAATCATTCAAAATAACCCAACTGACTTCTTGCATGCAGAAAATACAAGGTAGTTTTATGACGCTAGTTGACGTTAGCACAGTGTCTACACAAACCTCAGATTACCCATGTTACTCAGGTTACTGCCTTAAATATGAATGATAGCCTAGGGCTTCCTGGACTGCAATGCTGAGTGGCTGAAACCTCTACTGCTAGAGGGGTAACTGCAGTTACTAGATAAATATACTGCATATGTAGCAATCCATGCCTCCAGAAGTAGCAGCTGCACCAGTGTTTTATAGCATAGATGCCCCCTGTACCAGTTTGTGGGAGAGGATGCTTCCTGTGCTCTCTCTTCCAGTTGGATAGCTTACCTCACCAGCCCACAACTGAAGTTTCCAAGCTTTAGTTTTTCTCTAGCTTCCTAGCCAAGCTCTTCTTCACTGAACACTTCCATGATTATCTCACCTACTTCATCATCTCATATTAAGCCTATAGTCCAATATGTTCCCCAATAATTTTGTTGTCCTACTAGGGACTACTCAACATACTGTGCCACCTGTCCTACTCTTGCAACTATCTCCTTTTTACATTTCTGCTTTTTCCTAATTCTTCTTCAAAATTTCTTTCTCACCTGCATCTTTTCAGCAGAGACTTCTCTTTCAAACACAGACAGCTTTGGCTGAAAAATGGAATAAAGATCCCCACATGCTCCCTAGAAATAGGGAAGGGGGAGCATAATTTGCATTCATGTACTTATCTGACGGGTTTGCTTTGATGCCTGTCTTCTCTTTGCATTATGTCACCTAGACCAGAGGGACACTCTTCTCAAGCTAGACTGTAGGCTCCATTGTGTAAGAACCATGTGTTTATTTTCTCTTCCATGCACTACCACCATCATTGTTTCCAAAAAGCATGGCTAGTTTTAGTAATAATTACACTGAAGGAGAAGATACTCTTTGACATCACATGGACCCTTGTGAGATAAATCACAGAAAAATCTAGACAAGATCCATGAACATATATATTGAATTGGCCTTACTGGATACTTTGCTTTGGTCTATCCATTGTTATGCATGACAATGATATTTAAAATATAAGGGGAAAAATTTAAAACCATATTTTGTTCAAACAAATTTGGAAAGAGGACATAAGAGATAAAATCATGGCTGTTCACATTAGTTTTTGTACTTACCTTTAAGGCTAGACAGTGTGTTACACAGATTTAGGAGGTTAAGGTACTGTGTTGTATAAATATTTTATAAGGAAATGTAATATTACTCCAAAGACCTAGGATCAGGTGTATGCCAGAATCATCAAGAGGGAAAATCCAGAGAGCTGTTTTGCAGTTGGTTTTATATTTTAGCTATCCCTCGGTGGTATTAAATGTTTGTTTAAAGGAAGAGATTTTTTAATCTCCCTGTTTGTACTGTGGTGATTTAAAGAATGTTTTCATTTTATCAGAGTTTTAATTAGGAGAGGGGGCATAGTTTCCATGCCTCCCATGCTGGGTTTCTAGAATTAATGTTTTATCAGCTTCTTTACAGCTGCTTGTCACTCACTTCCAAGCACAGACACTACAGTTTGCTCAACAGATCCATCTTCTCTCCCCTGCCAGTTGAAGGAAAAAAGGACTCAAAAATGAGCTTGTACAGAGCCATTTCAAGTGCTGAAAATAAAAGAGACACAGAGATCTCTGAAGAACAGTCATGGAAAGCTGAGTTCTCTGTTAACCTGGGATTAAGGTCATTGCTAACCTGAGATTTACCTTTATGCCTTATAAAAATTCCCTTATAGGGTTTCAAAATGACAGACGTGAGCATCTTCAATCATTCTCTGTCCCTCCTCCTATGTGGTTTATCTTTTGCCAATTCAGATGACTGGACACAGAAGGCTTCAGATGTTAATGGCAGTTTCAAACGCAATGATAAGAGAAGTCATGCGCTTTGGACCTTACTAGTTGGTACTTATGGTGTGAACAACAGATGGCATCCAGTGAATGATCCTGAGCCAGATCATTTCTGTTTCAGAAGATCATTCAAAATGACAGCTGTTGCACAGCATTGAGAGGCATATGCTGTGATGTACATAATGCCAATACTTTTCTCTGTGCCTCACAAGGAATAGAAGTCAAAGCAATAGTTACGAATAGATCATTATCAGCTATACCCAAGGAGGCAAAATTAACTATTAACAAGATCAGGTCATACCAAAATAAACAACAGTTATGCACAAACCATAGTAAGTGACAGCACCACTGAGCCAGGTATTTTTTGCATATTCAGATATACTGAAGTAAAAGGAAAGTGTAGATGTGGGAACAGATTTAAGAAACTGAATTCTTCACATAATTTCCTACTAAGAAGCAAATTCTTAGAAAACAGAGAAAAGGTAAATTTAACTGTATTTTAAGGAGACAGTGGAGCATTGAGAGCTCTAACATATGTGAGCAAGTCCTATTGATGCTAACTAGAGGGAATTTTATTTAACATTAGCTTTAGAAGACATGTTTAGTCTGCTATAACTGTTGATTGTTAATGAGAAGTACTGTATATAAGAAATCCAAACGTTCCATCTGGCTGACAGTTTTCACTTCAGTTTTTTATTTGGTTGGTTTTTTTTTTGAGGTTTTAGGTGGTTTATTGTTGGTCTTGTTTTGGATTTTTTTTCTGTCTCTCAGCTGGAGGAAAGTGGGTGACTATTGATCAGAGAACTGATCTGATCAACAGAATATTGATCAAAATCCGGTATCAGGATAAGTTAAAGCCGAAAACCAGTGTAACAGATGCCCAACTATGATGAGGATGAGATAATTTTATTTCTAACATATTTATGTAAATTTAAATGTAGTACAAACTAATGCTAAAGTCAGTATGCTTTCATGTAGCTCATATTCCACTTCCACTAATAAATGGTCAATAAGACTTCATTAATAATGGAAAGAACTATGACCAAACTAGTCATATTTTTATTCTTCTTACAGATAACTACTGCTTTTTCAGAGTCATAACCTATGCCCTTGGCAGAAACCACCACTGTGTTTATTTTACAAAGTTGTTTTTTTAAGGTCTCATTGGTAGGTTTGTTATTCTCACAGAGAATACAGCACCACATGTTTCATGAAGTCTGAAACTTCAGAATGCTTAATGTCTCTGCTTTTATTCCCTAATGCAAGGTCTAATATAATAAGAAGCAGATTGGTAAGGTCAGATGCTGAGAGTGAAGCAAGTGATAAAAAAGCTAAAATGTCTTACTTCTTGCAATAATGCTTTGTTAAATATCATCACTGTAGGGAAACAGCTGAGAAGGATGAACCATGCAATTATTTGAAATCTCTCAACATCTATCTCTCAACATTCTAAAAAAAGTACTGGAAATAAAGGACATCTGTATTGCTATGCTTCACTTAAAATAACAATATTCTAGGTATTCTTCAGACTCTTTAACTACCTACTGACTATTGCAAACAAATATGCAGTTTTTAGTAACTATAGTTCTTTCTTTATAGAATCTGAATTCTGAATAACTGTGCTTCTGGGTTGCCAGCAACCAAGTTTTTGTCCATATTATTTGCAATTATGGTATATGTTTAGTGCAAGAAGTGTGTGGCATATAATCACTGCGTTAGAGTGGTGAGAAGAATTCCCAAATTTTTAAAGAATTACATGTAATTGAAATCAGTTACAGTTTTAATATCTAATCCTGAATGTTGGTTTTTTTTTTCCAGTCGACATCCCTCTTAATTTTTGTCTTTCAAGCCTTTATCTAGTCTTTTTACGAGTATCCTAAAATTACTATTCATGGTTCCTTTTCCCCATTCCCTATTTCCCACATAAGGTTTCTGTCATTTCTCTGTTCCATGATCTGACACTATAGTAAATCTAGCCTTCAATATAAAACTGTCAGGCCATGGAGTAAGTGCAGTTGAATGTTATGATGGAGGCACTGGTAGTATGAGTTTTACAGCAGCCTTTCTATTGCTACATTTGGTTTACCATAACATTCAACAGCGCAGATGGCTTGACAATTTCATTTTTAGCACTATATAAATTCCCACAGGTACACAGAATGAATTTTGCTATTTACGTTTTCTCATTTAACAAAAAAAAAAAAAAGAAAAAGAAAATAAAAAGGTGTCTTTCTGATGCCATCTTCTGATGCCATCTTCTTATTATCATTCAGCATGGACACTGTCAATGAATAATAACAAGAATGCAAACATCTGTTTTTTATAAGCAGCTATCCACCAGATTACTGTGTACTTTATGAGTATGGTCTGGTCTACTGGGGGCTGATGAGTCCATCTGGCAGGGAACAGGAAAAGCATCTCGGTCATAGGCTTGCCAAGCTGGTAAAGAGGGCTTTTAACTAAAGTTGCTGGTGGAGGGAGAACCTCAATCGATCCCACTCCAACCAGTATGATGCCAGTGCCAGAAGAGATGTCTAGAGCCTGAAGGGAGATCACAGGTCAGCAGGAGAGAACTTGAAACAGCACAAAGGAATTCCAGCCACTTCAGCCAGTAAGTTGATTTCATTGGGGGCACCAAATTAAATGCCTCTATGCAAACACACGTATTATGGGGAATAAGCAACAGGAGCTGGAGACGTGCTTGGAGATTTGTGCACACCTGCAGGGCTGTGATCTTTTTGGCATCCATAGAGACATGGTGGGATGGCTTCTATGAATGGAATGTTAGAATGAAAGGCTACTGGCTTTTTATGAAGGATGGGCAGAGAAGAGGGCATGGGCGTTGCCCTCTGTGTCAATGACTGCCTGGAGTGCATGGAACTGTGCTGGGATGGATGAGGAGCTTATCATAGGATCACAGAATCAGCTAGGTTGGAAAAGACCTTGGAGGCCATCAGGTTCAACCTATGAACTAACATCACCGTATCAACTAAACCATGGTCGCATCCAGTCTTTTATTAAACACCTCCAAGGATGGTGACTCCACCACCTCCCTGGGCAGCACATTCCAGTGCCCAACCACTCTTTCTGTGAAGATTTTTTTTTTCCTAATGTCTAGCCTGTATATTTGTAGTATATTATGGGTCAGCACTAAAGGGAGGGCAGGAATAGGTTTATAGTGTGGGTCAAAGGAGTGCATAGTGGCACTAATCCAATACAAGTTCTCTGCTGGCAGTTCATCTTTTCTGTTTTATTCTCTGAATAATGGATGTGGATATTGGCTTAGGTATGTGCTTTGTTAACACATCTGTATGCTAGACTTCAGATTTAAAGTTCCTTCTAGAACTTAGTTGTTTGGACCAATTTTAGACACTACCTGGATAACACATTCTACTTGCTCATCATCTTAGCAACAATCAACTTATCTATTTCTAGCACCTTTGGGAGGAGGGCATGTACTCTTTTCCCAGAAAATCTTGTGAGGGAATAGAAGATATGAGACAATGATTGTTTACCTACAGTCTATTTATATAGATTTCTGTAAATATGTTCCACAGGGCAGTTGAGATCCTTGGAACAGGAATTTTGAAGAGCACCCACACAGAAGACATAGCTGAAAGTTTTGATTCTGTAGCAGTGGAAAAACATGAATTACACTTATAGACAAATGCTGACAGTTAGATATTAAAAGTCAGGAAGAAGTGATAGAGAAACAAAATTTCTTTTAAAAACTGCAGAAGGAAATACAAAGACTTTTGACCTTGGTAAATAAAGGGATAATACAAATGTCATTGGAAAAATAATGGAAGGAATTTGCAAAGAAGTCATATAGAAGAATACCTACAGCAGAAAATCCAAGTATCATATGATATCAGCTAGAAGGCAAAAAACTAACTGGTCTGAAATCAGATAGCATAAGGTCGGGATGATGAGAAAGGAAAACACAATTCTGACTTCTAAGAGCACAATCCTGCTGCTCCTGCTTGCTTTAATTAATCTTGATTTAAATTTCCACATAGAAAATAAAGAAGTTCCCTCCTCCTTCTTTTGTTTGTTGTCTATAACCCACAGACTACAGAATCAACCCATTCCTGTAAGACCTAACAGGAGCCAGTCAGCACTGGGTGAAGAGTTAAATAATGATAAAACATATTTCAAGGTCACTGGGAAGGAAAAGAAAGTGTCTCTAAGAGTAAAAACTTGATCATTTCTGTCTGGAGCTCAGGTAATGGATCCCAGCATTATCAAGGCAGAAGTCTGGAAGGCACAGGATAGCTACTTTGCTCTTTGTAGAAGTGGCGCAAAGGAATAACTATAGAATAGTATTTTTATCCTTCCATGTCCCATGGACCTAAAAATCAAACAGTGGGATGGAGATTTGGAGGTGCCTTGATCATGATTCCCAACCATATCAACTTCCCAGAGTTAATGACTTGAGGTTTATTTTATGGAAAGAGAAGTAAAAGCATTTGCCGTATTCAGTCATATAAACAGAAAATGTACTATATGGAATGTGACTTTCCCTTTATGATTCACACAAAAAATACAATTTCACTATTAGCAAAACATAAACATCTTCATTGTACTAAGTGTTTTTGCATGTTATTAAATATTTTTCATTTAGCATTCCCAAGATCCTGTTTCTGTAGTGAATGAAATATTACTTCTAACTCCCTGTAAAAGACTCCGCTTGTAAAAATGAATTAATTTTTTATGTAACAACTTAAAAAAATCTACCTTTTTTTGTAATGAGTTAAAAAATTAATCATTCACAACACTAAACAAACTAAATAGCTGAATAATTTTTCACATATTTTTTATCTATTCAGTTTCTTCTTCTCTCAAATGATTATTTTATAAAACATACTTTACATAATTTGCAGACTTTTGTCACTAAGTATTCATTTATTAAACATATAAGATAATTTTATCATTAAATCTAAATTAGGTACATGTTCAATAATTTTAATTTTGAAGAACAGCTGACATCTGGAGTGAAATTTGAAAATAATTATTAGCAATAATTCAATCTATACCACCTATTTTCTGGAGTTCATGCGTCTTTAAAAATACTAAATAGACATCTACGAAAAGGATGTCTATTTTTCCCCACATGAAACTCCTAACATCACAGTTCTTCAATGAAACTAATACAATGCAGTACAGTGAGGTATATATAGCAGAGATGCCATTTAAATATATAAGAAATTCATTTGTAAAAAAGAAAAAGAGCAAAGAGAATGACAAAAAAAATAATTATGGAAATGTGTCCATTGTGTCTTCCTAAAATACATTTTTCAAAAATTATTTCATAATGGATCACTTAATTTCTATTTCTCATATTTATACTTCCAAATTTTTATTGAATATGTAAGAGCAAATGACCTGGTACTGTGAAGGATAATCATAAGTTAAAAATGGAGTTGCCGAACAAGAAAATCTTAACTTACATACTCTTCATTCAGTTACCAATTTGCAACAAAATTTACAAAACATTACTAAAAATAAACAAAATGAGTTTCAAGAAATCATCACAGTCAAAAGTGTTACACTAAATCTTACTTTTGTTCTTTCTTACCTTTAAAGAAGACAAAATTCCCCTCACTGTTTTCATAAACTGCATCAATGCTGGGAGGCAGTCCCCTCCAGAAGTAGGTAATCTGCATGGGGTATCCATCCATCACCCTGTTGTTTCTGACTCGCCAAAACCACTGATCCTGGAAACCAAACATACACTTCTTACTACATTTATATGTGTTCACTTGCTGTCTCGAAAATACTGAACAGCCTATCCTAGCATTTTTAGAGCAGACCTTTCGCTGTTTGGGAAAGCACACTGTGTTTGCATTCGTGTCACATTACAAATGTTTCCGAACTGGTTCTTGCTGAGGTGGGAATAAGCTTCACACGCGAACCGTGTGTTTGGAGTAGACGGCCCTCAATGGAACATACAGCATGTTGTATGAGAGGACGTAACTTTCTCAACTTCATTCCTATAAGGGGCCCAATTTAAAATTTGTGGTCTGATTACAAGTGCTTTTAGACTGAACCATATGCTTATGTGAATGCTTAATATAATGGGACTACAGACAGGCTTTGAAGATCAATTAATTCTGCAGGCCATTTTTTTTTAGTGGCTGCTAACAGTGAAAGGTTGACAGATACAGTGTAACATTACTACATCCGTCCAGTAAGAACTATGCTTTGATGACAGTTTTACTGTAGTGAAGTTCAGCAGTCTTTCCAAGCAACATCAAATAGAATGGTTAATATTATAGTCATATATATATATATGAAATAGATGCTAAATCCAGCTAAATCCAATACATGGCACATTAAATGGGTATCAATAAAGATATCATTGCTGTACCTCTCCAGATCTTCTAACAGCTGTTTCAGTTCATTCAATATTTCGAGAGGAAAGATATGGTAAGCCATTATTTAACTTCTTACACATTCAAACATTTTTCAGCATTAGTATTATATAAAACAACTCCCCCTAATAATAAAGAAAGTCATGTTCTATCAGATATCTGTCACAGTTTTACACGGCAGTTCTTCCTCTGTGTAAGGAACACAGATTTCACAATGCAACAAAACCTGTAAATTCATCAAGTCAACAAATATCTTCTTGAGAATGAGTTATGTTTCAGACTTAGTGATTTGTGGAGTATATTTGCATTATTTCATTTTGATAACAAGACCAATAAAATAATATTTTGCAGTTTTGGTATTGAGTTGTATGTCCAACTGTATTTCCTACTTCATATTGCTGACTTGAAGTTTAATAGTTACAATATTCTTATCCATTTTTTGCTCAAATTCCTTAGCAAACCAATAATTTTTCCTGCTATACTATGAAAATCTTAACAATAATACAATTATGGCAAAACTGGAATGTTTGATTCATTCAGCATATCCCCATGAATTTGTTTTTATATCTATTTATAAGTATACATAGATGTATATGGGCCATTGCCTTTAATGTCTAAATATTCCATTCTGAAGCATAATTGTGAACATAACATGCCATGCTCTCCGTGTTCTCTCTTCTGCTGATGGAATCTTGTAGACTTCTTATTTTCCTGATCTATTTTCAGCATACTTATCTGTCCTTGCAATAACCATGAACAGTGGAGTATTGCTCATCAGTAAGGATCCTACAGGTTTCCACAAAATTAAAATTTTGAAAATTTATAATTTTAGCAATTTTATGGTCTTATTTAAACAGACGGAGCCTGGCATATGATTTGTCAATAGATGTAATTTCAGGGAATCAGCAAATATCTGGAAATGTCTGAGGGCAGGACTGAAAGTTTGGACCATTTATAAGATTGGGGAAGGTAGGTGTTGGCAGAGGCTGATAGAATAATTTGTTTATGCAAATTTAATTTTCCTGGCTGACTATCCTATGAACGTGCTGGACTCTGGTTTTAGACTGACAGAGTTCAAAGTCTGGAAGTCAAGAAATCCAGCATGTAGCTGTAAAGTATGCCAAAGACCTTTCTGAAGTATCCAGATGGGATAGGCTCTGCTTATAGAAAGAATGCATCATTTCAGCATATACATGTAAGTGTGTAATTAATTTATCTTAAACAAAGTTATACTTACCAGCAATTTTATCATCTGCATTTTGATAAACATGTACAATTACTGAAAGTGTGTTTTCACAACAGTTTAGCTATTATTGAAATTCAAAAGAGGCATAGTCCAAGAGCAAGCATATTCACTCTAATAAGGCTCTTTCACACTTTAAGTAAATAGCTTGAAACAGTTGCTCTGGCAAAACACTTCTCAGTGTATTTGTTTCTGTTGAACAAACACAGTTTTGTCTCTTTTGAGAAATGGTGTGTATTGAGAAACCCTTTGCCTTTCCCACTATGTTGGTTAAATATACTTTTTATTATTTTGTTTCCCCAAAACACATTAACTACAGCAGACAGGTTGAACACATCACTTGTCACATGCACTTCAATGCAAAGCCTGACAAATGCATACATTGAATGCATAGACTTTAGTGTCTTTCCTTGCTGGCCAGCAAATGCCTCTTTGTAAGCATCTGTACATACCCAATTGTTTCAAAAACATGGATCACTCCTGTGCAGCTGAGATCTGGCATAATAATGGATCATTAAATATTATGACTATAGACATACCAAGTAAATTAAACTTGGACAATTATTCCCAGTTCAAAAAGCAAAACTGAAACAAACAAAAATCAACATTTAATTAAGATAGAGCAATATATCTAAAATCCAGAAAATGGGCATTGAGTGAGAAGAGACTGTAAGCTGTTTCAGAAACACAATGATGGATAAAGAATAACAGTCAAACGAAGAAGCAGTAGCAATCACTTAAATTGAATGTTTTGACTTTTTTTTAGAAGATGGGATATTTCTGAGAAAAAAAGACAATAAAGCTTTTTAGAGAAAACAAACTAAACAAAGGTCATACATAAATCATTCCGCACTGTCAGTAAATGCTTTAGGTATTTTTTTCCTGTGCATTTACAGGGACTAAAATATAGTATATTGTATATGATTACCACATATACCTTCCTCATAAAAAGAACTTTTTTATTAACAACTCAGAGAATCTTGAATGGAGGAGAGCATTACAGTAAAAAAATCTGTCTCATAATGTATAATTTTCATACTTTGTTGGTAGATACAGTCTCTTCCCAATCTTAGAATATACAATTTCACCTTTTTTAGTGATGATTGTGTTAAATTATGTTCCATTCTATGAATGTTTAAATCTGTACTCCTATGAATAATCAATTTCCATTTCAGTATTTACTATCAGCTTAAACATCTTTCAGATTCCTTAAGGGACACAACTGATGTGTATGAGAATTAAATACAATCTCTAGGTATTTTGGTTCATCCATAATACACAAACTAGAGGAGCTTTAGGTGCAAAATTAATGGAGCTTTCTTGTCTAAGGACATCATTTTCTCTTACGTCTCTGGACCGACAACCACTGTCAACATTAAAACATTAATTTGCTACAAATGGTCTAGAGCTCTGACCTTTAATTTATACCTAATGAACTCTATCTACAATTCTGTAATGGCATGTGACACTCTGACTCAAGTTCAAATGATACTCAGTAAAAACAGAAAGACTGCCTGATGTGATAAGACATTCTAAAAAACCTACAACAAGCTAGAAAGAAGGAAAAAATCAGAAACCTTTGAAGTGGTACCTTTTGTAACTACTTGGAGATGAAGGCATGTAAAGATTTAAAGCAGACAGATATGTGCAAAACAAGGACAAATTTAACTGTAAATTATGTTTTTTTGACTATGATTATAAGAATGTGTGTGAACCCCCAGTAATTTGTGAAATACCCTTGCATTGTACAGCAAAAATCTCTGTGAATTTCTGCCTGACTTGATGTTTAAGTGTATATATAGTGCTGTTAGGGGTATTCCCTTAACAAGTGAGATGCAAAATTTAATAGCTACAGCTCATAGAGAGAGAAATTTTACTATTTCTAGATTCCACAAGATTACTGTTTGGCCTATTTCATTTGAAAAAAGAAAAAGCCAAGTAAGGATAATACTTCTGCCCTAAATAAATGTCAATCAAATCAAATACTAAATTTCAATCAATATTGTAGCTTAATATTATTGACAAAATACGTCAAGGTATCGCATTGGGTCTTGTGTTCTCCCACAAGCATACTCTGATCATGTGCAAAAGCAAGCCTGTGTCAATGGAAGATTAAACATACCCAGCAGCTAAGCAAAACAGCAGCAACAGAGTGACACATTCAGACAAATCAGTACCCTTCTACTTTCTTTTTTATCTGAGCATTGCAGGAAAAAAAAAAAAAAAAGCCAGCGGCAAATAATATGCTAAGCTGTTTAATAACTTTAAATTCTTCTCTTAGAGAGAAAGAAGGGTTCCAGTTATATACAGAGAAATTTACCAAAGGACAGAGCCTGCAGAAACTATATTTCAGGACTGTGATCAAGGAGACAATAAAGTTCCCCTACTATACACCTTTATGCGATATTAAGAAACTGAATTTGGGAAATGCAAGGTATAGTTATTGTAACTAAACCAAAATCAATTTGGAATATCCTTTTAAAAATCTTGATCTAATCTCAAAAGGCACTTTTCCACATCTACATCAAGTCGTGAATTTCATCAGGGAATCTCAGTGTTGGTAATAACAGGCCTGTGGCATGTGGAATTAAAGCCTTTGTGCCTACTCATTTGGGGAATTCCACTGTTTCTTTAGTAACATCCATTTTCAACATTCTGAATTTGGAATTTGTAGGATTTAAGCCAAGGGACATTACTGCACAGAATAAGGAAAAAAAAAGCCATAAAACTTTTGAGCAACTTTCTGGGAAATAATTTTCATGGAGCAGAAAATAGAAGATACAGTCCAGGGGACTGAGGTGCAGAAAAAATATTAGCACAATTTACCTATGAGAAGGATTCTGAATTTATTCTTCTTTTCTGTTTTCCTTTTTTTTTCTCAACATAGAATTTGCAACAAAACTTATAGACTAACCCTACTTCAGTTCCTACTTAATTCCATGGCAGAAAACAATTGGCTGTATTGAGACCAGAATCAGACATTAAGTAGATGCTACCAATCTAGCTCATTTTAGGAAACAATTAACTAAATGGACTATTCTATATACATACAGAATACTTTGGCTCAGCTCATTATTATGCTGGTTCACATTAAGAACAAACAAAGCTCCTTTAAAACTACAAAGGACTGTTATCCATTCATTAACAGAAGGATGTACAATGCATCACTTATTTGAACTTACAGAAACAATTCATCTTTCCTAATGTGTTTGGGACAACAGCATCGTTACCCAGTTAGAACAGGACATAAATGTGGTCTGAGAGCCACTGTGAGAAGTCAGAGTATTTAACATCACTCAGAAAAATCTCAGCACTTCATGTGTAGAGATCCTGAGCCTCCTGATGATATCCTCACTGGAAATGAGACCAACACATTGGATTCAAAACAAAGATATGCAAAGATGTCACCAAATGCTTGTTCTGTTTCTTCCTTACTTTCTCAAGTAAGGAATTTACTTCCTTGATGCCAATTATTAAATGCTGTTACTATTTACTGTTGGTACCTAATCAGACACTGGAGAACTCCTGTAGAGAAATTAAAACCATTGTTAGTTATGAACTTATTATTTTCCTTAATAACATGTTAAGGCTAACTAACACCATGAACAAAAAAATTAACGACTGTGACTCAGCATAGGAGCAAGTGAAAAACTGGCAAACATGTCCCATTGTTGAATATGGGAAGTGCTAAATTGAGCCTGCTTTAAAGTATCTGTCTTCAGCTAAGATGAGGTTCACTGGTGTAAATACATCTTCAAGTGGAAATATCATGCATGTAGTGATTTTATGTAGGAAATCTTTGTTAAGGGGTATGCTAAGCATTTTTTTTTATCTAGTATCTGTTCTTATCTGCTCTTTTGTATTACTAACACAATAAAGTGATGTCAAGTAATTCATTCAGGGTCCAAAATGCCTTGTTTATGTTAAAACCTGTCCTGGCATTTTATTCTGAGTCCTAACTATTGGCCTGAATAGTTCCTTTCACTCCTTTGACATATGTGCAAAACTGCTTTTCATTGCTCATGCTGAAATCTACAGCTAAGCTTTAAAAAAAAAAAAAAAAAAGAGCTAAAGCAACCCAGAAATTAGACTTCAAAGATCAGGGAAAATATGAAAATAATCAATTTATTTTTCAGAAAGGATCAAAGGGTTATGGCATTTCATACGCCCTCCGACTCTCTTCACAAGAGAAACCTCTTTTCCTCCCTCATTTGTAAACTGCTGTACAGATCTCCTTCAGGGACCAGATATACAACAAAACTGCAATATGCAGTCTTGCTTATCTGAAATCTGGTTTATGCACTGCCAGGAAAACAGAATGCAGCAAGAGGAACTGTGAATGAAGATGGAGCAAAAATACCTCCTTTACCCTCAAGATCAAATTCTAAAGTATGGTTGATTACCCAAAACATTCACAATCCCTCTGAAAACTATCCTGAATTTTTGTAGTGATTTCAATAAGCTGCATTTTAGTATTTCCACTTCTAGTGCTTCACAGTGATGGATCCAGGATGCAGAGTTTCTCGTCCTTTATTTTGTCTTTTAATTTCTTCCTTTCTTTCTAATCTTCCTTGTTTTACTCTTTCTCTAATGCATACTTTGGTCATTTGTTCAGGGTGCCGGTGCCCAAGCACTGGCAGAGGTTGCTGCAAGGCTGACCTGTGCTGGAATACTGCAGGGAATGGCTGAGCTCCTCAGCCAACCTGCTGCCTCTGTGCTAATACATTTAAGGAGGGCCAAAAACATTGCTCCCCATTCAAGTTTTTTTCATATTCAAAACAGTTTCATGATCAGTAGCAGACCTGAGAATTTTTTCATTTTATTTCCAATATAGAAATACTGAATATTTGACAACAAGGTACACAAGAATTCTGCAGTTCTTCACCAGACTTTGAAGAGCACCTGTTCGTTTTTAAACTAGATTCTCCAAATCACTCCTTTGTGCTGTATTTTTCTCATTTGAAAGACAACATTCATTTTTCAGCTATTTGAAGTCATGTTATTTTGTCCAATGTCGTAAACATAAAAAGAAGATAAAACTATTAATATTTTTAGAATCATAGAATCATAGGAACACTAAGGTTGGAAAAGATCTCTAAGATCTAAGGGTCATCTAAGTCCAACCTTTGACTGAATACCACTGTGCCCACCAAATCATGCCATGAATGTATCTGTGAAGCTTATTTCGGTTGTCATATGTTGAATTTTTCCTAATTATCAAGTGTATTACAAGACAGATATGTAAAAAGTACACAGTATTGTGAACTTACATCACCTCTTCCTAAACAACATATAAAAAAATATTCAGCCAAGTACCATGTACAGTTTGGTCATTTGCTGTGCAGAAATTATTGTGGACATCTACTTGGTAGACTATTAGTGTATCCAAACACTTTGGGCGATTCCTTGAATATTGAATGTATAAGACATACAAAGAAAAGCATCTCCTAAAAATAGACCCTAGGCTTAAAAAAAAAAATGCTCAGAGGCTAATATTTATTATTTTTTTGATAAACAGTCTTTCATAAACAGAGTGAACTGACTGAGAAAGTACCTCTTTCAATGAAGGTAGTGAATGTAGCCTACTTGCAGAGGCATCCACAGCCATGGCTATAGTTCCTGTTTGGAAACATCTTGATTGAAATCCTGGCCCTTTCCCGACGCTGTTCAGCTAAGTGCAGAAAATAACTGTAGTAACTATCTAACTTACTTTCATCTGTGTTGCAAAAGGTCATATGATTGCTGTTGCCCTGTCCAATTTCTAGTGCAGACGAAAACTGTTTATTAAAAAAATATATTCTCTACATTTCAAATTTTAAAAATGTATGTTACTGCATAGAAAAAAAAATTCTTAAATAAACATCTCTTAAAACTGCTATTAGTATTTGGTGTTCTATCAAAGTAATTAAGAATACTTTGATGTACATTTGTTTAAAATATATGTATACAATATTTTTTTAATATTGTATCCTCATTTTGTTACAGCTCTATTTTCATTAGTAAATTATTCTTTGATTATAGCCTTTTTTAAAATTCTTTCAGTCTTATTCAATTTTTTTTATAATTTCTTCACTGTCAAATTGTATGTGAACTTTTTATCAATTTTTTGATGCATATCCATCTGTCATTTCTATTTTTCCTGTGCAGACAGTACCAATGCCATTTTAGCAGTTCTTTTCTTTATATACATTAACCTTTCAAAAATATTCTGAAGTAATCAAAAGCTCTAAGTTTTTAGAAAACACTTTCAGATCAAGGAAAATCTGTTCTGCAGAATCCATATAAAACATGCTATGGAGCTTTTGGTTAACACCAGTGGCCGTGTAACACTAGATCTCACTCTGTACATGAAACTCAGCAAATCTAGAGACCTCTAACAACACCATGGATTGATCTGAGCCTTATGTGGATGGTTTTCATGCACTATATCACCACCATACACTTTCAAATAGCACTCAGCTCCTCCTGGAAAATCTTCCGCATGAGAACTTGTCCACTGTATCTCTTCAGATTACAAGTATGACAGTAATAGACTTTGCACTATGATGCAGCTGGAGATGATATTGCATTTTCTGATCTGTCCCACAATATATACATAAATGGTGACAACTCAGGTAATCAATGTTTTATCTTTACCAACTGAACATATAATTTTTTTTTAAATAATAACAAAAATAAATAAATAAAATCAATCTCCATTTGAGTGGGTTTCTGTAAACTGACTGGGACACTAGAAAATGTTCCCATGGCCACATGGTTATGATCCGATATGAAGAAACAAATAGACACACAAAAGAAGCAAAATAAAGACCTGTAAAGACATCAAATCTAGGCTTGCAGCCAGGAATCTCAGGAATGTTCAAATTCCCCCTAATGCTCTGTAGGTATCAGCACACGCCCGTGAAGTACTGCACAAAACCTTTCATCCACATGATGAATATTAGGCCTTTACAGAGCAGTTAAACATTTATTTTCTCAGTAGTGATTGCACTTTGAGATTACAAAACCACGTATAAACTTTCTTGAACCCAGTTCTGTTGCCCCCCACTATAGAGAGTTAACATAAAATCAATGAGTTCCATGAATTTATGGAGCAGTGGTGGGTTCTGCACCATGGAAAAATAAGAAAATTGAGCATTTTTTATTACTAAAAAAAATACCAATTTTCTTGGTTAGGATTGAAAAACTTTCTCCTAATACTGAGAAAAAAAGTGTTCTGTTGAAGTATTCTATATTTAAACTGTAAATATTCTAATAAAGATCAGTCAAATACAAAAAAAAAAAATCACAATTTCATTAATACATGCATCTGCCTATGTAATATGATACAAACAAGGAATCCTTGATACATCATCTTTAAAATCAGGCAGGTATATAGAAGGGACTAAACAATGAAAAAGGGTGAAAAAGGTTTAATATGTAGTTGCATTATGATACAAGGTGAAGATATTTGCTTTGTAGTAGCTATCCTTTTCTCTTTATAAATAATAGTGGAAAACACCAAGTTGGAATGTAGACTGGCTCTCTCAGAGGCCTGCATTTATACAGGTTATGTCAACACAGGATCATGGTTCTTGGAATTATCATGGGACATGTGACGAACATAATATTCAAATGAGTTAAATCTCCTTTTGCATTGACCAACACCTACTTCTTGATATTTCTCTTCCAATTTCTCTTCCCCTTTTGATGCACTCTTTGGGAAACTAGATAACCCATTATTTTCTATGACACTTTGCTAGCTTAAATGCAACAAACTAATTGTACAACTCTCTCCATCCCTCAAATAATTTTTGATATTATATGTCATATTTCATACTTCTTCACTTTTCTTCTATCCTTTTGCAGCCTCTTTTACCATTTCATAAAAAAAAAAAAAAAGATCAATAACTGTGAACTACCTTTTTCCCTTTAATGAAATTGTCAAAAAGATTTGAAAGCATGTGAATTTTTCTAGGAAGAGACAGAATATGAGCATAACAGCATTTTCAAGATTCTTTTCACAGCTGCACAGTATTTCCTATCACAAAACTATATTGCTTTTCCAACAATAGCACAGGAATCTCCTTCCTGGAAAAGACCAAGTGTACCACCTAGGATCCTATAGAAAAAATAAGGATTTTTTTACACAGTTGTTTGTAGTTTATTTTTGCTATCCATCTTGGCCCACGAGAGGAGAATAAAGAATAATGGGGTTTGTGTATATTTGTATACTGTATATTTTTTCTGTAACTTCACATATAAATCTGTGAAAATGGTCCAGGACAGACTTATCTTTCTCTAAGCAAAACAGACCAACCACTGTGATGAAATCAGAATAATTTTGGGTTTTTTTCTACTTGTCTACCCTTATCATTTTATCACTTCCAATATGATGCTTGACTGTCTGCCTGAGTGCTGAGGAGATTATTTTAAAAACTATTACAAATACGTCTGAATCATCAGGTTCTCTGTAATGACTCAGGCACTCTGAAAATTAAAAAGGTCAGAGTAGAGCAAACTCAACTACCTTTCTTAATTTTTACCCCCCAAAAATATAGGGTATTAAATGAGCAGGGAATGGAGGCTGTAGGCCTTGATCAACAAAAGTTACAGATAATCCAAGAGAAGGTATTTCACCTTTTTCACCAAAATTTCTAGATGCAGGCAGCAAAAACACTGAAAGAAATCACATGGAGAAATTATGAATAAGCCAAAGCCATAAATACTTATTTCTAGTCTCATTAACCCAGGTAGATATTCCTGGCAAAGCACGAAGATTAGAAAACTCCAAATAGAGTAGAGAAGGATTCACCTGGTGAAAAAAATAATGTGCACCTACATGAATAAGTTTGTGGCTTGTGAACTATGGCATGTCAATGAGATCACTTAGCATAATTTTCAGCTAAGGGAAGCTTCTAAGTCTGTTTTCAATGTGGAAATAAAATAGAAGTCATTATCATTCACTCTCGTTGGCCAAAAGCTTTTGAAGATGAGGCAGTAACAAACTACGTCCACCAGGATTATCCATAATCAACCATCAGAAGTCTATCATTGATATTGTAGGAACACAGAAATTAGTACTCTGAACATTTTTTTCTAGATGTAATAAAAGATTTCATTTCCTTTAAGCCGTGACATTTTTACTAGAAAGAATTGTGGTATTTTATATTTATATTATTTATATGATTTATCACTATATCACCTGTGTTTTCATATTTCTGTCACATCCACAAATTCTTATGCAGATATGTTTCTTTCCATGTGCAAATGAATGTCCCAGCCCATGGCAGGGAAGTTGGAAGAGATGACCTTTGAAGGTCCCTTCCAACCCAAACCATTCTGATTCTGTGATTGTATAACTAATAACAGGAAAACGTTTACACGAAAGTAAGAGAAAGAAAATAAAACATTTAATGAATAAATGAAATGTGCAGTAAATGGAATAGTGACACTACAGCTGTAAAGAAAGAGGGATGTCAGTGAGTGAGGACACAGCATAAACTGATGGAAACCACAATATACACATCATACACACATGTAGAATTACAACACGTGAAATCAGCTGTGCCAGTAACTCTCACATTGACATTTATTATGTCTCTGAAAACCTAAAATAATCATGTGCCTCCCTTGAATCATCATAATTCATGAAACCAAATTTCATAGATTTGCACATGTATGCAATTCAATGTGATCCTATGTGCAGATGCAGTATGTGCTCATCCTACCACTTATCCTGTCTCTCTGCCTTTTCCACACTGCACATTGCATAAAATCTCTGAGACTAGAAGAATTTGGAGCACCTTGATGAGTCATGTCAGAACCACAGGTGGAAGCAAGAAAGAGTGAGTAATTAAAATATTTCCTCTTGATTGCAGTAGTTTAGGACAGCTCATACATAAACGAGATACTGAAGCTGTTCTAACCAGGATGAGGTTCTCAAGACAATATCTCACTCTTTTAATACACTCTTTGTAGGGGAAATGGAAGAGGACCTATCCTGCTCATTTCACAGTCATACCACCTCTGTCTACATATGCATACTTATAACAAGTAGATGCTCAAGGTGAGGCCGTCCCTGCGCAGAGCAGAGGGGGACAATCCCTTCCCTAGCCCGGCTGGTGATGCTGTGTCTGATGCCCTCCAGGACATGGTTGGCCCTCCTGGCTGCCAGGGCACTGATGACCCTCATTCAGCTTTCCATCAACCAGGACCCCCAGGTCTCTTTCCATGGTGTTGCTCTCCAGCATCTTGTTCCCAAATCTGTGCGTACATCCTGAGTTGCCCTGTCCCAGGTGCAGAATCCAGCACTTCCCTTTGTTGAACTTCAGATGGTTGGTGATTGGCCAGCCCTCTAATTTGTTCAGGTCTCTGCAGGGCTTCTCTTCCCTCAACAGAGTAATCAGCTCCTCCCAATTTAGTGTCATTGGCAAACTTAGTATCCCTTCAAGTTCTGTGTCCAAGTTGTTTGTGAAAGTGTAGAAGAGAACTGGCCCTAAGATGGAGTCATGTGAACCCCACTAGTGACCAGCCACCAGCCTGATGTAACCCCATTTACTATAGTCTCTTTTTCTTGCCCACCACATTTCTGGGCCACTTCAACCCCAAGGGTTCTCACTAGCACTCAGTTCATCAAGTACTGGCATGCCATCCTACTACTTATCACTAGCAACTGCTTATCACTGGTTTTGTCCCTTTTCCCCTTCCAATCTAGTTTAAAGCTGTCAATGAACTCTGGTAGCTCCTGTGCTAAAGTCCTTTCTCTCCTTTGAAAAACGTGCTACATGTCCTGTAAGTGAGCGTATGACAGTTATTTTGGATTCAAGCCACTGCAAGGTAAGAGGCTAATATATGCTTTTTGATCTCACTTTAATGCTTGTGTTCTCTGATTTTGTGCTGATGACAAAAATAAAAAAAATCCAAGTACCAAATATAACTTTGAATGGTATAGGGCAAGGCTAAGTAAATCTTCTCTCTGGTGGACATGGTAGGATTAAGAAAAGGACTGTAGAAGATCCCACAGTAATCAGTGGGTGAGCAGTGACATTTCTGGAGTGTCTCAGCATTGAGGTTAACAGCAATGGCCAATGAGAAAACCAGGCCATTAAGAGTGAAACATCCAGAAAACAGCAGCCAACAATAACATCTGTCATGACAATGCAAATATGAAAATGATAGATATTTGATTGTCTTTGCTCACTGCCTCTGTCACTCAGATACAAGGATTAGATCATGAAAAAAGTGGAGAAACTTTTAACAGTGAATATGAAATATCGTAAACCGCATCTGATTACAGATAAGTTGGGAATGTACAATTTAAAGCAGTAAATGACTGTGGGTGTTTTAAAGTGCTGGCCAGACATCACTCCAACACATCATCAAATGCTCCATCGTGATAAGACTGAGGAGAAATGCTGGTGCAGTCTTAGGGAGAATGGGAAAGGATTGAACTCTGCCATTATTAAGTATAACCTTTGACCTAATACAGTCTATTCTCCTTGGTAAAGATATTTTCACTAGGCATATATGTCAAATCATGAATTAAAATTGTCTCTGTGTCATTTTGATTTATTGACTGGAAATGTAGCATAATAAAATTTGATTTTGTGTACAAAAACAGTTTTTGATTTCATATACTTGGTATTACAAGCTCATCTGTTGTTTCTTTTGTGATTTTACCTAGTATGTATTACTCATAACAGATAGTCCGCTGTTATACTGAAGATAATTAAAACCAAGTGAAATTGTCAGTGTGTTATAGCCAGTGGAGCTTTTTCCCATAACTTTCAAGTGGGCCAAGTTTTCACTCAATAGGCAACGAAAGCAACACTTAAAAAATATTCAAGCTACAGCTTATAAAAAAGAAGGAAATGCAGCATTTAAATAAATATCTGTTATAAATTCTTGATATTTTTCAATAGATTGTCAATAGTGTGAATAGTGTTTCACTAAGTTGTTGAAAAAATAAACATACATGTTGTTTTACATTATTTAAGATCTCAACTGCATAGTAGTGCAGTGTTTTGCATAGGAAATGGCTAATTCAGAGGAACAAATGAGATTAGTTTATTTGCATTTAAACCCCTGCAAAATTTTACATTGTAGACCCTCAACCCCTTGAAAGGGAAAAAAAAAGAATCAAAGAAATTAAAAATATACAAATACTGTTAGAATATAAAGCTCTGGCTGTAAATCAAGATTAAGCAAGTATAAGCAAATAATACCACTGCTTGAAAAAGCTTACATTACAAGCCATTCCAATTGTTTTCCAAAATGTTTACCTAAATTAGTTGAAAGGCCACAATTTTATACAACAAGAAATTTTAATTAAGCCTTGTGCTTGAAGTGTTTCTGCAATTACTCCCTTTGGTTCCATTAGGATGTAACCTCAATTAAAATGTATTGTTAATATTACAAGATAACACTTGCTGGTGGCACAAAATTGAAGATATTGCCTCCATGTAATTTTAGATTATTCCTTGCTGCAAGTTTTTGCAATTATTTTTTGTCAATAATGCTTTTTTCTATTCTCTTGCCAACGAAATATTTTTAATCAGTACACCCAAACACTGAGCCTCTGAAAACAGGCAGATTCTACAAAATTAAATACCTTTTGCACTCTAGAATTGAGTTAAAGCTTTTGTTACTAATTTTTACTATATAAAAATAACAAGTGAAAAATTAGTAGGGTCACAGGATTCTTTGACTTTAGGAAACAAATATTGTAACTGTGAGGTGGAAAATCCCCAGGATTTCATCTTTTCACTTTAATTGACATCATTAGTCCTTTCTCAAGTGATAATGTCCTTTGAGGGCATTTATTTTCCCCACTGAGATTCTCTGTCTATTGTTGAGTTATCGATAGGAAATAAATTTATCACGTTAGAGTCTTTTCATTTGCATTTGTTTATCTGCATTTTTAATATCTCTCTTATTTAATAGTATTATGCAGAACCATAATTGTTCAGTATTCCTTACATTTGATAGTATGTAAAACTTGTGATTGAAAACACAATTTTTAATGGTCAAGTAGATTTTAGAACAAACTCTTGTCATATGAGGAGGAAAAAAGGGACAATTATTTTCAACAACTAATAAAAATAGCAATTCTAAATGCACAAGTAACACCACAAGCACATCGTTGTTTGTTGGAGGAATATCTTTTTGGAGAGAGAAAAAGTAAAAATTCTATTTTTTTATTCAACTTACAAGTACTTTCTTAAGAATATATAAAAATTTGACACACTCTATCCTTTTGCATAAAGCAAGTACCAGAGAGCTTCAGATTCCCCCAATTCCATTCTATTTTAAAAAATGCTTCTAAAGAATGACTAATTCTTTGAATTGTGGCCAGTGGTTTGCAAATATTTAGTATCACATTTTTCAGTATTTATTAGATTAAAACTAAATCAGAAATTTTTTTTTTAGATTCACATATAACTGCCCAAATCTTTTAAACATTGTCCCAAAGCCTGCTACCACATTTGTATAATAATTCACACAATTCACTCCAGTATTCCTGTTGAACTCAGACTGTCTAACTCTCTGTGAAAACCTTTGAAGAGTCTGAAGTGCTCCTTTTTATCTGTGAGAACTCTCTGGGTTAGGGAGTGCACCTAGTGGGTATTAATGGCTCATCATGGGATGGCGAGAGTTTCAAAGAGACAGGACCAAGTCAACCTTTGAATAAAGTATTTTAGCTCAGAGCCTGACCCTAGGAAGGAGGATGATTTCCTCTGAAAGCTGACCCAGGCGAAGGAGGCAGCTGACCATCTGTCTCACACAGCCAGAAGGCGTGGACATTCCCTCCCCTGCACTTCTCTTGTTAGTGTTTGTGAGCAGCTGCCACACACTCCAATCTCTTCTGCCTGGTCTCTTTCTCTGAGCTGGAATGAAGAAGTCACAAAACAATCTCCTGACCAAATCTCACTAGCTATTGCCTCTGACAGTCATATTCCAAAGGAGATGGAGCAATGCTATTGGGAAATGAGTGTGTGAAACAGTCAAATTTCAGCACATTCACAGAATCACAGAATGGTTGAGGTTGGAAAGGACTTCTAGAGGTTTTAGGGGAGTATGAAGAAATACTTGAAACTTTTTTTGGAGTTAAGTGGGAAAAATAAGTGACAGAAACATTTTGGGAGGCTATGACTTTTTAGTGCTCATATTTCTGTTGCTACAAAAAGTCGCAGAAGGGACTTTTTTTTCCTTTTGTTTAAATTGAAATTAAACAAATCATCTGTCATGCTTTTCTCTTAGGGAAAATAAAATTCAGTAGAATATTAGCTTTCAAGTTCAAGGCAGTGCCTCAGCACAGCTGTTAAATCTACCTCATCTTCCTGAACTGTATCACAATGCAAATTTGTAGTGTGGAGGTAGTCAAGCAACAGGTACAATGGTGTCATGCAAAAAGTGGCATGAGAAGAAATAATAATATATTTTGCATGTGAGGGTTTATTTGGGTTAAGATAGTGTGAGCAGTTACATATTAATGAGATGGTAACACCCACCATTAGATAAAACAGTTGTGTGGTGCACTCTCATGGGGTCCACAGTCAAAGACATCAGTGTCTAAGGGATAGCTACCCTTCTGAAAAATCTGAACCACACGTATCGTGCCATTGTTTAGCCTCAGAGGACAAACTGTATCTAATTAAAAGCAAAGCACATATGATGGACATGAGAGGAACTCAGTACCATCTGCTCTACTACTGATTAAGTCCTTTTACACTACACTGTTTGCCAATGAAAACATAGCCTTTTGGAAAAAAACCAGTATTCTCTCTCCTGATAAATCTAAAGCCCTGTTGAAGATATTGAGTCATACATCCTGGTAAGGTTATACTTCTTAATGGGCTACTACATGACTAATGGGAATTTTACTAGGCAGATAGTACAGACAACTAATTAGTTCAAGTTGCTTGTAAGTTTCAATAAGATGTCTATCAATTATATTAATACCTTTGCAAATAAAGCCTTAAAAATATAGTTACGATTTTTTTAGACCTTTCTATACATAAAATCTATATATATATACAGATATGCGTGTAGGTACTAGAGAATAAGTATTCCTATGACTGGGCTGCCATCTTTCGAATAGTGTAATAAAGTCCAAGACAACTTTTTAAAAAGTGATTTTAGCTTCAGGATTTTAGACTGAACTATTCTGGTACAATTATTACCCAAGTGATTATATTCTTTTCTAAATTGCTCTGCAGCTGGATGGAATATACTACCCACTTTCCACACTGTAAGGAACAGTCTGTTCTTCCCATTTTAAACCTGTGAAATGTGTTAGCTAAAAACCTTTCCTAGCTTAGAAGCAGATTGAAAGGCTGAAGGTAACATTTGGAGAATATTTTTACATCTGTCAGTGAAAATATTCAATTATCAAAAACAGACAAGCTATGACTTTTTAGCATCCCAGCATGTCCCTGCTTTTATCCTTCATGACATCCTACAATTTGGTTTTGTTTCATAAAACATCCATGCTGTACATTTCCAGTTAGCTTGGTCTATTATGATACATTGAAATCCCCACTGGGTTTTCGCTGCTTTTCTCCTTCCTTTTCAATATATAAACTGAATTACCTGGATTAAAGCAGCTTTCCTTCTCTGATTAGTTCAAAATTGGAAAATTCCATCAAGCTGTTCTTCCTAACATGATATTAAAAATAGGGGGAAAGTCTGCTCTCTGCAGACTTAGCTACTTCTGAACTACTGTCTTTTATGGCTGAGATGTTAAGTGGTTTTCCCTCTCAGATCACAGAGTGTTTGCTTCCTCAGGATCCTCTGCTGAACTTTCCCAGGCAGCAGTTGACAGCTCAGACACCCACAGCATGACACGACAAAAACCAGCTACACAAACAGACCACAAGAGATCTGAAAAAAAGTCTGCTTTCAAATACAGTGAAATCAAGTCACATACTATAGCTGTTTCTTTGTCTCTGCTTTTATTAGTAGTATTTTCCCTCTGTCTCACAGATTTTTAATTAGATCTACCAGTTATGATTAAATAGCCAATGCTAAAATGCTTTAAAAGTTCCTCATGTGTATACCATATATCAAGAAACAGTTTTTTTTTCCTTTTGTGTTTAACAGCATACTCTATATAAATACACAATTCTAAGAGGGATATTAAATGGAACCTATACAGTTATGTATGAAAGCAACTGTAGTCTAAACTAATGCCAAGGAGTAATTACAGCCTAATTGCCTTGGCTTGTTTGGCATGTCATAAATGTTTTTACAATGGTTCTTAGCAGATGAAGAGTCAGAAAACAAATTTCTGCAAGTTGTGGAGAAATTACTGCAGCCCATTAAGTCCTTCCTAAAACTGGTTCCATATTCTACCATCTGCAATGTTCAGAAGACATTTCTCTGAGCTGTAAATGCTATTTTTCTGCTGGACAAACTTCTTGATCTAATACTTAAATTGCATTTCAAAAAACACCCCAGTATATGATAGTAGTTAAAAAATGCTGTTCTTCAAGGAGTTACCTTTTCCAACATGAATACTGAAACCATTAGAGATTATATAGGATCCGTTCATTTGTTTCTTAGGGATTTAGCATTAAACAAAGGACCAGTGCAACCTACGAAATATTCTTCTGTGAAAAAAAACCAGTGTCACATAAAAAAAGGACAGCGACTCTAATTTGATGCTTATGAAGGACAAATCTCGCATATTTAGTGCTTACTTTTCTAGATGCAGCTTGCTCAAGAAAACAGGATTTTTTTAATCTCTGAGACTGAAAAGAACCTAAAGGAAAAGGATATTGACAGCAGTCACAGTGTTTGTTGAAGAAGACCTAGAGGTAATTTTGTCACCAAGGAACAAAGTGTGAATTGCACAGGACACAGGAAGAAAGTGGAAGTACGTGCTGCAAACTTCTTCACTAATGAACCTTTTCTGCAGACCTTAGACAATGGGGTTCCTTTTCATGATGCACTAGCCCTGGAGATACTCTCAGAAGACATTAAGGGAGGAGAGTATTGTTGGATACCACATATTGCTACACACAATGGCAGAGAGGATTTTCATTAAAGGCAGACACTGTCATACCACTTTGCATAACTTGCCCAGAAAAGGAAGACCCTTTTTTTTTTACCATTTTCAGCCATTTTTCTGTGTCCCAGGGGACTTCTAATTAAGCAGAAGGAGAAAAGATTGGAAATGAGTGTGACAGCAAAATAATAATTTCATTGAGTATAAATACAGAAGCTAAGAAGCTACCCAAAGATAAAAAACTTGGCACACATGAATTTTGGCATAGAAATTCTTCTGTCCTGATAGTTCCTTACACCAGTTCAACCATGAATCAAAAACCAGCAATATTTCTCAGCTGATGACAACTGAAACCAATAGTTACAATGTATTGATTTTAACAATCATTTTTGTTGCGTAGCATACTGTGTCTCCAAACCTTATAGCTGGCACGGACATTTTAAGGGCATCTAATTTAAAGAATTCTGGAAGAAATCCTCTTAGGAAAATACATTTATATGTCAGTAATATGTGTATATTTAACATAAAAGAATTATCTTTTACTTGAAATCCAATCATTCCTACCAAAAAGTTGATCTGCAAAATTATAATTTTATTTGGTGATCATTGGAGAATCTTTAGTAAGTTGATTGATATACTTTTGTGTTTAATATTTATGTTAGATCAAGAACAGTTCCCCCGTTTTTCATTTCTATAACCCTACAATTTTTATCAAGTGTTTCTAGGATTGTTACTTTGACAAAATGATGGCAAAACAATAAAAAGGGATGGATAAGTGTAAATTGCATTTTCTCTTTAAGTTTACTGCTATTTAGTTTTACTCTGGATATACCCATTTGAGAATGCCAGATAGTCTTAAAACCACAGACAAAACTCTTTATTTGACTGAACATAGAAATTGTTTCTAATATTCTGATGCTCTTAAGTATACCGAATAGCTCAAGAGCCAAGAGAAAACAATCTTGAAATGAATACTGTTTGTCATCTACTATGAAAATCCACAGTATATCTCAATGTGTTAGATTTCATGCTTCAGTTTTATGTTTAAATTAGAATTTAATTATTCAAAAGTGCTCAAATTCTTCAACTCTGTGGCTAAGTTCCCAAGCAATTTCAAGGATTATTTAAACAAATTGAGCTCCCGATTTTGAGACTTGCCCATGAGAAAAAAAAGTGGCTATTTTCAATTTGAAATTGGTACATGGCATACATTCCATTCAGGAGGCAGTAAAATCTGCCAGTACACAATAATTACAGACCTCTGGATAAAGACAAAGAAAGAAAAGGATTTAATTTGATTAGCCTCCAACTCTATTCATTTAACTCATCTGGGAACTATCCAGCAATAATTCTTCCAATGAAGGTCATAATTCTTCTTTAATTTTTTCCACCTGGTACAGTACTGTCATCAATCCCCTGTTCTCCATCTTTCTGTACTTGGCTCTCAGCCCCTCACTCATGCCTTCCCAGCCTTCCCTTGCACTACCACTAAGGGGCAAGGGAAAAGAGGTTTGGTTTATTTTTGTTGTGACAGGCCACAGAACCTCCAGCTTGGTTTCCTCCACTGCTGGATGCTTTCCCTGTGTTCCGTCCCTATTTCTGTTTACACCTCCTAAGAATTAATTCCTGCCCCTTTTCTGCTACATGCAGACATGCTGAGCTTTTCCTTACAACCTGTCCCATGCCCCAGGATTCTGCAAAGTTGACTTTTCTAACTCCTCCCCTTTTCTGCTGCTTTTATCGTCCTCCCTATACATCACCCCCTGCTCCCAACCCCCCAAAATCTCAAACAATTAGTAAAAATCCTTTAGCAGACAAAAATCTTCATTAGGAAATTAATGTACAAACAAGAGACTTAAGGGTCACTAAGTCAAGCATTCAAAGATACTCATTCTACAAAGTCAAAATCTTTATACTTAGCCAAAATCCATTGCTTAGCATGCTAACCCAAGGCATGCCTTGTTATGTTCCCAGGCATCCTGAGGAGAAAAGGGAAACTGTGGGACCCTAAAGAAATTAACCTCAACAAAGGTGACCTCTTACTTCCTTCCCAAAACATTGCTTTTATGATTGCAGTGACTTCAATTGGAGAGTCAGACTCTATACACAAAACCTGTAAGTGTTCTGTTACTGGTCATTTTTCTCTGAGACTTTTTTCGTATTTCCTCATTGGAACAATCATGAAAGGAATTTTAATTTTGGAACATAAATGCAGTCTGCACACTAGCAAGCATACACACTTTACGGTAAATATGTGGTGTTAAGGCAGTAAGCAGTAAACATTTTTGAAGAAAACTTAATTTGTTTTCAATCAGAACAGATAAGAGTGATTATTAATGGTGGTGAATATATTTATCCAGGAACACAGACTTGCCTAGACAGGAAATTTTGTATTAGTGGAACAGCATTTCTCAGTTTATTGATTTATGTCTAAAGTAAATGAGAATATGTTCTATTGCTCTTGAGGTAGCTGACATGAGATTGAAGTAGGTATTTTAATATCCTGTTTAATGTCAAGTTAAAAAATTAGGTTCTTCCTCAACCTTTGAGTTTTAGTCATAAAAGACTGATGGTTCAGGACCTCCCAGTGTTTGACCATATACCATCTATTCAAACGGAATGGGCTGACAGCCCCAGGCTGCAAAAATCCTTAGCTGTTTATGGGAAAAATATTTCCTGTCTATTGGATTGTGAAGGTAGCTCAATAATTTTGAATGAATTCATGTAAAGCTATTTATACATATTTTTTTAGATATGCTAAAGAAAGTGAAAGCCTGGGTAGCATTGCTAATAAGACTTACCTGGTAAGATAGGTTATATAAAAAGAAAACACATAAGGGAGAAATGAGTCCTATCAGAAAGGAAAACAAAATTGAACTGGGAGCTTCATGTTTTGGGACAAATACATTGCCTTTCTCTTGCCCTTACACTATTGCTGAAGAGAAAATGCTTATCAATTCACATGAAAGGCCCTTCTTCTCTACCTACAATACTGAAGACAAAAAGGATCCTATCATACATTTACAAAACAAAGATCTCACACTTCCTATTACTTAAGCAAATTTGACACACTATTACTTAAAAAAACCAGATTATCTTGTTGCTTGTTTCTGAAATTTTTGCACAACATTACCTGTCAGCAAATTGGTTTAAGAGACTGAGCAATAATGATCCTGTAATTTTTCTTCAACATTCAATGCCTTTTGGAAACCATACTGCAGATTATCCTCCTAAAGATACCTTTGATGTCCATGAGTCTTAGCAAAGTGCTTCTGTTAAAAGACTGCCTTTCAGTTCCGTTTGTTTATTTCAATTTTTTGTATATACACCACATTTTCAGCTCAGAGCAAGAAGATGAATGGAAATAAACAATGAAACATTTGCAGTAAGAATTTTGTGGCAAAGACCTTTAGTAAGATACTGTGGTTTCAATGTTACCACAACACAATGACAAACTTCCTTTGTAAATGACACATCTAATTGTAAAGTTAAAATTATAGTTCCATGAAAAAAAAGAACAAGTGCTGAAGACACAGTATCTACTGTATGTTGGCATGTGGCTGTATCCCCAATAAAAGCAACCCTATTATTCATGAGTTGATTTACACTTTTTATCTTTCCATAACATGCAGCATTTATTTACCCTTACAATTTGAGACATTACAGTTTCTGCTGACATGGGTATTTTCCTAAAATAGAACATTACAGCAGTCCCCTGCTAGTTGTTTAAGCCATGTGTATGTTTATTTTTTAATTTTTTTCTTCAGCTTTCTAACTGTGAGCAGGCTGGGAATCTAGAGTCATGATGAATGAGAGTTTGCTTTATAAAAAAAAGAGAAATGTAGACATTTGATGTAACACTGAAAAATTCTCAGCCTCCTACCTTGAAAACAAACATTTCCCGGCGAAGAATAGCCAGAGTGTTGAAGTTCCCATCACAGATGTTAGGCTTGGCTCCGGGATAGGAAGGTTTGTCACCAGTGGGTGGCCGGGGAGGTTTAGGTTGCCTATCATTCTTTCGTGGGTCTGCTGGAGGGACTGAACGATGTGGGGGCACTGTTGGCAGAGGTCTTGTTGGTGGTGGTATCCTGTCAGGTGGACCTTTAAAAATATAGCAGTAGGATGTAATACACAAACCCACTAAAGGTTTGTAAAACTTTTACAACAACAAAACCTACACAACAAAAACCAGCTGTAAGCTGTGCAAACCTGACAGTGAAAGAGGAATGAAAAAGTGACCTAACATACCTTTCTGATATTATGAAATCATTGAATCATAGAATCACAGAATATGCTGAGTTGGAAGGCACCCTTTAGAATCACTGAGTCCAGCTCTTAGCCCTGCCCAGGACACCCCAAGAGTCACACCACGTGCCTGACAGCACTGTCCAAACACTTCTTGAACTCAGTCAGGCTGGTGCTGTGACCACTTCCTTGGGGAGCCTGTTCCAGCTACCAACCAGGCACTGGTTATAAAGGGTATAAAGAATGACTACCAAAACCAAGGAAAATAATTACTTTTCATTATCCAGAATCTTTCTTATTGGAACAACATTCCAATAAAATCTTCAAAGGATGCTTAGGCCACCATCATTTCAGATAAGAAGTAGTTCAAAGCACATTATTTACCAACTGAGTAAGAGCTCTTATAACAGAATCATTGTCTCTTGTACAAATAAATGAAAAAAAATCTTTTTCCTTATAAAATCATCATCAGTTAATATATTTTCAACCTATATATTTAATCTATACTCATCAATTCACACAGGCATATCTGTAGCATATCTGCTATTTCCTCCTGACCAAATTTTTAGAACAAGTAATGTCATGTTCATTAGAGACAGGACATTCCCAGCTTTTTCCAATGTCCCTTGGTATGTACAGGAGCTCCTAAAACTGGACTTCAAATCTTAGGCATGTATATAACACATAAACCACACCACCCCCCTGCCATGATTCACATATTTTCTTCAAGTGAAAAACTAAAACTCTGTAGAGCAGTCTTCAAACATTTTTCTTCTTTCAAATATATTATCTGTCATAATATACGGAGTTTGATGAAATGACCATCCCACTCATAATATCTCTACCTAAAAGTCATCAGGCCATCCTAGACAGATACTGATCATAATCCTAATAGCATATTGAGTGACTTGAAATGAGTGTACTGAAAATGCCTTCCCCTCTCTACATATATTAGTAACATTTATTTTTCATGGACAAAAAGATAAGAAGCTTCACTTGGATCAGTAAGATTTCTGGAAACAAGATGAATGTTTTAATTTTTGCTCATTCTATTTCGGCCTCTCTTCAAATCACTTAAATAGATAATGCACTTAGACTTTAAAAAATAAATACCATTTGCATGACCAGCTTCAGAAACACTTTTGAATAGTAAGACAACTCTAAAACTGCACAAATGGCATTTGAATTTCTGAGAATTTTACAAAAAGCCACATACTTTATAAAGAGCAAGATGGATTATGTAAGGAAATATTAAACTCGCCAAATGGTTGTCATGCAATTTAAAAAGGCATTTATTTCATTCACAATTTTAAGACTTGTGACATTTATAATTTACAGTTAATAACAGTATTCCAAGGAATACTGCAGACCAAAGTAATTATTTTAATAGGTGTGACATTTTTATTGAGGCATATGATTCCAGATCACATCTTGATTTTAAAGGGAGAAAAGGAATCAGTTTGCAGTAGCTTATGTTGGAAAGTTTTTAACCCCAAATCAAAGTTTTTTTATGCCATTTGGTGGTGATGTCAGATATTACTTCCCAGGGGTAACACATTTCTCCTAAAGTATAGCCTACAGCTGTTCAAGCTTAGCAGCTAGTTTTCAGCAAAGTATTCTTGTCTAGCCCTTAAGTCTAGACTACCAACTCATGAGGTCATGAGAAATAACCTTCCTTCCATCTAATCACACAGCAAAAAAACCCAACCAAACAAAACTTGATCAGCCAATCATTTTGAAATTTCTATTTATGCTTTATGAAAATATATATCTGTTCTTGTTACTACACCATGGAGGCTGCAGATGTCTAGTCAGCAGTACAATAATTCTAGATGGTTGTAGTTGTTGGTAGTAAAGATAAAGAAGGAAGGGCCCTTGCAATATTCAACATAAACATGTCAAACTTCACAAGGAAAAATTGGGAGTACAAAATTTAATTAAGATTAGATTTAATTGAGGAATATTAAGCAAGGCAATTTCAAATTATACGCACTGGATACAAAGTGTTAACACAGAGATATGACAGATTTTTCAATTCTAAAAAACAATATACTTAAAAAAAAAAAAAAAGACTATTTAAAACCAAAAACAAAACCAAAACTATGGCTTTGGAAATTTAAGGGATAGTAATATGGGAGTTAGTGTTACATTCAACCCATAATCACAATTATGTTATTGTTTTGACTTTTTAAAAAATAATTTCAACTGCTTTGTTAAATGCAGAATTTATTTGCATCACGTGTATTTTATATCATGCCATAAAAAACCTAAATGAACATACTTTAAAGAAGTAGGCCCTTCTTTACCCTCTGTAGGGGCTGGTGATAACATTATTTTGAGATCAATTTGCTGTATTTATCATAAGAAAGGGTGGTTTTGGGACCTCAGATTTTGAGTGAAATTTTCTGCGTTACAACTGATAAACTGAGAAGCAATCAATTCATCCAGTTACATTAGCTTGGACACCTGTGTAAATAATCTCATTATAGTTAAAGGCCTGCATTTCTTAATATTTTCATAGTCTGGAATCCTTTTGCATATATTTTCTTTATGGATTTTTAAAACATTTAAAATTACTATTCCAGACGAGTGCAAATTTGAATACAAGTTGTGAATAGTGAGAAACAAAGTAAGAGTGTCCTCAAAATCTTTGGATGTTTTACTCACATAGAGACCCTGGCATAACAACTGGTGAAGTCCACACTAATGTACTCTTTTGGAGAGCTGACATGGACAGGAGGACTTCAAAGCTATTCTAAACCGAAAAGCTTGCACTGTCTGATGAGAACATGACATACCGTATATCTTCTGGATGCCCTGTAAATCGTCATTAGGTAGTTTGAAGTTGTCAGTTTCCATATACTGATAAAAAGGAGCCATGATTGCAGTGGGATCATTAGAGTGCTCCAAGCCCAGAGCGTGTCCAAGTTCATGCACTGCAACTAGAAAGAGATCGTTTCCTGTGAAGAGAAGAAAAGGAAAAAAGACCTTTGAATCCTCAAACATATTAACAAAAATAACACACATGGAGGTCTCTGCACTTGCAAGATGTTTTCACTGCATTTGTATTTCACAAGGTAATGTGTAGTAACTAATGGTTCATCAAGGATATCAAGGATAACGTGGCAGAAAAGGCAGTTTTCTCTTTTTTTTTTTTTCAACAAGGAAACCATTTTGCTGTAATGTATGGTATGTTACAGTCATCATAAACATAAACCTTTTTAATTGATACACATGGTAAGTGTAGGGTTCAACTGTCATAGCTCATGTCTAGGCTTCTGCGCAATTTATGACTTGAAGTTGATGTTGCCATGAACCCAACCAAAAATGCTTTCATGAAGACATAGTTCCAAAAGGAAAAATATCCTAGCTTTGTTTGGTAAACTTCACAAACTGAAGACTACCTATTTAAGACAAACCCCACAGGGCATGTAGTCATTCAAACACTTGTAATCAGACCCCTGCTGATGATATGTAGATGTTGTCCATTTCTGAATCACCATAACTGAAATCTTAATGAGGAAAATAGATGTCCTAAAATATTTCACTGTGCAATTCCCTGTAATAACTGTAGTTGCTTATTTAAGTATTAGAGCTTTTGTTATTTTTGTAGGACTAAAGAAAAATGCAAAACCATGCACTCATACAGCAGTTTAACATTTTTGTTATTCTCTTCTGAAAAGCATCTTTAAATTTTTTACTACAGAGTATTAGACTTAACTGGAAGATTTGGCAGTAGAATTACAGCACTCTTCTGAAGCAAACACAAATCAAACCAATGGGATCTTTTCTAAAAAAAGTTTCAGAGGTGTACCTCTCTGGTATTAATTTTGTCTATTTTTACTCATCTAAGACTTCATTCTGCATATCTTTCTATGCGTCTTTCATACAGATTCTGTTGTACTTAACCTGTCACAAAATGAAACTGTGGAAAAATATTTTACATCAGGAGAAAGATTCCAGTAGTCTGAAAAGGGTCACATCCAGAATATTCATTTCACCACCTAGGGATGGGAAGAACCATCCTCCAGAAGTGTGATCCTGTCCCACTGACAAGAGAAGTACTCTAGATCAGCAGCTCATGCTGACCATCTAATTTTTAATCGCTGGACTCATGTGAAACTGGTGTCACTATAATAAGTATTTTCTTGTTGAAAGAGAAGTATAAATAATGAAAGGCCTATGCTGTGGCCTAATAGTCGTGTTGTCGTGTTGACTGGTTGTCAATATGAAAAAAAATGCTCAACTTTAACTCTTATCCTATAATCTGTAGATTCTTTGGGGATGGACAGTTATTCTCCACTGCTGGAATTTGATCTGGAAGTACTTTTAAAATGTTAGTAGTAATAATATTAAGTTGCATCAGCAACAAAATTACACGTATATACATTACAGAACTTTGAGGACATAGTTGACAGTATTTCAATTTCTCAAGTATTTCCTCTTGTTGACACAATAAAATAAACTTTATCCAAAGTACATATGAAAGAGGAAACACTTGGCAGTAGATGTCTTCATGATGTATGAAGCCATGCTGATGTTTGTAAAATAAATTTTTAAATGAAATCATGACAACAGACACAAGTAAAACTATATGCTTAGTTCACAGTCTTCTCATAACTTCTGATTCTTAATTTGAAAATATGAAAACTAAATGTTCTTGATCTTCTATTCGATATAACTGTCCAGAAAAATCACATCTTTCAAAAATTAATGTAGCATAATGTACTTTTAGAAATGAGAAGTCTAACCTATCATTTATAATTATGTGGTTTCCAGATGAAATGTTTTATGACAATATTTTTCTTAGATGCAGTTCTTTTTATAGTAAAGCAGATTCTCAGTGTGCTGTTTCAATAGGTTTGATAAGCCTAACTGTCCTGGTGACAAATGCTCTTGATATCTGAATCTGGCCTTCTATATGCAGACAAAGCTGATCTTGACATCATCTCATATGAATAATCCACAGCTTCTGTAGCTAAACTCAGCACAGGAAGTGATGCACAGAAGGAACTCTGTAAAAGTTTTCATTCTGCACTTATAATGGAAATATTAATGTAATTTTAAATAACCATAGGTTTAAGATGGAAAGACAAAAAAGAGCATGTTACTGTACTACAGCTTTCATACTATGACGACAAGTCTCACATTATTTTTCGATTCTTTTCTGAGTTTTGTGAAAGTTCTACACCAGGTTTATTAGAATGCAAAATTTCTTTCCCCGGTATTAACTCAAATACTTAAGAAGTAACCTTCTTTTGCTTTTCAGACCTTCTAAAAGCAAATTTCTCTCCTATACCCATGCTTCCTACATCATAATTAAAATATTAACTAGTCTAAGTCTTATATTAAAAAATGCACTAACACAAGTTGGCGACATTATTTACTGAACTATTTTCAAATAGTTTTGAATTAATAGTATTTATTCTACCACTATCATTAGGCTTGTTAGTACCAGTAGATTAAAGAGTATTCTACATGTTTTACCTCTACTGTTTGAGGCAGGAGGTCTGGGAAGTTAACTTGTTATAATTCCTAGAATTTCAATCAACCATAGATAATCAACAGTCTTGGAAGAGTCTACCGCTTCTATTTGTTCCAGTTATGCAGTACATGAAGAATCAATATATCTTTGGTTATCAGTCCTTATTGAGTCCCCTTACAGATTTTCAGGAATTTCTACATTTTGTTTCATGTTGATCTGAAAGACGTGAAATTAATAGTAACAGGGAAATAAATAAAACCTACTTTCAGCTACTGGCATATCTTCCTTCTAGAATCACAGATAATGAGCATATGGTAGAGCACTTTTAAAGCAGTACTTCTAAGTGACAGTGGGACCATGTCAGACAACAGATATTATGCAGGGGCTGGCTGTTTCTCCTTTCGTCTTTTGGACAGGGGAGATTATGTAAAGAGAAAAAAAAAAAAAAAAAGGAAAAAACCCCTAACATTACATTCAGTGTCTGACTGCCCCTCTGGATTTAGTCTTTATTTCCACCTTGTGCAATGTAACTTGTAGCCATCAGGGGAGCCATTAAGTGTGGCAAAGGCAGACCAGACCTTGAGCAAATGAACAAGGGGGAAGGGAGTAGGTCACAGGAAAGAGCTGGGAGAATAATATTCTTGCCTGGGGTGACAATGATTTAACAGGGAACATATTTTCTACTTGTAGTCAAATAGCCCCATTATTCATAACAATTTCCATCAAGAGTCATGATTGTCTTCAGGGCATCCTGAATTTAAACTGACCCAAATAACTTAGTGCAATTGAAACTCAGGTTTAAACCAGCCCAAGATGAGCTGTCTGAGTCCAGTAGAGGTAGGGCCCTATTACTATCTTAGTTTCCATCCTTTTTACTTTGCATTTCTCCAATAAGGCAACAATTATTCAGTGCCTCTTTGCTTTACAGAGCAGACTTGCCCTGAGTACCTCAATGTCACTGTAAAAAGCTCCTGAGAGTGTAGGACAACTTTCTGTAAGTGCTCACTCTTTTTCTCATGGTTGCACAGAAGTGTGTGACTGCAAGGTTGATAGCAGCCCACCTTCAATTCCTTGGCCAGTCCTCAGAATAAGTTGAAGAATTGTAAAAACAAATGAGCATTCATATTAGCTCAGGCTAGCTTTGTTATCCTATTGACATTGGGTAGTTTTTACATTTTCAGTTGCCACCATTGAAGGAGAGTCCCAAATGATCCTATATTTCAGTACACATTATCCAAGTAGGACATATTTCAGTCCACATGGCAAAATGAAGCACCACCTCAAACTTTAACAAGTCGTAACAGAGTTAAAATGAGTATAACTACAGTGATTTTCAAAGCAAAAGTTGCCACTGAAGGATATACAGTGGTGAATATTCATTGTGATAGCCTCAGTTATACTTGTTGTATACCCACAGAGTAGTAGAAAAATATTGGAAAATGTATTTCACAAGCCCAAAACGTGTGCATCTCTATTCTTGTGTTCTCCATTAGCATGGAGATTTGGAATTGAATGGCTGTAAGCTCAAAAAGATTGTGATTGTTTTTCTTATTTTATCTCATATTGAAAGAAAAAAAAGATACTGTGTGTAAAGAACTAAGATAAAATTATTATTTTTATACTGACACTTTTCTCTGAGGCTATAAACTATTTTAGGCACTAAATCTGCCTGACTTTACAAACACTGCCCAAACTACAGAATATAAATATGTATTAATATATCAAATATTCAACAGCCAGCAGTGTGGAGCATGTTGTATGGGGAAGCCTTTCCCTCTAGCTGATATATACACTATTTTTCACATCTACAGATAAACAAAGCTAATATATTTTTCCACAGTAAGCTATTAATAAAACCTAGTTCTGAAGATATTAATTTCCATTTTAAATGGTATGTGAGTTCAATTTATAAAATCAATACCCTTATGGCTTAACATGTGAACTCAATTTTGAAGACTTTTCTATGCAGAGGAAAAAGAAACCCTAGAAACTGAATTTCAAATACACTCTTTCTTCCAAAGACTATTTAATTTCATTTTTCATGTGATGCAGATAGATGTTTTCTAATTAAATTCATATCAAACAGAAATGTAAATCTGCACAAGACTTCTATTATAGTCCTATTACCAACAAGGCAGCATCTCAAAGGCAAACTTACAATTAATCAGAAATATTACACACACATAAAATACCCATCATTTTCTGTTCAATGTATGCAGAATTTGCATTTCAATTATTCTGTTCATTTGTACCACCACCTGATGCATCTGAACAGCTGAAATGCTGAAAACTGTAGAGTAAGATTCTTACTCCACACAGCATACAGAAAGGGAAAAAAAAAAAAGGAAAAAAAAAAAGTTTTATCTTTGTTATTATTACCCTTTCCAGACAGGACAGAATTTTGAAGACGCTATTTCAACAGTCAGCCGTAAAAGAAGATTCTTTCTCTCTCTGACCTTATTACAATACAGCAGAACTGAGCATATACATTACATATGCACTTACATAAGCACCTTATATGTATATATATGCTATATTGGGAATATACATGGACCTAAATATAAATCATAGGAATACTCTTATTCAAATAAAGGTGCCACATTTTCCAGTCTAAGAAATCATATATAGTTGCTTGACATTATCTCAACTGCCATTGGCACTAAAATTTGGTAGCCTGGTGGTTATTTTGGAAAGGAAGTTTTGCTAAAAGATGGATGGTGCACCTTTGAAAAATGAAGAACAAAACTAATTTTTTGTCAGTTTAAATCAAAATGTATCATATAGAGCATACCCATTTTTTATATGAACTTAGTGTATCTATTTTTTACACACTGTATTTTAAGCAATCATTTTTCAATAATATATCTATAAATTTAGGCTTTTGGGTTGTGACAAAATACGACATAAAAATGTCTTCTTTCACTCTATTAATACCTAACACACACAATAAATTTCTTTCCAGTAGGCTTACTGAGATATATATATATACATATATATATATGCAGACAAAACAGGAGGTACAGACAGTTTGTTACATACAAAGTATGTACTAATTACTCTGCATAATTTAGAATACCTACACCCATACGTGTATAGTTTTGATAAACTATTCTATTTTACAAAGATGAACAGATTAGTGTGAAATTTAAACTTGCTTGCTTGAAATTTGAAAAGGGCACATTCCTACAGAGCAAGGCTGTCTTCAGGTGACTCAGATCATTGATGAGATATGACGAGAACATTTGAGTTTAGCGGTGTGTAAGTCCTTCCTGGCAGTGCTTTACTGTTTCTGCATGCTGTGGGCATGATTTAGAAGAAGTCAGGAGCCCACTTTCTTTTATAATACATATCAGCCTGTACTTTAGAAAGCAAAGACATGCAAAGGTATAAATTTCTGACTTACTACTTAGATCTGTTACCAAGCACATTCTACAACTTTTAGGAAACCACTTGAAATAAGTGGAATTAATTACTTTAGGTATTCCTAGATTTCTTTCTATAAAAAGCATGAATATAAGAATATTTCCACTTTTTCTCACAGTTTCAATCGCTAGTACAGAAAAAAATTTGAAAACTATTCTGACTAGTGAATCAATACCAACTTCCCCAAAGAGAGACAAGTGAAACAGCTGGAGATGATCTTAGGGGAGGTACAGAAGACATGAAAGCTTGCTTCAACATGATGGTATGTGTTCCTTCTGAAAACATAATGCTTATGGCTTTGTTTCATGCTTTGAGGAAACTGTGGTGTGACAGGGAACCTAGCAAGCTAAACAAACTCTTACATTTATGCTGAATCTCTAGCTCCTGGGATCAACTTCTTTACCACTCAGGTCTACTACTGAATTTGTTTATTATTCTCAAATGGCATTTTCATTCTATTAGTAACAAAGTCATATTGATTAACAGATAGAATAGTTTTATTTTAGGTGTTTTTATGGTTGTCTTTAGACAATAACTATCTTAAATAAATTTGAATTTTAATGGAATTTTGCATTTTGCTAGAAAAGGTTTTCATACTACAAATGCTGCAAATACTGTAACAGCCTTATCTATTTATACTTTTTCCTGTCTTTTCTTTGTTTCTATTTTTATTTTTTAGTGGGAAGAATAAGCTAGAGAAGTAATTAAAACTGCTTTCTGAAGGCTGTGAAAATGAACACATGCTGGGATTGAAGATTTGGATATGTGCATGAGAAGAGCACGCATCACACAGTTCTCAGCTATCCTCCATGATCTGGTCCCTGTGGGTCATTCCTGTGAAGGGAGTGTACATCTTTCTACCACTGGTAAGTGGCACTCTGGGTGAGTATAAATGTAAGAGAGCCTTAACTGTGCATGAGGCTATATTAAAACTGAACATTTGTTTTAATAAAAAAAATGTAGGGTTTGTCTCTAAGCCACTCAGATAAAGTCGTAGTTTGTTAACACTATGGCTTCTTTTGTTTTATTTTTATTCATTTACCCCTATGTCCTGTGTGTCCTCCTATGAAGAAATATTTGTAAATGCTAGGAGGAAAGCCAAAGTCATACTGCAAATATTCACAATAGATGCAATCTGTCATGGGGCAGAAATCACAGAAGCATAGAATGGTTTGGGTTGGAAGGGACCTTGAAGACCATTCAGTTCCAACCCTCCTGCCATGGGCAGGGACATGTTCCACTAGACCAGGTTGCTCAGAGCCCCATCCAGCCCGGCCTTGAACACTTCCAGGGATGTGGCATCCACAGCTTCTCTGGGCAACCTGATCTAGCATCTCACCACCTTTTAGAAATCTGAAAGAGTCCTAGAGATCACCAAAACCCCCAAAATCCCACAACAGAATGCACAAAGAATTTAATTTATGTGTAACTCTTATGTTGGCTAAATTTTTGTTAGATAAATTTTTTATCCTATATCAGTTAAATTACTGGGAGTAACTATAATATCCTCTAAATTAAATCACATTAAACCCATCAAAACCAGGTAGTTATTATTATTATTATTATTATTATTATTATTATTAGCATACCGTTGTATCTTAACACAGACACAGGACTTTGAGAGTTTTGAAACAGTGACATAGTGGTTTGTATATATATATATATATAAAGTTTTTACATGAACAATTCTTCCTTCACTGTTATTTTGCTTTTTAAATTCACATTAAGAAAAAAAAAATGTCAAGATGGATTTGTCCATGGTTTGGGCTTTTTTCATTAAACTGATGATAAAAAGAAATGGGAATTTTGAATCCTAATTGGCAAAGTGATTAGAAGAAAAAAATCATTACAAGTTCTCTGATCTGAAAAGAAGACAAGTTTTCTAACAAGTCTGCAGACTTCAAAGGGAAACCTGATCCAAGTGTGCACCATATTTTAAATTGAGACAACTTCAAACTGAGGATCGTGTATACAGAGAAAGTGACAGAAAGACAAATCTGCTACTTTGGTTTTACTTTGTTAAAATTTACTCACATGAAATCCTCTGATCTATTGGACAATCTTCTGCTAAGATCCTAGGATTCTATATCCATACAGCTGCATGCTCCTCTAGCCAGAGGGACCACTGTACGTCTCTCTAGAACTCGGGGAATAGGGTCAGTTTGCACTTGTTGGCATGGAGATGACTGAGCCCCTGCCATGGAGGGGCAGCCTCCAGGATGACAGATTGCAGAGGGCAGAGCAAAGAGTGCTGGAGAGGACAAGATGGTCAGGCAGCCAAGCCATACTCCCGGGCCTCCCAGCAGTAGGAAGCCTATGCAAGAATTTGCTTAGAGAGGAAGATGAAGGCAGGAGTTCGCTGTCCCTGGCAAAGTTCAGGAGAGATTGGACATGAGAATGTAGGCCAGGGCAGAAGTTAATCCTGGCACACTTCCCCTTCTCTGAATTACGAGCTCAGCAGGACCCCAGCCTGGGGCAAGAGCAGTTGGTCCCAGCAGGAAGATGAGACAATGCCAGAGGTTCCACGTTTGATGGCTCTCAGGCCAGAGCTTCTCCCTGGGAAAGCAGAGAGCTGAACACAGAGTCACTGGGGACACAATTTTCCACAGCTTCTCTGCCACATCCCACACTCAGGCGGGTTGGGGCCATTATCTCTGCACCTCTGCCAGCCACTATGGCCAGCCCTGCCAGTGTCACAAGTGATCATTAACACCAAAAACCTGCTAAGGACGGACTGTTGATTAGATATGTATTTTAGCTGCTAATGTTTCCTGAAGCTCAGGTGCTAATATTTTTTGCTGCTTCTGAGAGCACTGCTAGCTGGAGCACAGCTAACATTAATTCCATGTCACTACCGAATCTTCAGCATCCTGAATAATTGGTGGTAATCCCATTTCCTCATACTTATGTAGTATCTGTTTCTAAACTGCATCACAAGAAAGGTGCTCTGTATGTTTCTTAGAAATGGGAAACTAAAAGTATGTTTACACATTACCATACTACCAAATATGCATTCAAAATTTCAGAGGTGCAACCCACCCGTGAATTACCATATTCAGACCACTACGAATGTTTGTCCTGCCGTACTGGGAGGGGCAGGGAACAGCCTATGCCCGCAACTGCATTTTCTGACTGCTGTATTGAACTGCTCCCAAACCAGCCATCTCTAGGGCTGAGATAGGTTTCTTTTGAAACTGCTGCTATTTTGAAGTTCTTCTCACTTCAGTTCTCCTCTAATCTGAAACGGCACAATTCAACATCACTGGTGGAAGTTATCTAGCTACTCAACACTGTAACACAAATGTCTCTACCTGCACCTCTCACAGCAAGAGATGAGAAACAGGTATTTCAGAGCATGATTCATCTAGTTTGTTTTAGACACCTAGTTCAAAATGCAACAAACCTTACCCAGGAAGGCAATATATCTCTCCTATAACTCTAAAGGGACTCCATGAGATTAATTCAGATATAAACATCACCATATGGTCAGATTAATTCCACCCTCTCAAGTCTTCAGCCTTTTGACTTAGGTCTTTTCATTTAAGTCACTGGCAAAACATTAATTATAGAAGTACAGGATACGAACTTAAGTGATATACGTACAAACCCAGAAAGTACTTATCATAGACTGACTTGGAGGAGAGACTTAACTCTGTCCATTAGAAAATAACCAAACAAAAACCCAAACAAAAAATGTCACTCTTTTAACTTATCTGTTTTTAGTTTTCTGCTTTCATCTTTTTTCACAACCCGATGTTTTAGCTGTATATGTTTCCAGCTATTGGTGTTAGCTGCTCAGCACTTTTTGGAACCCAAACAGTTAGGAAGAAGTCTAAATATAGATTAAAATAATTTTGGCCTCAAGAACATATGGTTTGGGCATTTTGAAGCGAAGAATTGTCAGGAAAAGCACAAAATATACTCTACACTTGAGAACACTAATATTGTAGAAAATCTTTCATTAGTCAATCATATACTACTCTTAAAATTCAGATATAGTATTATCTTATATTTTAGGGTTATCTACATCTTTCTACTTTTTCAACATCCATTACATTTCTGCTTAATAAATAAATATGTAATTAAATATGTAATTACTGTAAAATTCTTGTCTTGTTCTCTCAGGAAACCATGACAACATCCATATTAATTGGCAGCATGATTTTTTAGGTTCTGTTTACCCCTAAAAAGGCAGGGGAAATGAGATGGCAATGCAGTAATAATATTCTATAGAGCATCTTTAGTATTTCCTAAATCTGCTGTCTCGAATAAAAAAGTCTCCATTAAGTGGCCCTAGCAACAGAGACTTGAGGCAGCCTGGATCACATGGCAGTTGGAATGCTAAGCCTGATGCCTGCTTTAAATGACTGAGATGTCCCTTTCTCTCTAAAGGGAGAATTTTATGTTCATAGATAATGTTATTTTTTTTTTCCTTTTTTTCCCCTTTCTCTAAAACTTTCTGAAACATATAAGAATTATATGAAGCTCTCTCAAATTCAGTACTCAAAATCAGCTAAGCTTCTTTCTAAAAGGAGGAAAGATTAAGGCAAGAGTATTTATTTATTTGTTTATTTGTTTGTTGTATATGCAGTGTTAGGGTTTTTTTGTGTGTGAGAGTGTGTGGGATCATAAAAAAAATCACGAAGGGGCTGGCCCACAGTTTATGTTTGGACTCATTTAAAATATATCTATTTGCCTGAACAAAAATGGCTTCCCAATGCTCTTTTCTCATATACTGCAGAGGGAACACGAGAATGACAAAAAGAGAAAAAGAAGCCAAAAACTCCAGCACTGATAGTTTCAATCTATGAATCACTTTAACAAACATTTTTCAAGTAAATTTCACATTTTTCAACCAAATTTCCTCATGTAAACTTGGTTCTCATAATATACTAATATGAGCGTCGGATTAAATGATTCCATTTTGGGAGATAAACTTGACTTCATTGTTGCATAAACAGTTGTTTGAGACAAAGACATCTTTAAAATTAAAAAAAAAAAAAAAGGCAGCTCTTTTTCAGTGACTGTAGGTGCAAATGCTGCCAAAATTGTCTGCAAGGACCCATGTTGCCTTTCAGCTAGATGTTTCCTTGGCAGCAAAGTCGATGTAACAGACAATGTGAACTTTCCTCATTTATTTTCATGCAAAGTCAGCCAGATCCGATTTAACACTTTTCATTAGCAGTTTAAGATAGGCCGGCTGATTGCAAACTGAGGCAGATGGCAAATGCAAGCAAGCAAGCAAGTTCTGCTGGCCCTAGTATGTGGGAAATAACCTCCAGTTGCAGTTTGAATGGATAGCTGAGTTTGCAACTTCCCTAACTACTCCACAAAGGCTTGCAATGATCTGTGTTCACCTACGCCACGATGGAAGCAATATGCAATTTAATGGCTCGAGCTGTGCTGCCTTTTTGGTTTGCAACCTGCATCAGGACCGTCTGGCAATTAAGCTACAGTTTAAATATCACCTTGCTTCTACGTACATGAAAAGCACGATGTAAAATGTGCATCTTAGTCTACAATCCTACTGCTTTAACTAAGAATATCACAAAGTCAATTCTCTTAACATATTCCTCAGCCTCTCTTTCAGTTTGCATAATAGGGCATATAGAAATGTTAGGCCAAGAAGGAAGCTGAGAGTATGATATTGAACACTGAGAGCCTCTGGGATGTATTAAAAGCATCTAGTCAAACACATCTAGAACATGGGGCTGGATTCATCCACAAGACTGCTTTCACTGACAGCCAGTTTTAAACAGATTTCTTTTTTAAAAACATGCAAATGAAGTGCTTTCCTCAAAGCCAAAAGAGTGTTCCATGAAAGCAAAATCCTCCCCAAAAATTATAAAAATGAGGTCAGTACTTTGCCAACAGTTAACATTTTCCATCATCTGGCTTCCTGCCAGTAGATGGGGTCCAGCAGACAGATCCTCTTCTATCTGCATAGTGCTATGTCCAATGACTGAGTCCTCACAAGCAGCTGGGGCCATTTATGATTTTTTTGATAATTTCCCATCTCTTCAATAGCTGAAAGAGATCTTTCTATTCTCAAGTTCAGCTTTGCTGCATGATAATATTTTTAAGGATACATTTTATGCATCAGACACTGGATATCTGAGAGTTAAGATTTTAGGTAAGACCTTGGAGTGAGTAGATATGGGACAGGGGCACACCAGCAAGTATAATCCAGGAAGGTTTGGAAAATTTAAGGACAGATAAAGTTCTATCAGCACAAAATGCATTTACTGATAAGGGAAAAACTGGTTTCCTTTTAAATATGGAAAACTTTGTGGTTTAGTGACAGAGAGTATTCCTGGTGTTAACTGATTCCTGAATTAAATTGGATTTCAGGGAAAATGGTGAAATAAAAAGAATCTATCGTTATTCCATATGCCCACAACTTGCAAAGCTCTTTGAAATACTATCCTGGTATCTTCATCATTGTGTAATGTTATAAATGCAATAGTTGGATTTTTTCATCTTTTATAATATTGCTAATTCTCTCATTTTGCAATCAAATAGTTTCAATTTAAAATGGAAGTTGTACTTCCTTAACCTTATAATTATATATAAACAAGGCTGCAACTCAACAGTCTCGGGCTCTTTATCCTGTAAAGAAGATATGACAGAGGCCCATAAAATATGAATGGAATAGATAAAATTATTAGAAAATTACTTCCTTATAATATGAATATCCATCTAAAAAGAAGTCAGAAAGAAGTAGTATTTCACATCTGCTTAAACTATAGGACATATTGTCACAGGATGTTGTGGATACCAAATGCTTACATGAGTTCAAAAAGAGATTACACTGATTAATGAGAGGAAATCCCTCACAGGCTACTAAACACAAAAATATGGCCTGTGCCTCAGAAATTCAATGAGCCACAGATTACTGGAAGCTAAGAGGGAATATGCTGGGGTTTTATTGCCATACGTTTACCCTGCTCTTATTCTCTTCCTTAGATATCTGTTGATAACTATTAACTGGAGACAGAATATTTTGTAGGATAACCTATGATCCGAACTCATGTTTGCAATTCTCTGTTTATAAGCACATACACAAGTACTATAAAATAAAAATTCAAATAAGATACTCATCTTTTACATAGTTATCCTAGTGCAGAACTAGAAAATAAGCATGTGACAACTGCAAGGTCACACTGCTTGGTTACAGATTAAATTTGATGTTGATAATTGCTTATTAAAAACATACATAATCAATTAAGAGCACTATGCTTTATAAAATTAAAGCCATGTTAACACTGTAATACAGAGCTTCCTTTGATCTGAAATGCTAGGCTTCCTTTATACCAAGCCACAGCATGAGCACTGTTCAAGACACAGAGCTCCCTTAGGAGATGGTTTTCACAACTCCACTGGTTCACATTTCCAGCAGCATATATCTCCTGCACTGTGTCAACCACACTGGCAGCCAAAAGAAATTTACTACAAGTTGATCTATGCAGTTCAGAGATCAGGATTTTCATAAATTTTTCTTGGCAGCCAGCACAGTGCCCACAGCAGAATCTATGCACTAACTAGAGTCCAAATACATTACACAAGACACTGTATTTGCATCAGGTCCAAGAAGCTTTTACTCGGCAATCTACAAAGAGCATGGTACAAAGTGACAGGTTTCTTTGCTCGTTTTCTTGTTATTGCCTGCAAACTTGAATAATGTTTTGAACGCTGGAGAGTTAACAAAAAAATAAACAAAACTGAATTCTTTAATTTTTGAGTTTGTTTTCCCAAAGATGGAGTTTTATGTATACACGTTAGAAATATTCCGCACGTATGTAAGTACTCTGCAGTAGTATTCTCCTTACATGTCGCTGTACACTAAAACCATCTATTACTTCTGTAATGGAGTTTCACTTATTATTTATCATATGTTCTTTGATTGAAGAACGGTTTTCTGCAGAATTTCAGTATGGTACACTAGCTACCTTGGTAAATTTGCTACAGAGGTAAAAAATAATGTATTTTAGTTTGACTTCTATTTCTCTTGCTGATATGAATATGAAGATAACAGTATCAAATTACCACTACTAATCTACTGTGTTTACCTACATTTAGTTTTTTGTCAAATATTTTCTGCCGCTGGAAGACACAGTTCTATGGTCACATTTTATCCAGTAATTGGTACATTACTTATCATGTCTAATGTGCTTGAAAACTGAGCTCCCAAGAAATCCTTGTTTTCCCCAAGCACTACTTCTAAATCTTGCCCTGTTTTAAAAAGCTGCACTTGTGCAAGTAGGTCAATCTTAAATTAATCTAGTTAAAAGTACTGCACTCTCAATTTAAACTGGTTTAACACTCCCTTAAATAGGTTTAGATGCATTCAGTAACTTCCCAGAAAAAATAACTGCTTTAAAAAAGGTTTAAACTAACATAAGTACATGTAGACAGGCAAATGTGAAATCAATTTTGATAAACCAGAGCAATAAGGCTAATATGAATGCCCCTTTCAGTTTTAGTACAGAAAGACGGGGCATAAGACAGGATTTTTCTGCAAGCTACTAGAAAATTTACAGAGACAGTACCTATCCCAGACGCTCCCTGGCATTGAATTTGAATTTCATCACAGTCATTTGAAATATTGCCATTGAAGAAAATACTTTGAAAAAAGGTTTTTGTTGAGGGTTTTGACAGTACAATGTCTCCAAAGTACTGCCACTCCTAGGAAGAAGTCATTGTCCTGTTCTGGATTTAGATACATCTTTCATTGTCCATAAATTTTTAATTAAAAAAAAAAAATAAGGTGGTATATATCACCTAAATGGATTGGAGTCATGGGAGCAAGGAAATCTCTCCCGAGTCTCAGGACTGATATATTAAGATTTCTTCCTCTTCATTTTTTTCTTCACTTTTTTTTTCTTTACAGTTCTTAAGTTCAGAAGAAAATAAGGATCTAAAATTTTTCTTAATAAGTGCTGATTTTTCAGATATCCACTTCACGCAACTTGATTTCCATCTCCTGTTTGTTCCTTAGCCTTTTTACATCTTTAAGCGTAAATATTGTGAAACATTTTCCTGTACAATCACATCAATTTTGATTTGCTGTTCCTGAACAGTGTTTCTTCTTCTGCTGTATTTGCCAAGTGTTACCAGAACAACCTGAGTTTTAATTGAGACTGCCTAGGAGCACAAGATGCTTTGTAAGGTGCATGAAGAAACCATTCTGTTCCAAACAATTTACAAAGCTAAGGATCTTATCTCACCTGAACTCTAGATAGGCAGATCATAAAGGAAATGGAGCCTACTGTAAGTGAAACAGCCTACTCCCACAGGAATTTGAAAAGTAGTTGTCTTGAATGAGAAAATAGATGATGAGAGCTGACTGAAGGAAGGCTACAGTCCAATGCGTACACTTAGTATAAAGTATTGAAAGGATACCATTCCCTTTCCTTATTAAAAAAAAATAGCAAAAAAAAAAAAAAAGGCATCATATTTTATCTTCCAGTTTCTCCCAGCAAAAGAAATTCTGTCCTTGTTTCCACTGCTTCCCTGTGATCCTAAGTCTATTGTCCTTCTTTGTGGCAATACTTCTGGGATCACCTGCAGCACCATGGACGGAAATTCAGAGACAAGACCTCCACAGCTCAGCTGGAGTTGAGGTACCAGCTGTACTCTGCTTACAGAGCATTATAAAAGCAAAGAAATATATCATTGCAGAAAGCCTTCAAGTGTAAAATTGTATGACAGGAGTTTTTTTCCTGAGCGACGGGCCCATTAGTCTTTACTCCTACAAAAGCCTCATTCAGTCTTCAGAATGAGGGAGGAGTCAAAGCACAGATCTCTTCCCAGAACATGATTGATAAGATAACATACCATTGAAGTGAGAACAAAGGAAAGCAGCAATGCATTGTGCTGATGATGTATTTCTATTGTAACTGTCCTTTGAGTCTAGAGAATTATTAAACAAAAGCAAAATACAAGAAAATCGACCAAACATCATAAGAAAAAAACTCACTGAATCAACCAAAAACCTGAAGCATGAAGACACTGCAATTAACTAGGCAGAACAAACTGCTGTAGGAATTGACTATGCTCAGAATACTGATTTTGTAGATGATTCCTTATTTGGAATGAAAGCTATTTTAAAAAGGACAACAGTTTAGGGAAGCATTTTAGTAAGTTGCCTGTCTTTTCTGAGGTGGACAGCATGTAAATGGTTTTCATTAGAACAGTACAAGTTGAAGAATGAGGCTAGAACTTTTCAAAAGGACCTTATTTTTGCATTCTTGTTGCTAAGTAAACAAGTTGCTCTGTGTTTTTGAGTCTCTCTGGAATACTGCAACAGGAATCAGGGAAAATCAGCCCCTTGGGGTGAGAGTTAGTTTAAAAATAAAAATAAATCACCAAATCTATTTTCCCATTCTACCAGATTTCAAATAATACTACATGAAGGTGACTATTGGACTATTGCAGCAATGAATCTTAAAACTGACACTCGCCTGGGAAAAATGACTCATAGCTAGGAACATAAATATATTTTTCAACCTTCTGCTTTTCAGTGCTCTGAGACTCAGCTCAAAATTATAGGAAGCCTAAAAGAACTGTAAGCCTTTCTTTCCTGTCAATCCTAAATGGCATGCTTGTCTTCTTTTTCCCCCTGGAAATTTTTTCCAGGAACAAAAACACCCCTTAAAAAACCCCAAACAAACAAACAAACCTCAAAACAAAACAAAAACAAAAAAACCAAAACAAAACTGTGCATGATCCTCAAGGATTCCTAAACATAAGCTAATCAGTAGGACAATCAGGAAAACCTAGCCTACCTGATAGCTAAAAGTCACCAATCAGACAAACAGGCACTCTGCACTGTCAGATGAAATGCACATATATTGCTATTTCTAGGGTTACGATGACAGGGGAGTTTTCTCTGGACAACAGCTATGACCTATGATCCATGGTTCATACCATTTCAACAATAAAACTAATAATTGCCAAAATTGTTCAGAGAACTTGCATTGGTAAGATATTTTTATTAATTATCATGTATTTTCAAAAAATCTTTCTTTTTTTGCTGTGAATATTCCATTTTAACATGTATGTATGTCCCTCAAAAAAGTACATATGAGCACACTCAAGTGCATAAGTTATTAAATTTGCAGAAAAAATTTCCAATGATAACTATTAAACCTTCATGATATAGACAGCAAAACTTTTTAATATCAAAGTTCAAGGTTCTAAGATGCATAAAAAGCACAGTTCTAATGATAGCATCAATCTACTTTCCCTTGATTTTTTTATCAAAATATATTAAAATTCATTAATACAAGCAATAGCTTTTGAAAACTGCTCTGCAAAACTCAACCTCAAAACCCATATAAAAAAATGAGTGCCATTTTGTACCACACAAATTGTTTAAGTTAAAGGAGAACGAGACAGCCAGAAGTTCTCTTGCTTTCATACAAGGTGTGGAACTGCTCCAAAAGAGTTATCCCAATTTAAATTGACATCCCGACTTCAATGTACACATGCCTGTAGATTTTCCTGAGTGCTTAAAGTAATAGCTCCAAAACCACGGAACATTATGTGCAGTGTTGGTCTCCAACCAACACAAAAAACCAGACACATAAAATCACCTTCATTTACCCTCACAATGCTGTGACTGACTGTGCACCTGAACTGCAAAGCAGAAGACTCCCACCAGTGCTCCTTTGAGCTGAACATGTGAAGAGGGCAACTATGAGCTGTGCAGTACCACAGATTTTGCTCCGGTAAGAATCTAGGGCTTGGTTCACGAGAAAAAAGTGTCTTGAACCCATTGCGCAGATGAGGGCTTTCACAGTGCTACACACAGCTCTTGCTTCAACTGACTCTGGCACAAAAGAAGTATTGCAGTGATGGAATAGTCACAACATCCTATTTATACTCCTAAAATATTAAATAAAGGTTTTGTTGCAGACTCCAGGCGACAAATACTGCTACATAAAAAGCTCTGAATTTCACTTGGAAGATCTTAGATGAGAAAGGGAAAGGAAAGGAATTAGATAAAGCCTCTCATCTTTCACACATTCAGTGTAACATTGAAATGCAACAGTTTCACACTTCTTGTCCTCTATATCATCTTTTGTATGCCAGAGACATCCTAGTTGTACGTTTGTGTGTCTTCTTTTGTGTATCACTGTTTGCTGAAGAGATCTCTCGAACTTTATGTAACTGGCTTAGAGAGATCTACTAGGACAACTGAAGCTATTTGGAAACAAAACCTGTCACAGCATCAAACACAGAATATGTCTACAGAAAAGCTCTTCTTTGATACTGTTTCGCAGAGACGCAAAGTTAGACTTAGCTTTAAATTAGCATTCCCAGACAATGGCAGTAATTTAGTCACATCACCTTAGAGCTTGGCAATGGCCACATTTTAATTGTGAAGAGTAACTTTAAAAGGTATATTTAGTCTTTATTTGGTAAATTTTAGGTATGTCAACTGCACTATGCAGTCTTTATTTGACTATGGGGAATGTACTACTTAAGTAAATTGGATGTGTTAAAATCAACAATTCCAAAAGATATTCAAAAGTTTTTGGGAAACACCAATTCTGCTCTTGGAACTGCATCTTTAAGATTTGTCTTTAAATGCCGCCACTGGACCATCATAAATACAAACGGAAGACTAGGTTTTATGTACGTTGGTATCCACAGAATTGGTGGGCAGCTGGAGTAGTTCTTAACCTCTCTTATATCACTGCTGAAGAATATTCTACATTTTCCCTAAACCTAAATAAGTTTGACATGTTAAAAAATGCAAAATTAAAGTAATTTATTTAAACATTCAACAATGCAATGTTTGAATGATCACAAAGTTTCCTAATAAGAATTCAATGCTTTTCAAGCATAACATGTTTTCATACTGTATCACATTCAGACTTTTCTGCCTAGGATTCAAAGAGACTGATCAACTGAATATATTTCCAAAGTAATGTTAACCTAGGAAAGAAAACTATGTGACTTTAGGAACAGGAGAGCATGGAAGTAGTTCTGTTAGCTGAAAATTCATGCCACTTATCTATTTCATTTAAAATTAAATCTTCTCTTACCATCATGATTGGGATTTCCCAAAGTCCATGGCTCATCTGAGTCAAAATGAGTGTCTCCCCCAATTCCTGGCCCAGGAAAATATGCATGAGCCAAAAATCCTCCCTCCCCATCAAAGGGAGAACTGTCTCCATGAAAACCTGATGCAAAAATGATAGTAATATCCACGTCTCTCTTGCCATTTTCTAATTCAATATAAGGAACTTCTTCAAATGTTAGAGGAGTTACATTCTGCCACACATCGAAGGCACGGCGAATGGCTTTACGAGTTTCAGCATCACCTACTTTTGGAGTGACGTTCTTTATGCTGAAAGAAACAGAGAAACATTACATAGATTAAATTTAACAGAGTGGTAAGTGACACTGCTAATACCCATTTTCTGCTAATTATTACAAGTTCTGTGCTTTTAATAAAACATGCTAGTCTGGCATTACATACTTTAAGAAGAGTATTTTTAAACAAGCTGGTGCAAAATTATGGTGTCAATCTGTATAGCCCTTTAAGCTAGAATTTATTATGTTAGCTAGCTTACTCCCAGCGGTACAAAAAATCTTATCTTTAGAAGATTAAAAATATATTAAAATGAAAAAATTTTAACAGTGGGATAACCAGATTAATCAACCACTGACTGTTTACCTACTGGACCACAATTAGAATCCATCACAGCTAAAGAATGTCATGTCCTTTCTGATCAAAAGAAAAATGTTTTTAGTTAAATGAAATTTTAACTTATTAGTGACTTCATTAACAAAAGAGGAGCTCCATACTGTGACCACCAACCAGTATTCACAAAGCCTTGTTGCATTTGCAACTGGATAGATAAATTCCTTATCAAAAACAAAGCCTTTTGACTTCAATACAGGCTAAGGTGTCGTTTTATGATCCGATTACATCTATAAATCTTGCATAAAACTGTAGAATTCATCAGAGAAATCATTTTATAGAAGACAATTATGTGCTAACTCAAGAATATGTATTTAAACAGAAATTTCAGTCTTCACTACTTCTTTAAGTGACATACATACGAGAAAGGCAAAAAAAACCAGAATTAAATTTTAGTGTCATAGTTATTAGTAAATTATGGTGAAATCATCTTAAAAAAATCTTTATTTATTTTCATTATTGAATTCAAGGAAAGAACATCAATAATCAATTTAAGACCTCTCCAATTTTCTGCATCATTTCCACTTGATTCATACAGGCAGCAAAAACTCTATTAGGTTTGTGTCTGCTCTGAAACAGCTGCAATCAGATTCTCTTTGTTCATTTGACATGTGCTTGACTGAATGTCCAGCACAAATTTCAGAAATTGCATAGTTGTAGAGTACATGTAATATTTTTGTCAGTTTACACAGCATGGCACATTAAAGGAGAACAAATATATCTTCATGAATAAATCTTGAATGATTGATTTGCTTGGTACATTAAATATGCTTGATTATATGGTATTTATGTTTTTTATAAATGGAAACAAATCTTTCAAGTGTAGTTTTATGGATTTTACTTCATATATACATTTTGTTCATAGGTTAATGTAGAAAACATAAAGTTATCTATTTGGACTTCCACTCAAAAATTTATTACTGTATTGAGTCCAACAGTGCTGTCTAACAAAAGCATAATTTTTTTTAGCTGGTATGTATGTTCCAAAGACATATCGACACAGGCTATAAGATAATATATTGTAGGGAATCCACTGCTTTCCTTGATCTTTTGTTCCAAAGGTGATTTAACCAATCATTACATACTTGTGCCTATTCTATTCTTTGCCTAGCTTGTATTATTGGTTCTTGTTCTGCCTTTCTCTCTCACATATATGAGCTTCAACATTTTTCCCCCTATAAAAAGACATTTAAAAGATATTTAAAAGACATTTCTGCACTGCAAAGTTATTACCTTTTTGTTGTCTCTAAGAAATAAAAATTTTGATTTCTTTAAATCTCTTGTTATAAGACATTTTCTCCAGTCCATTAAATATTTTCTGTGATTTTTATTCAACTCAATCCAATTTTTTAATGTTCTTTTAAAAATGACTCTGTCAGAATTACAAAGTACTGCAGTACTGATCTTGCTGTCAGAGAGAAAATGTCCTCTTATCTGTAGGCATGACCTTACTCTACATGATGTAAATGTCATGTGATTTAAAGTGCTTTCTATGACGCCCTTTCATAATTATTTGCTCATCAGTAATTTTGCGATCAGTGCTGCATTGCTTTTTCTGTGATTAAAAAAATTTTGGACACACTGAACCAACTATCAGCCCTTGCAATACTCCTCTCTGAAAGCTCCCTCCTTTGAGAATTAGGTTTTTTGAGAGGTTTTAATTAGCAAGTTCATAAACTACTCGGTCTGTGCCCCTTGAGAAAGTACAGCATTTTGCAACTTGTCCTGTGACATGAAATCAAACCACATCACAGTGGCACACATACTGCCATTACCAAAAACTTGACAACAGTTCACCTGTTGCTATGCTAAGAATGTCACTTACAAAGCTGGCAGATGTGCTCTTAGTCAATCCTGCTGTGTGCTCTCCAAGGCACGTGTATTGCCTGAAGCAGAGCTCTTTGAAGGATTACAGCCTCTGTTATTTGCCATGTATATAAGGAATATGGCAAATGACTCAACAGGCTCTCATAGAAAACAGAGCATGCCTAGCAAAACTGAAATATTGATGTACGAAAAGCTCATCTGAAACATGCAGCTTGGGCGTTGGTTTTTTTTTTTGTATTTAGGAATCTTAGTAATTGATCAAAGTCACACTTTGGTCTTAAGTAAACTGAACAAAAGAAGGGTCTTCTGCTATTATATGTGAAATAAGGAAATGGATAAAAATTAATTGGAATTTTTTATTGGTGTTAAATTGATTAATTAATTGGTCTAAAAGATTTTGACTCACATGTTAAAACTTATTTTACATTTTCTTGCTTTTTCAGCACATTGAATTAAGTTTTAATCACTGATTACAAATGAAAAATTAAGCCATTGTGCTAGTTTCACTCTCACAAGCTAGAGTAGACTACCTATGATAGCAGACATTTTCCATGGGAGTCAGCTATTGACTTACTTTTGAAATAGCATCCTACATCTCCAGATTCATTATAAAGTAATATTTTTCAAAGCATACTTTCTGTATTAAAACTAGAGACATTTCTGGCTTCCAAACCAACATTCTAAAATGGACAAGATTATACTGAAAAAAGTAGCTTGAAAGAGAAATTACATAAATCAGCAGTTATTCCTATGTAAGAGTATTTACAGAAAATAACTGTCCATTTTTAATGTGTTAAACACAAAACAGGTTCAGTCCCAAAAGAGCAAATACCAACACTGTGCAACACAAACATTGAAATTATCTTGCTGGGAACTTTGCTTAAAATAATTCACTAGTGCAGACATCTGAAACCCAAGCTACATCTTTCATATTGTTTATCATACAACCTCCAAGGGGGAAGTACAGTAAAATCAATCCATAAAGACAGCTTATCAATTACCAGAGATACCAGGACTTATCTTTTAAAAGTCTTCAGTTTAGACCTATGATAGCAATAGCAAAAAAAGTCTCATATGAGTCCTTTCCTATTACATTTAGATTTACATCTTAGATCCAGCAATCACCTGAAATAGTGGTAACTCTCACAGGCAGTAAAAAAAAAGAGCGGCATTGGGTATCTTGCACTCAACATGCCCAGATAATGGAGCTCAGATAGAAGTGTAGGACGTGACAGAACAACTCCTATTGCAAGGTGGAAACATAGCAAGACAAAGGCCTTCATAGAAAAAATCCATTTTTTCCTAAATATTACTTTCCTAGTCTCAAGTCCAGTGATCATTTCACAGCAAAGAAGTTCAAATGAGAGACGGATTCGAAGCTGATCTTGACCAGACTGGTAGTGCAACTTTATAAAGAGGTTGAAGATCCTACAATTACTGTCAAAGGGAAAGTATTTTAGTAAACAAAAGGTGATCTAGAAGATGAAACATTTACTTTCATGCCATTTTTTGCAAACTAATAAACTGATACTTTTTATAAATTTTGAGAGCTGTTATTCTTAGTCAACCACAGCCATGTATCAATTGATCATGCTTTTTTGTGCTTATTATTGACAGTTTTGCATGATTTTCAACCTGATAGTGGCTTCAAGCATTATATCTTTAAAATACATGTCTTCCACAAGAACAATTAGATTTTATCACTGATAGGCACACTTCACATTGATTTACTATTTCTACAGCTGCCAGAAGAGTACCGTTTTGAGAGTGTTATTCTGAAATCCTGAGTCCTATTGATTTCAGAAAAGCTTTGGGTTTTCCTTCCCTTCCCACTCCCTCCCCAAAATATCATAAAAGAGAAACTATCCATGTTTCACTGACATATTTTTGGCTGCATCAGCTTCAGGAGCCTTGTGAGATTGTCAGGATATACCTTACATGACTCTGTAAAATCAGTAATCTGAAATTTAAATAGATGAAAGAGCAGGTATTTCAACTGAGTAGGTAAAAAGATGCGGTCAATAATCTGTTTGAAGTAAGTCAGTTACAGATCTGTACTTGATATGAAAGTGTTAAAATGAATTGAAACATTCATTAAATTTGAATAAATTGTTGACACAATCTTTTTATTGTCATTGATGTAAATCAAACCTAAACTGTTAATATGTTCCCAAAATGACATAATAAATGTTCAAAAGGTAATATGTGGCCAAAAAAATACATTATTAATTCAACTTCTAATTACAATTATAATTTTAATTTTTTCTTTGAAGTTCCATCTTGAAATTTTGCAGAACTAATTCAGGTTGAAAAAATTACATGTTGAAAATATGGAAAAGTTCCAGGGCAAGGAGGGGAGTGGGGAGCTTGCTTTTGGTAGTATTTGTTGTGGGGTTTTGGTTTTGGTTTCCAGAAAATTGTAACATGTAGCATGCATTGAAATGAGGGAGAGCAAGTACATTTCAGACTACAAGGTTTGACTGGCCAGGAAGGCACAGAATGCAGCTGGAAACCTGCACATTATAAAGAGACTGAGGAGTGACACAGAGAAAAATGGAGCAGATAAATGATATTAGAGATATGATTAAAATTTTAGGAAACAAAGCAAGTTTCATTCATTTAACAAGTCATAAGCCTGTAAGCAGGGAATTGGTGAAGAGAAGTGTGTAAAGAATCTTAGTTCTTTTTTTTTGGCCCTTATTTTCCTTGGGTTATTTTCTAATTCAAAAAGATAGTATAACATTTTTTTAAATTCTAATCAAATTTTCGTTTTATATTTTAAATGTCATTTGTACTGTAATTCACTGCAAAAAATATTAAAGACTTATTTACTTCAAAGCTCTGTTTGACTGGAGGTCTTCTCAAAGTGAGAGAGTGAACAACTTCGAAGAGGGGAGGCAGGAGATAAAGAACTGCTATAAATTCTTCAAAGTGAGAAACATTACTAGATAGCTGTCACTTAGTTTAATACTGGGCACCTTCATTTGTTATTTGGATTAATGCCTTGGGTGACAGTCCAGAAGATATACAAGTGGTAGGATTTAGACTATTGTAAAAAATTCTGTAATGAAATAGGGAATCAGACTGTACAAATCAGAGTGGTAGAAAACCACACATTAGTAGATGACCATGCATGCCTCCTAAGTGTGCCCACACTGCATTTAAATTCTAAAATGCAAATAAATGTGAAGTGCTGTACATGGGCATTCTTATTCTAACCAACTATAAACTACATTTACATTAACAATAAAGGACTCCAGCCAATGCAACGTACCAATCCCAAGGCAGTCAGTTGTCTGCTGCTTGATGTTATATCAGAATGTAATGTCTTAAACTAGAATTCTCTAATTCAGTCATAAATGACAGTATAGAGTTACTAATGAAACTATTCCTTCAGCAGGGTATGAGGAACAGTCTATATGACTATTACAGCTCACTTTAAATTTAATACTTGTATGGGTTCATGAATAATGGCACCAGTTAATGAATTTGAAAACTATTTTATCCCTCAGAACTCACCCCCGTTAGATATTACAGGAATCCACAATGAGACTGTGTAAATTTCCCAACAGTCTGTATCGGAATCTTTGGTTTGCTGACAAGTTATGGATTTTATATTATATACATGACACTTTCTCTGGTTGACAGAGCTCTAGAGAGTACATCTTGAAAGTTTCCATCTAACTTTCCCTGCAAAGCCTCACTTTTGACAGCAGGCACACTGTGCTAACTACATGCCAGACTTGGGAGTTATACAGATGTACTGCCCTGCACACACCCCTGTGCCCATCATCACCTAGGCAGGAAATGGTCGAGTAAGTGACTCATCAAATTATAATCAAATTAATTTGTACTTAGAACAGACCCATAGGCGCCTACATTTTGCAGAGACTGACCCCTTTCAATTTTACATACTTAAATTAGAGATCTGAGTTTCATTACAGCACTCCTAGCTTCAGAGCATTATTATCTGAGAAGCTGTCAAGAAAGTTGAAAGGTAACATTAAGAACATACTGGGTGTTAAATTGATGCTGTAAGCTTTGGAGAATTTACTGGCTACTAAATACATGCAATTTTAATCCAAGAAAACAATTTGGTTTTTATACAGCACATATACACTTACAAGAAGTATCCATAGTAGCACTTTTATTTCATACCTTAAAATTAAACTTATCAAAATACTGAAAAATATTCAGGAATTTATATTTACTTTAAATTAAAAGTTATCACTATTAGTGACATTTGTATACCTATACAAATATCTTTAGTACCTGTAAGTGATATGTTTGTGTTGCCATTTCTGTCCTGTTAACGCGTAGCGTTTCCGACGAATGTTAAATTTGGAGCTACCTCTTGTTTGGTCAGGGACACCACATCGAGGTTTCTTCATCCAGCTGCAAGAAACAGCACCACACAATTAAAGCAACATGAAAGGAAAATCATAACCACTGCATCCAACTAATAAAAACATGTAATTATCTGTATATATAACTTTATTTAACGTATAAACTAATAAGAGCAACTGACTGTTGGCATTCTTTTAATTCAAGATACTGAAATTGCTAACTTCATGACACTATCAAGTTCTTCTATCTTAATCTTTTTCCACACAATGAGAAGTATCTCATTGCAACTGTAAGCTCCTAATGGAGATATTTAACTCAGGAATTATGCTCAGAATATTAAATGTTCTGCACAAAATCAAGCTGAAAAAGTCTACAATAAAAATGACCACTGCAGCAGCACCAGACTTCCCAGAGAAGTGGTGTATTTCTACAGTGCTCTTCAATATTTCAATGTTTTCCAATATTTAAAAAACTTTAAATTTGCCAGCATTCAAAATATATTGTAATTAAGATGATATCTAATTCAAAAGCATAATTTCCACAGCAATATCCTTGAACTGTTTTTCACTTGTAATGTAAAGCACTATCTAGTTCAAACAAAATTCATCTCAAGTTATTATTTTATATGAGTTGAATGGCTGCAGGACAATTTGCCATCAGGAAGAAAATAAGACTGAATTCTTTTACTGCGTAAGTAAAAGACAAATCTCCTCTGTTACTTTTTCCAGCTCATTGGACTATATTTCTATCATGCCAAACAATTACTTACATAAAAGCTATAGTTTTCTAATGGCATTTACCAGAAGAATAGTCATACCCTATATTCAGGCTTCCATGGATGAATTTCTGACCATTAAATTGGCAATGTTTTATAAATAAATGTACACATAGCAGCTGTATATGTGTGGTTAGATGACAGAAAAGTAATTTGAAATGTCATCTCAGAAAGTGGATTCCCTTTAAAACATGCACAGGTAATAAAATACTCCAAAAAAGCAAACAGTCAACCATCAACCTCATTTTCATAAATGTGTGTGAAGTTGTTTAAAAGTACAGCTAGACTTGTAACACTTCATATATGATGTAGCTACGGATATATAGCAAACTGTTTTTCAAAGGCACAAGTAGGTGTTAAGCTCAGCAGACTGTGGGACAGTACAAAATTTTCTTGATAGTACCAAGACGGCACTGCACCCCACTTGCACTGATAAGAGCTACAGAAGTGCCCACAAAAACTCTGATGGGTGACAAATCTATTCAGTATACAAGTGAGGAACCCAAAACTCATGAATTTAACTGCCTTAACTGAAGACATCAAATTCACAATTACCTGTTTCAAATAAGAAACATAGAATGACTTGTTTGAATTTCTAGTCAGAATACTTATGCATGGCACATAAAACAGCTGATGTGCAAGGAAAACAATCTTCTTTCCCTAGTGCCTGCAAAGACCATACCTCAAAAATCTAAAAAACCTTACCCCACCAGCATTTGCTGAAACACCCTGCAACTTTACTTCACGTTCCTTTGGTTTTTGAAATAAAATACCCATTCAACAAAGTAGACATTAGGGATTGTTTGGGATAAAATATTATTGAAAAGTTTAATTTGCTCTAATAATGAAAGAAAATGAAGGAAAGAAGTAAACCTCTGCTACAGACCAAAGGGCAATAATATTCTTCTTAGTAAAATGTTATATTTACACTTCATGAGATTAAAACTGGCTCAGACCTTCGAAAACTTTTAGACACATTGTCAGTAATACTTTTTCACAGTGCATGTTAGATCAGTATGCAGCATTTTAATGGCAATGTATATATAAATTATGTTGTTGAAACTGCACACGCATTGCAGAAAAAGACATAAACATAACAAAAGATCAGTGTTCTCACCTTAAGGTGATATCCCTACATCAAGAGCAAGAAGCAAGGAATAAAGCAAAACCAAATAACTATTTTGTAAGAAACACTGTACAAAGATATTGTATAAAATATATAATATATCACTTATTTTTGTATCATTTCAAGGGCAATGACTTCTAAGTCATTGAATTAGGCCTTCCCGCTCTCCAAAAAGTTTCCATTATTTAGCTTAACTGATGGAGACCTATTTTAATAACAAAGTTTGCTCACTGGCAAGCTAGGGGCAGATAAGAGTAAATATTCTAAGTTCTGAATTTAAAAATTAATCTTCAAAGCTATCGAAATAATCTCTCAAGTCAAAAGATTCAATAATCTTATAGAGAATCCTGTTAATGTAAAAATTTTTTCACACTTTAGAATTAATACCAAAAGTCAGGAACAGCAGGTAACATGGATTCAAAAGTCAACATTGTATTATCTTACTAGAACTAGTGACAATCCTCTTTTAACAAAACAAAACATAGCCCAAAATAACATGTTATGAAATTCAAGCAGTCATAATTTGTTCTTGCATTGATTTTGAAGTAGTATGTACCTATCAAGGATATTATGCTTTTACCCTTATTGGTTTGGACAGGCAGGGGATGTTCCAAGTTGTCATGCTGTCTGAACCACTAATGTTCTTACCGTTCTTACATGAGGTCTGGGACTGTAGTTCACACAATATAAATCCAAATATAAATCAAATGGAAGTCATTTCACAAGTGGTTCTGTTGCTTTCGGGAAATTAGCTTCATGTAAAATTTAAGGAAAGATGCAATTCGCAGCTGAAGAGTTGGAACATCCCCAAATCTATCACCTAGATCTTAGCTGAGCTAAGTTTAGCAGTAGAATTTTAAACAAACTAGTGCATGACTAGTAAGGGAGCTCAGTATTTTCTAAAACAGAAATGAGGCAAAATGTTAACAACTTCAGGCATATAAATTTCCCTTTTATTTCTTTAATATTTTATTTTTTTTAAAATTTTTTTTTTTTGAGTAATTGTTCTCAGACTCAGAGGGAGGAAGACTTCTGTTAGCAATAATCATTAAACCTCATGACATTCCAGATACTTATGGCATAATATGGTCTTCCATTGGGGGAATTGAAAAATAAAACATTGATTTCTATTTTCTTCCAAATATAGATTGTTTTAACGTAATAAGATCAAGGTCTTCCATGTTCCTGATTGCTTGTTGGAGATTAATTTTTTGACCTGTTCTTGAAATGATTTGAAATATGTTTCATTTTAAAAGGGCATATACAGGTAATGACTTTGCCTCTTTTTCATAACTTTGTTTTTGAACTTGTAGAAAACTTTTCTGCAGCAGCCCCTCAAAATTAATACTTTATAAGTACTCAATAAAGAGGCTTAATTGTGACTAATGTTCTCTATCTGCACACTATATCACATCACATTCCTCTTCTAACTTCATTAGGTTGAATCTTGAGTAGCTATATATGTCAGGAAAATTTAAACATTTCAGACTCACAGCAAATCTAGAAAGATTAAAAGAAAAGCAGCAAAACTATGATGCTTTTCCAGTAGAAACAGAGATGAAACTGAACTTCTTCTACCTCAAGCCATTTGCCTAATCATATTTTGTTCTTTGGTGGTTAAGAGGAAAAATATCTTTCTGTCTCTTATTTTTCTTAAACCTTAAGGAAAAATTTTAGCCTAACACAGAATCAAAACGTTAAAAGTCCCAACTGTTTTATCCCTAATCAAAATTGCTGCTAAGGTTGCACAATTGTTTTCTTATTGTGGGGTCTGGGGGTTATTCTGGGCAAAAAGGAAACTACAAGGGAGGGTTCAACTTGACTTACTGCAACTTAACTTGGTGGCTGGAAAAACTACAGACATCTATTTAAGAAAACTACTGAATTATACCCTTAAACTTCTAGTGAGGAGAAATAGGTATGATTTCTAAGCATCTTTGCTTTTACCTACTGTAGCTTGCTATTACAGGATGTTATTGATACTTGCTAAGGAATAGAAAACAGTCAAAGAGTGATGTAAGATATCTTTTTTCAGCCATGATGATTGCTTTTCAAGACTTCTCATTGGATACTTGCTGAGGTTACAGACCTTATGTATACTTTTGTGCAAAAAAAAATTTACTAATTTACTAAGAAAATAAACCACTGGATCAATTTCAACAGCTCAGATTTAACTTTGTGACTGATAGTTAATATATAAACAGCAGAGAGCATAAACTTGGTTAGAAGCTGATCTAAGCAATAAAATAAGCACATTTGCCATCTATTTATAAAGGATGTCATTAGAACAAATGAAAGTTTTGTTATTATTCCACAGATTTAGTCAGCATCCTATACACGACCATTCCATCTGTATATCAAGAAGTTTGCAATGTAATCCTCAAAACTGCAGAACAAGTTTTGGGAATAGACATGTATAGCAGTTTTAAGAAAAGAACAACTAGTCTTGTCTACAATGTTTGTTTTGGGGATGCAGAAGACCAGGAATAATGACAACAGTGGGTCCAGCTTCAGAAGTGTTCTTTTTCATGAAACATTGGCTGTAATATATAATTGAAATACATAATATTTATGTAATAATAATAATGTAATATATAAATGAAATACAGAAAATACTGTGACACTCCATGCAAATGTCAGACAGTATTTTCATTGGATTCGCCATTGTCATGGTACTTGTATTCATTTTTACACCACTATAATGGTGTAAAAATCACATTTTTACACCACTATAAGGATGTGTCTTCCTACCACTCACTCTTCCTTATCCCCAGCAATAAGTATGCATCCTTCTTTTCAAGAATCTTGAGGCAAAAAAATAGCAAAAACCGATGAATGCTGAGTAGTAGGGAGAAGAGGAATACTGTTCATATTTATGCATACCGAAATACTCATTGAGGGATTATCTTTTTTTCAGAGCAGCAAAATCCCCCCAGAAGACTTCTGATGGTGCTGCGGCTGTAGGACATTATTTCTTTGTTAATACCTCCAAAGTTGGTTCCTATCAAGTTACTACTATAACTTTTTAAATTGTTTGTCCTTCTGAAGACAAAGAAGCATATCATAATCTCTTCTTGAGATGTGCAAAAGAAGCAGGTAAATCCTCATGCACAAGAGGAGAACATATTTTTTATGAGGTTCCTGCTGTATTTATTATTTGTAACACCAGCATTGTTAGTGATTACAGCATATTAATCCCAGAGAAACAAATTATAAACTGTCACATATTTCTGACCTGAAGAGTATACATACTTCCTGTGTAGATGAAAGGGAAAATCTTTTCAAAAATGTACAAAATAATGCCACAAATTTACAACTGAAAAACAACCTACCCTTTCTTATATAGTCATATAATCCATGAATATTCAGTGATATGAACTCATGTTATCTTGAGCCAGAATTTAGTTAAAAATGAGTTTTTTTGCTGTTTTGTTATTTCAACACCAATGTAAGTGTGACAAGCCTTTAAGAATCAGTTCTGTTCCTGACTTGACTCAAGTCAATGTGACTTCAAATATCTAAGTAAATGCAGCATTCAGCCATCGTGAGTTACATGTACCTAAGAACTGCGATGTATTAATGCATCTTTCTGTGTAGAAGAAAATCATGCATCAAAAGATCTCAAAGACTCAATATTCACCACTCAAAAAATTACTGTTTTGGATTGCTGCATAGATGGTTTTCTTCATCTCTTACATTGCAGAAGTGAAGAAAACCTTGCTGGTCAAGACGCCAAATTAGCAACATGAACCACCTCCATTTGAATTTAGAATTTTGGGTTGATTTGGTTTTTTTCAATTCTCCAGCTGATACTCTAAACTAAGAGATGGCCTCTGCTTTCCCTTGTGTTACCCCTTTCTGTCTCCTCTGTGCTGCTATGAACAGACTATTTTACTTTTAGTGAAATATATTGTCTCTTACAAAGCTGCCACTAACGTGTTTCTAAAAGGGCACTAGTTACTGGCATAGCAGCACTCTCTCCTCAAAGATCAATCACTGAAGCTGTATGAAGAGCATAGACTCTTCACCTTGCAGAATGGACCATAAATATACTTTTGAGCATGGCTCTCACAAGGCATTTACTGCTGTTGCACTGCACAGTCTAAGGTCCTTTAAATTCCTAAACTGAGGGATGTGTGATCAACTCACCTCCCCTGAGGGCAGCCACAAAATCTGCTTTGTTTTATTGCTTTTCAATGCAATAGAGTTTGTGTCAGTGGAATAAAACGATTTTTCCAATCCTGCCAGCATTTTATGTAGTCTCTTCCCTAAACTCTAAATGATAGAAAAATCATTAATGTCAACTACTTTACCATAAAAGAATAACAAAAGATGACACATCAGGTTGGGAGTGGTAAATGGGAAATGAAGGAGAATTTTTCCCCCCCACCAAATAAGCATTTTAGAGCAGTAGAGGCATATTTCACTGAAGCAAATGTTGAATATGCAGTAACAGCACTATTTAGTTATTGCTTGCTTTTCAAGCAAAGTAACTTTTTCTGAAATCACAAGATAATCTTTATCACAATTTAACTGAAACGAGTCCAACAAGCACTTCAAATCAGAGAATCAGAGAATATTTTAAGTTGGAAAAGACCTCTAAAATCATTGATTCCAACCATTACCATGGCACTGCCAAATCCACCATATAACCATGTCCCTAAGTGCCACTCTAGACTTCCCTGGGCAGCCTGTTACAACACTGGGCAATCCTTTACGTGAAGAACTATTTCCTAAAATCCATCTAAACCTCCCCTGGTGCAACTTGAGGCTTGTCCTATCATTTACTACCTGGGAGAAGGGGCCAACTCCCACCTGGCTACAACCTCCTTTCAGGAAGTTGTAGGGAGTGATAAGGTCCCCCTGAGCCTCCTTTTTTTTCAGGTTAAACAGCCACAATTCCCTCAGCCACTCCTCAAAGGACTTGTGCTCCTGACCCTTCCCCAGCTTGGTTGCCCTTCTCTGGACACGCTCCAGCACTACAATGTCCTTCTTGCAGTGAAGGGCTCCATATGGAACACGGGATTCGAGGAGTGGCCCCACAGTATGAAGTACAGGGACATGATCACTGCCCTGGTCCTGCTTCTTAATCCCAGATACATTTTCTTAATTGTGCATTCATAGTTGCTGGGTTTTTTTAATTTTTTGGCACGTTTTTAGAATTTGGCATAGTATAGAGTTGTTTGAAAGTGTCCTTTAATAGGTCTGTTTTGCAAAGTTTCTCTGTGTCCATTCTGTCACTAAAATCAGACACTGAGAGCCTGAAACAACTTCAGAATTGCAAAGGACATGCAAAACTAATTCTACTTCACTGCATGTTAAAATGACCACATCTGGTTGTTTGTTACTGGAAAACACTAAATGAATGAGCAAGTGGACTGTGCCAATTCTTTTTTTTTCAATGAGAATAAAGAAATATACACTAAAGATTTTTTAGTAAAAAAAGACTCCTTCAACTGTGAAACATTTCATGGATTCTTGCCAGTTCCAAATACATTTCTTCCCTTCCACATTACTAACCTTTTGACCCTTTCTTTAGGTAACCCTCTAACATCTTGTTTACAATCACTCGCCCAAAGGCAGACAGCAGTTAGGCAGGTGATGACCTGCTACCATGAAATACAGTAGATGAAGAAAATGAAAGGATAAGGAGAAAAAATTTAATTCCCCATCTGAAGCTGCAACACTATTTGGATACTCCAGTTACACTGCCGCTTCCCAGTTCTATTTTACCCTGCTTGAAACAGAAAAGTCAAGAGCAGTTCAGTACTGGTTACTTACTCAATTGTGTTCCTGTCCACTTTTCCTGTCATATTAATGCCATAGAACTGCTGCATGGCAGCTATAGCTGATTGCATGGTTTCTGCAGAGCGCAACACCGACATTCGGGGGTCAGTTGGTGGAAGGTAGCCATACTTTTGTAACCATACCTGCAATGACAAGTGCAGTGGCTATTAAATAGAAATTAGAGGTAAATAAAATGCTCCCTAGTAATTAGTTTTATACCATACATAAAGAAGCTTCTAATTCACCAAGTATAAGTCCTGTTAGTTTGGGTGCTTGGGTTTTTTTTTTACTTATTTTATCTGCAGATAAGAAATTCTTCGGGGATTTTATTTAACCTTCTTTATTAAAGATTATGTTGCTGTAAGACTTACAGAGTTTTCTACCCAGAAGAAATCTCTCTTTATTATCTGAAACTGCCTGCTTCAATTATTTATTTAATGTATTTATTTATTTATTTGAAGCTACAACTTAAGCATCTAACCCTGGCTCTAGGCACTTCAAGTAGTGTTTCAAGCAGACAAAATATACATCTACAATATATGCCACATACAGTTGACTCCCCACAGGGCACATAATAATATTCACCATCTACAATAATAAATCCACAGTAGCTCTCACACATTCACACTATATTGTTATTGTCTCTAGAAGAATATGAAAGAGAGGGTAGGGAGACATTCAGCTTTCTGAGAAGAGTATCAAAATCACATACTTATAGGCAAAGCAGGTGTCCAGGAGATAGTGAAGTAGCAGAGGCTGGCTTCACTTAGAGAAAACTCTCTGATAAGAGGAACTGCATGTTTAAATCAAGATGGATTTAATGCTGACTGTTTATGGTCTTAATTGTGTGGAAGTGTGAGGTCCAAATTACTGAAAGCTTCATGGATTAAAGCCACTGTCTTAAGAACACTTGGACAAACCCTCTGAAACATGCTGTCCTCTTGAGGCAATGTTTCATAAACAAGTAGCTGCAGTTATCATAATGTTTCTATGTATTCTCAAAATCAAGACTATACAGAGAACAGTGAAAGACTTTTGAGGAAGCGAGGGCACTGATACAGCTTTAAAAATGTCTTTTCATTTGAGGGCTGGAAGTACTCACTAGAACAAAATGTACATATATTGCCAATCTACAAGACTCACTTAAAAAGTATTGCTGCAATTTCACTCCCTCCAGTAACAAAATATTTCTGACCCCATAAATCTGAACTTCTGTTAACAAAAAAAATTAAAAATTGATTCAGCCACCTCTTTCAAACATGTCACATCACAATTCACAGATACTGAAACATTACATTAATGAATGCTATCCACCCACTGCACCTTATAGTGTTTTGTGTGCTCTTTCTGCCTCATACAACACTTCTGCGTTTTTATCTGTTTGTATATATGCTGTTTATATACAGCCTAACACCAACCTATGTATCTATTTTCAGTTTTACATTTATCTTGCAGAGTCCACCGTTTCAGTTTTGTAGCAGGTTAACCATGGCCATGGTGCACTCTCCTTTTATGAACACAGTGAAGATGATCATGAGGAATGAACTGATTATTAAGGTTCACTTTACTAACACTGAATGTGCAGTACAGGTGAACATTGGCTCAGTGTAAGTAAAAGATCAAACTGGCATCAAAGATTGCAGAAATCTTCAGGTTATGAGTTCAGATATTTCTAATTTAAACATGATTACCTTAAACACATATTTACCTATGCAGTTCACACACAATCTCAACAATCACAGAATCACAAAATCACAGAATATTCTGAGTTGGAAGGGACCTGCAAGATCATCGAATCCAACTCTTAAGTGAACAGCCCACAGGGATCAAACCCACAACCTGTTTGTGAGCTCCACACAACAGGGAGATACAACATGACAGGGAGGTATAGAAAGGATTAAGACCCAGACTAATGTCTTTCACCTTCCCACTACCTCTATATACAGGAACCCTTCAGAATAAGAACAAAAATTTGTTTAATAGACAGGAAAATGCTCTTATTTTCAGTATAAATGAATTGCTACAATCACTACCTAACATTCAACTTTACACACTCTTACCTTCTTGCACTTTTCAGCTTTAAGGGAGAATTTGTGTACATTAAGTGTGTGCAAGATTTGTGTTATTACAGAAATAATTTACTTCATGTGCCACTTTGCAGATAAAGCCTGCTCTTCCTTCCATTACTGGAAGATAGTCCTGAAAGGCCAGACAGAGCCTGAATGTTGACAAGAGCAAGGTAATATGTGGAAACAAGACCATGGAACCAAGAATTAAATAAGTTTGACATAGAGTGGATTGACTTCAGTGTAGTATGTAGAGTCCCTTTGAATTAATATTTAAAATGAATATATTTAAGAATGGGGTTATTTTTATATTCATCTTCTCAAGTCAGTGATATCAAAACAAATAGTAAGGGAAGAAAAATAGTTCTGAGTAGTAGGTCACAGTTATGTAAAATGATACCACCTTCTTGCCACCTTCCCAGCAAGAATTTGGTATGCAGACACAGAGCAGGGCTTTTTATGAATCTCTCAGGTGCTAAGGGCAGACAAAATTGCTTGGTAGGCTTGGGAGGTCACCTATCACCACAGAAAACCATCCCCACTGTGGCATAACTGAAGGAGTCAGAGGTATGGAGTTAGAAGTAAGAAAATTTGCCAGAAGTTAAACCTTCAGATATCTGAATTAGAAAAGCTATTAAGATGGAGACAGAAAAAATATCTTGGGGACTACTGCTCATGGGAGAAGTGGAGCAGGGAGAACAAACAGGAATCTAGCAGAGTGCCACTGCAGAGACACTTGGCAGAAAAGGAGAGTTGCCTCAGAAACAGAAGGAGAGGACAGTATAGCCTTTCCCTATCTAAGAAGTCTTACATACAAGTTAAACACAGCATGTCTGAAAGCCACCCCCAATCATTGAACAAAGGAAACAGACCACCTGGGTCTTCCCTCAGCCTTCAAAATAGCCTAGAAGACACAGCCAACATACTGGAAAGTCAGACAACACTCTGAAAGTAAGTTTTTTTTTGAAAATTCAGAAAAATTTACTTTCAGGCTGGAGAATGTATGAGAGCTAGTAGAATTTAGTGTTAAAAAATTCTTTTCTCTGTCCTTATGAGAAAGGATTATGAAAAAAGAAAAAAAGACAGCAAATCTGGTTCCTTAGTTTTCTGCAGGAAGGACAGAAAATTTTGAAGGACCTTGGTTCAGACTACTATATATCTGAAATATGCACCTCAGATTCTGTATAGCCCAAATGTTGTGAACTATAGAGGAGAAGCTTAAATTAAAGCCCAGAATATATAGGTGGGCAAAAGAGTGAAGAGGAAAAGAAACAGTTTGAGCACGGGAATGAGAGAAAACCATTTTCTATCTGTCTTGCATTTTTGAGGCCAGCTATAAAAGAAATTACATCCAGAAGAATATACCCCTCCACTGAAATTAGACTTAGTCTGCCTAATGTACTTCAGTAATGACAATGTCTTTGTGAGCCTCATCCTGAGGAAATCACTGGTCTTGGAACAAAGAAATAGTGAAGTAGATCCATCTAACGTGTAATGTCTGGGATGCCAACAGGGACTCTTCACACAGACTCCAAATAAGTGATAGGTTTCACTCTTTTATACAATTTAAGAAGATAAAATACTGCTACTTCAAGTCAAGTTTTTGGGCAGGACTTTCTTGTCCTGCTGCAAAATGAGGTCCATGGTACTTCTCATGTAGCCACAGAAAAACACAGTTGGAAGACAACAGGTTCCACCACTTCTCTTTCTAGTACAGTGCTTTAGTATCCTACTGCTGTGAAGTTTGCTTTAGAGTTGAATCCTTCTTACTAGAATTTAAGCTTGTAACTTTTTCATTTACCTGCTACAGGTAAAGGGAACCAATTATTCATTTCCCCTCTGAAGCAGCCTTTTATGTATTTGAACTTTCTGATGTGAGTCACTCTTTCTACTATTTTAAAAATGAACTAAGAAACCTCTTTTGCTTAATCATATTTCATTATCTGCATTAACCTCCAGAAAACTTGAAGCTAAAACCTATCTTTACTAAGCATGTGGTTGCACTAGATTGCTATGTTAGTTCCCATTGTTGGCCTATTAACACACTGGAGTTTAGCTGGTGTTAGGAGTTATTCAGAAGAACACGGACACCCAAATATTTCATTTTGGAAAGAAAAACAAAAAACCAGAAAAAACTGAAATAAAATTAGCCAAAAAATATTTTTATTCAGTAACAGAACTTCAAGACTTATATCTCATTCATCTATAAATTCTAAAATTTTAAACCCATGATTTGCACATTTTGCCCATCAGAAAAGTTTCTTCACCCTAATTCCACCTTCTGTTTTCATAATAGTAAAGAAAATGATAAACAGAATCCATTGGTGATGAAATCTGTGGACACGATTGAAGTTTGTTGAGGACCTGAAACTTCTGCAGGCATCCATGGAATCTGTAAGTGCTCAGCACATGAGCTGTATCACCTTCCAGATTGTGGCTGTTATTGACTAGACACCTAGGGTTTGGGGTTTTTTTCTGACATGATGAAAAAATCTTTTCATTTTAGTTTGTAACTGCTACTTATGCTATGCTGTATGGGTCATCTGGCTATGGAACAGACAGCACTTTCTCACACAGCTGTATTTTTTTCTCTTCTAAAGGATAAAGAATGAGCTAACTTAAAGCGTATTAAACACACCAAAGGATTTTAATCATTCAGATCTTTGCTAGTTTAGGAAGAAAGATTGATCTTAAAAATAGTATGTTGACAACAAACTCTTATTAAGAACAAAGAAAACCCATGTATCATCATTAAAGATTAAACAAGAATATTATTAAGATAATCAGAGTTTCAGAGAGATTACTGATTTCTAAGATAGAAGAAAGCTTAGCAACAAATTATTAATGTTCCTGAATGACAGTACATAGTATAAGCTACAGTACAATTATGTTCTATGAACCTGAAGGCATAGTAAATCAGTCTAATAAAGCACGGATCAAAACAATTTCATAAACATCTTCAGTAGTGCAGCTGCATATCATTATTATTCATGTATTCCTGTTCCTTTTTTAGATTTTATCTGCAAACAGAATTCCTATCTGCACTGAGTAAAACTGTGATATTTCATAATTTCAAAATATTTTGACTTCTGTTTTTTAATACACCTCCACCAAAGACTCTATAAGTGAAATGATTTAAAGTGTCTGAGTAATTCAGGAGCTTTATATTTTCAAAAAGCATACATTTATGAATCTAACTTACTGATCACTACAGGATTTAGTAGTTCAAGTGCTGATGTAATTTTGAAAAGCTATTGAAGGCTTCAACTATAGTAAGGATAAACAAGCTAGTTCTGGAATTAGTATCCATATGACCAAATTATTTCTTCATTTAGGTCAAATAATTATGGTTAATGGTGTGTTTTAATTACAGACCTACCTATGGCAGCTAATACTGACTTTTCAGTAACAACTTGATAGACAGCTAGCCAGAAATAAACCAAAGTGTTTACACAGAGTATTATATGAAATCTTCTGATGTTTTTCCTTCCTCTTGCCTCCAATGCCACCAGTTCCTCATTGGTGGTGTTTTCTCTTCTTAACAGGATACCCTGATGTGAATGGATATATGGTGCATGGCATATATCTAGTAAGAAAAATACTTCCCAAAAAAAAGCACATAAGAACACATAGTCCAGGAGAGTCTAACCTAGTCTACCAGTAATATCTACAGAATGAAAAGAAGAACTATGATAGATAAAACAGAAGTTTAATGGTCATGACTGGTTTAGTATCCACGGTTTTAAGCTGAGATAACTAATTCTTAACCAAAAAAACAGCTTGCATGTTCAGACTACATTGAAGCTCACAAACAAAACAATTTCTTGGAAATTGTGTAGCACTGTGGAAAAGATCTTAAATAGAAGGAAGCATCTTCAGACCAAGCAATTATCTTTTTTATGACTATGAACATGCCAGAAAGAAAAAGTCAAAACACCAACTTGCAAAATTTAGTTCTCCACTGACATAAACTAGAAAGTGACCAACTTATTTTCTTGTGATTTATTGTGACAACCCCGCAAGAAACAATTTACATGTGGCACTGGCACAGTCTTAGACCCATTATTAATGGTAATCTTTACCAGGGATTACAAAATTTGTAGCAGGGACTTAATAATTCAGACAAATCTGTGGGACATCTAGGCTGCAGCCTGCACTACAGTAAATACTTAGATACAGTACTAGAAGTAGCAGAATTGACCTCAAACTGGGTCACAGAAGGGCATAAATTGGGCTTCACTGAGTTCAGTGTTGCTGCAGCTAGTCAGTTCAAAATTAATTGAGGCTCCTTCACTGTCCTATTATGTATCTGCCTACTGTTCTTTTCTGTGTTCTAGCTACAAAACAGATGAGAAGCTGAACAATCTTATTATGTTATTCTCCAACAGCACTAAACCAGATTTATCAACACATGTTGCATGTCAGCACAGAGGTGACAATGTGGAATTTCCCCATGCACACGTATGGTGATAGAGACAATTTTAAAAGGGTACTCCTGTTCCCAGTGGGAGGCAGCTCAAGAATGAAGATTGCAGCCCAAGGCCAGAAGCTCTGCCTTGTAAGTGACTTTGATTCAAACTCAGAGTCCAAGGAATGGCAAACATAAAAATGCAAAATGTATTCAAAACTGTGTGCTGAATTCCTCTCATTTGTAATTCAAGCTTCATTTAAATATTCTAAATAATTTCCTTTACTGCCACACTTACACATGGGAAAACCAATGTAGCTTGAGAGCAGCAGAAGTGGGAGGTGTAAAAGAGCTGTTGGGAGCATCAGGCCAGAGCCAGTTACAGATCCCAGGCAGACGGGAATCTACCAGTGAGCAGCAGATGTGGGGTCTGCATATAGCACTGTCCTTCAGTGACTGAAATATGCTTGGAACAGGGATAAGACACTACCCAGCTCCAAACGCAGAAGTTATATTGCTTATTCACTACTTCTACTGTCTATGTGGAGAGTGGGTTATTGGTATAACAACTCTGACAGAAATCCCTGGCCTGGAAAGAAACCCTTGATCATTTCCTGCAATACATTTGTAACTGACTTCAGAATGTGGACCTTATTCATTAGTTGCTCAGGGAAATTTTCTTCAATCACTAATAGAAATCTCTGGCAAAGCCTGGCAGAGACCCAGACCAGTGGAAATACTTCCACAAATAAAACTTACAGTTCTAGCAGATGTAAATACTCAATCATATAGCTCATGTTAAAGGACACTGTCTCTGCATCTTACTAGAATTTCTATAGCTTCTAGAAAAATATTAAGTGCTCTGCAGGGATAAGAATGCTGTATTAAATAGTCTGGCTAAATATGTCCTAACTGCTTCCAAAAAAAGGAATAAAAAGAAACTTCTAAGGCCATGAGGATGAATAAGGGACTGGAGAAAGACTGAGAGAGCTGGGACTTTTCAGCATAAAGAAGAGAAGGCTCCAGGGGTATCTTATCTATGTACACAAATATCTGAAAGGAGGAAGCAGAGAAGATAGAGTCAGGCTCTTTTCAGCAGTGCCCAGTAACACGACCAGAGGTTATGGGTACAAACTGAAATACATGAAGTTCCTTCTCAAGTCTAAGGAAACAATTTTTACTGTGAGTGTGGTCAAACACTGGCAACAGGTTGCCCAGAGATGCTGTGGAGCCTCCATTCTTGGAGATACCCAAAAGCCATCTCTACATGGTCCTGGGAAGGGGGCTGGACAGAGCTCTCTTTCCACAATACCTACTCAATAACACCTTTGGTTTATGAATTTCAAACTAACGAAGAACATGGGTGCAACTTTGCTACTTTTTGCCTGATAGCTAAGCAATGGTATACATTAAGAAAGAATCGTTATCTACTTCTTTGATAACCATAATATTGTGGGGAATGGAGATTGCCCACAAGATTCCATAACCTCCAGTCCCTTTAAGACTCAAATCTTTTACTTTTTTTGCCTGTTTCTGTCCCTCTCTGTGTATCTTCTGAGAGGTTACTCATGTTCCTACTTGGAACATCCTTGATCTTTCCCAGGGTTAGATTTTTCTTTTTCTTTTATGGTTCTCTGTGGCTCATTATATGTAGCCATGGAGTTAATTTAGATGCCTTGATCCCAGAACACAACTGACCAGATCAAGGTGATGGGCATATAACAAAAACAATGATGAGCCTGGACTCTGGGCAATTCTGATTGAACCAAAGGCCCATGAGGAGTTCCTTGGAAAATCATCACTCAGTTTTTGGTAGCAAAAATGAGTGACGCCTCTCAACTTTCCTCATCACAGCATTGCAAACATTTAGCCAAGGCTTAGAACATATCAATCATTATATAAACGCAATTGCTGTTTGGTGATATATAAAAGAAGGCAAGAGTTCCAAGTGAGTCTTTCACCACACTCCAGAAGATCACCCCACCTTGTCATTGCCTTGGTATTAGCATCTCTGACCCCTACAGCTTTGCAAGTTTTACCTCACCTGCAAGTTGATTATTTTTGTCTAATCCAAACATGCATTGATGCCATAATTTTGACTATGCTTAGCATAACAACATTTTAGGGTAGAGTTGTTTATTCTGACAAAAAAAGCAAGCAAGGGACTGAAAAACAATTCGGGAAACAGAATTTGCTGCTTAGATCCTACAGCTAAGTACTTGCTCGAATTTTCGTTTCTTCTGGTTTAGATTTCTCAAGATAAAGCCTATCTCCCCTCAGACACATATTCTAAACAATCAAAGCAATGCATTTAATCATGAATTCATGAGGACTGCCTCACTGCTTCAATTGCCATCCTACAAGCAGCAAAGTCTCCGACTGGTTGGCACTAGCTGGAAATGACCACATATCTTTTTAGGCTCTGTGAATATCATTGCATACCAACCATGTATTTTAAAAGGAAGGTATTTACATCACTAAAACTTAATAAAAATAAACAATTTTTCCTCATGGGCTGTAAAATCATTAGCAGCAGCAGCAACACCAGAAACAGAAACTGTATACAACTATAAGACTGAAGTAAGAAATCTTGGTTATTTGGTATGTCTGTCTTCTCTGGTGCAATTATAAATTACATGGTGCAATTATAAATTATATGCCATCATGTAAACCAAAACAAAAACAAAACCAGCAGTGTATTGACCAAAAATACAGTAATGATCACTTTCCTTTTTATATATCCCAATAGATTGTTTGAAATAATTTTAATAAAACTACTAAAATTTTTTTCTAAGACATTTATGTAGGAAATACAAAAATACATAATGTACCAACAGATGGTAGTGTGCTACTTTAAAAAGGCTCGTGGGAAGGTAATCCATTGTAAAAAAAGGAAAAGGTCCATCTACAAAGTTCCTTTGGGGAAATGATTATTCAAGACATATTTGGCACTTGGTATTTGAATCCACTAGGTAAAATAACTTTACTATTATAATTTATGCAGTTTCAATTTACAACACAGAAATAGATGAAATGCAACTTAAATATCTAGAGGAAATATGACTTGAACAAACTTTTTTTTATCCATATTATCTGTATTTAATTTTTTTCATTATAATAGGTTTTTTCTCATTTTATAAGCATATTAAACATCATAGTCTGAATCACAGAAACATCCACTAAATATCTACATAAATGTTTCCTGAATAGATATTGATATCATGAATATTCTTATATTATAGGTTAAACTAAAACTGCATTAAAGCAAAAGAATAGAAATGCAACAGCACAATGCATATTTTTTCTTGATTTATGCTTCATAGGTTTTTTACTACACCTTTATAGATAAGATTGCATGTAAATTCATACTTTACCACACAAAAGCAGTGTTTAAAAGTTTTTGTCTGCAGAAAACCAATTGGCTATGTCACAGTCAAGAGCAAAGCTGCCTTCAGCGGAAACAGGAGGTATTTAACTGAACCAGTTAGTTCCTTTATTTGGATGAATACCACTTTTATTTTTATCTCTATGTATTTTTAAGCAATTAATGATGTCATGTCTATTAGCGACATAAACTTTTATAGCACAGTATGTTTGTTTACCACAGTCAAAAGAGTTTTTAAATGTAAATATAGAAATATATGCTATATCCACTTTTAAATTGAAAATATTCTTTTTTTCCTTCTGCTTTTCAAAGTCAGATATGTCAGATGTAAAATTTCAGATCCTGCACTTCCTTGATGGATGTCATTGCATATTTTAGCAATACTTCCTTTTTTTGACTGGTCTAAGATTTGTGATATTTACTATTATAGCTCTTTGAAAACCTGATTTATGTTTTCCTGTAGAAATCTGCAGATAGAAGACAAACATGAATTTTATAAATACATAAAATTGATGTATGATATCAGTTTGTCATTTCCCAGGGAGAGATAAGAAGAAAATGTAATGAATAAAAAAGGGTAATACCGTCCTTCGGAAATTACTTTTTTTGATCCACATGGTGGAATGAAAACAAAAGTAAATACTACAATGAACATTTAAAAGAAAAGCTTCATAACATCTGCAAGGAGGGCATGCAGCTAATAAAGAAAGGAAATAAATTCCATTAATTTTATGATTTCTTCATGAGGAAGAAGGACAACATTTTAGTTCAGCCAATTCAGCCACTGTTTTTCAAGGAACACAATCAATTCAGCTACATAATAAACGTATCTGATCAGAGGCCTTAATGATGAAAAGGAAAAGGCAGTACAGAAAATAACTTGTCCTCTATCCTGTACTGTTTTAGTTTCTGACTCATTCCCCAGTTTTGAAAATGCTGGTCCAGTAGAAGAGTTTCCATGGGATATTGATCCCATTAATGTTTCCCACTTTCATTTCCAGGACTTCTTCAGAAAATGCCTGTGGGAGATGACTCTGCCACACGGAGGGCAGGGATCAATCAGAACCTAGCACTGCCATTTATACGTGCTTGCTTCTAATGATTCTCTCCAATAATTTAAGCAAATTACACCCGTCCTTATTTTCCTCTGGTATATGTGGTTCAAATGAAACCGGATAGTGCCCTACAGCTACAGAAGTAACAATAATACTGGGTAAACATTTTTACTTTTTTAAATTCATCTTCAACAACGATCACATATCTTTTGTTAATTCTGTTTTAGCATGGATCAAAATAGCTGAACACAGTAGCTTTTCTTTATAGAGTTCTAATCTTTTGTAGCAAGAAAATGTGAATTCAGTACCAGAATTCATAGCATTTGACTCCTGCCAATGATGTTAAGGTGAAGGAAAAAAGAAAGAAGATATAGAGAAAACTATCTTGCTTGCTATAATAAAGACAGATAAATTCCAAGGTAAAATATTTATTTTCCTTGAAACAATATCTGTGTAGATTAGTGGCAGAATATGACCAACTCAGGCTAGCTCCATTAGCCTCTCACTTTCATAAACACAAAAAAATCCTTATACATCACTTGATGTCTATTTTGCTTGCAGTACACTAACTCACCAGCTGTTTGTAAGCCTCCTGCAAGCAGCAGAAAAACTGAATATATTTCAGTACATCTGCAACTCTCCTTTTTATGTCATCCTCTACTCTAAACTCTATTTTTGTTAAAGGGCAGAATTACAAAAATAGAAGGCGGGAAGGGGAAGTGGTAGATTGATTCATGTGAGGGATGTGACAAGGTGATTCCTGCAGGCAGAAAGGGACATAGAGTAATTGCTTCAAAGCAAGCCACGGGATTATCTTTTATTAGCTCACCTTTGGGCTACGGTCATGTGTTTTGCAATTTTAAAACGTAGTAGGACAATTTCTGGACCTTAATTAGGACCTGATGCTGTGAATTCCTGAGTACTCTCGGTAGCCATAGGTTCAGAGGGATGTTTAGAGCACTCAGTACCCAGCTCAACTCAATCATCACTACCAACTAACAACATAATTTTATATGTATTAAAAAAAAAACTTGCTTAAAGAAAATCTTTTCCTTACACATATCACTGGTAATATTTGCAAAGTTCAGACATTTTAGAGGTTGGGGTTTTTTTATAAATATACTGGTTTTCTAGTTCATGCAGATAGAACCACAATAGCAGAAAAGGCCAGGGAAAATTGTAGGCGTATGCTTTTCTGTTTTCTTCTTCCAAAAGACATGGTCTTCCATGACATTAAGAAGGTTAATATGCAATACAAGTAACCTAATACATTTGAAAATTACATTTGCAATTAATAATTATCACAGGTCCTGTATTCTTACAGCAATGTCATTAGCATCTTAATCCTGTGAATACAATATTAAGCATCCCAAGTAGCAGTTTATTTCATACGCATTTTTTTTAGTTTAATCTATGTTTTTTAGACTTGGTCTACCATAAACTATAGGCAAAATTAGGCCTAGTTTTACACATTCAGCAATTAAATCCAATTTTCCAAAAGTATGTATACATTTTTTAGAGGTTCAAAGTGCAATTGAGAACAGACGTTGTGTGTATTAAAGACAAGGCGCTTACAACAGTTTATCTGTGTATGAATATACATGATTCAGAGAAAAATTAAACTTTTTTTTCCAGTTTTGGTCTTAGAAACAAGAAAAAAATATTTTAGTATAGTAATTGAGTTAACAATTGTTAATGAACAATCTGAATATTGTATTTCTCAGCTCCTATTGGGAGGAAAAAACCCTAGGAAAAAGGAGCAGTATAAGTTTTGCTGTACTGAAAACCAAAAAAAAAACCAACACAAAAAATCAGGAAAAAACATAGTTAAAAAAGAGAGAAAACAGAGTTAGGAATCAAATGAATCCTAAATTTTGCAAACATCAAGCTCTTCTACAGATTAAGGTACCTCAGAACTGCAAGTAAGGAACTCAAAAAACCTCCAACCCGTGACCCGTGTATACTGAACATAAAAAATTCAGATTATGGTTGATGTTACCCAAACTGTTTAGGATTCCTTGTTCTAGTCCATCCTATTCCAAATCAGAACAGATACACAAGGTATTTCCAACTGAGATCTTCCAGTAGGTGGTGGACATCGTGGAAGAAGTATTCTCATATTGTTGTGCTATTTTACTGTATGACGGCTAAAGTAGAACTAAGTTTAGAAACTTGGCAATGTTTTTTACCTTTCTACAGGTAAGAGATAACAGTATGTTTTTACTCTGTTTAAAGGTGATGATCGTATGATAAACATCTGCAATATAAATTCCATTTTTATCAAGAGCTACTTCCTTACCTTAAAATTCTGCAACTGACCATAATCATACCTATTCTAAGGTTCATTTGTTTTAATATATGCTTGCCACTATAATTTTTTCTGTAAGCAATCTTTCATGAAAAGTAATCTTTCTTCTTTCTTCCAATCTAAGGAATATTCAGTTTAAGAAAATTCATATTCATTCCATCAGCTAAAGGTAGATTTTTAAACAGCAAATTTCACTTTAAAGTGTCCACTTCAACTGACCCACATTAATTTTTGAAAATATAAATACAACTCACTTTAGCTTTTCTTATTCTTAAGGCTGATCCTATTTAGTCTTCTCGAATGAAACAATACTAATACAGAACCCTACAAAATGGCATTCCCATACTCAAATTTCCTTTCACGCTTTTCTAGAATTCTGTCCTTTCTTGATGAATCACTTTCTGAGATTAAGTTGTTAGAACCTAACAAACAGTATGTAAGAAAATAGTAACAGAATATCCTAACAATAATCGAATATTTCAGGATTTTCAGAATTGTTTTTAAATGTCCTAGCATTTTCCTTTTGTAGCACACTGAATGGCTGTTTTTGCTGAGCCGTCTAAAACATTGTCCAACTCTCTTCCCTCACTGGCTACATTTAATTTAGAAATCTGCAGTGTGTGTGAAGAATTCAAATTATCCCCTCTAGCAGGCATTACCCCATCAGCACTGAATTTCACCTGTCACCCTCAATAAATTGACAACCATTCACTCAAATCCACACTGAGAACTGTACTACAGCCCTCAGCAAATAACTTCTCTCTCTCTCTGTCTCCCTCTCTCTCTCAGTTCAAAATCTCATCATAAACTTCTCAACAAAGTCTGTGGGAAAAGGTCTTGCAAGAGTAAGTAGCTAACTGAATAACTTTCAAAGCTTTAAGAAATTTTCTTTTCACTGGGAAGCTGAAAATCAGGATGGAGTGTATTTTCCCTAAAGGGTGCGTATTATTTCAAAGTAGAATTAATTTAGGGAAGTCTTATAACCTTTACTATGGAAGCAGGATGAGCAACAGTCTTCTGTGAGAAAAGGTTTCACATAATTTTTCTCCTAGATTTAATGAACTTCTCAGAGATAATATTTTTTTCATGAAGAAAAAGATGTGATGGGATACTGGTACAATCCCCATGGCAGTAGCTATTAGATTTGAATTTTTGGATATCATGATCTAGACATCACCAGTTTGTCTTTTGTGCCTGTTCACTTCATTCCAACAAAACACATGAGGCTGTGACAGCAAAGAGGTAAAGCTTTCCATAAGCAAAATCTGTATATTTAAGTGATAGCATCACAAGACTTTGGAAGGCCTGACAATTGATGCCTCCAGGGGAGAGTGCAGAAGCCTTAACGAAACAAAGCAGGACATAAGTCTGCAGAGGGACTAATATAGACCAGTCTGGGGGTGGAAGGATCTGGAAAAGATTGATGTGGTTTTAGTGAGCACTGAACTGCTTTGCAGGGAAAGGACTCTGAGAGAAACGGATCAAAAGTCTGCCACTGAGGCCTGGGATGGTGTATTGGATCAACAGCTGTTTATATAAATGGCTTCATTGTGCACACAAGGTCTAGACAGGTGGAATAGACATATACATCCTTTCAAATTTAACCAAAGCCAGTTTTCTGACATATGATGAAAAAAATATTGATTATAATTTGCTTGCAGATTCAAAATGAGCTATTTGTTTTGTTTGTTTCTGTAGGGCACATAGGGCAGCTGACACACCAAGTTTTGTAGATGCCACTTTTCATAATGGAATACTTGAACTAAATATTGTAAAATCCTTACCACTAATCAGTGTGAGAAGAATGCATATAAAGCCTGTTCCCAATCTTGTGAAGGCCATGACACATTTCAGATAGTGCCAAGCAGTGCACAATTCAACATTTTAACAGAAATGCATGGCAAGACTTCCTTTTTCTTCTACTCATGCTACTTTTTTATTAACTTTAAATTATTGAAAACTTGTAATAGCAGGAAAGTATCTGAAATGTCTCAGAAATACTGTTTTGATTCTCATATTCTGTGTTGAAAATTCTGCTGTAAATTCTGCTTAAAGGACCTCTGCATATAATATGGATCTGGTACCCTCAGGGATTATTCTGCCATTCTGAAAGCCTTCTAGAGTAGCTGCTCTTTCTAGAAAGGTATATAATCTAATTTTGAAATATTCAGACTTTAATTTCCACAAAAGACTGGAAAATGTTTATTACAGAGAGGCTAATTCCATGGACATGTACACATAAAAATCTAGCATAGAGTTTCCATTGTCTTAAAAAAATTAGTTTATCTGAATATTTTGCATTTTAGAAGATTTCTTCTTACAGCAGATCAGATGGGGGAAACAATGGTAATTTCCTTCCACAGATGAGGAATTGCCCTTCTAAACCTCTGACAGGAGACTGAGAGGAGAGGAAAAAACTCTTGGACACCAAGTGAGCTTCCTCCTGGTTCATCAGAACAAACATGGTGATACTTTCCAGTACCTGAAGTTGATTAAACTACTTTCACCTTGATGTTTGACTAAATAGTTTGTAAAATACATTATAATACTCACAAAAGTAAAGGTTTCAGGACAATCTAAGTCTGTTGCAAAAGGAAGTGCAGGTACAAAAGTACATACACTGTTTTAAATTATTTCCCTATTCAGATATGAGAGCCAATTTGGTAAGTTGTATTTAACTGTTAGCTAATTAATACTTTATTTTCTATTAAAATATATACTTTTAAAAGTAACTCCCCATAATGGTTAAATACTAGAGCTTTAAAAATCTGCACCTGTGACTCTTGCATTATTCACCAGCTTTACGTATGTGACCCCAAACCCTACTTTGGATCATACGCTAATTTCTTAAAACAACTGCAAATTTGTCATATTCTTAAGTAAGTAAATATATTTGTTATATTGTGTTATTATTACAAAATATACAGTATCGACTAGCATGCTGTAAGTTATTTCTATTAATAATTAAAACCTATGGAAATAAATACATATTTATATATGAGAAAATAAAACAATTAAAATAAGCTGTTATTTGAACTTATGTACCCCAGGATTCATTTAAAACCCTTATTGCAGAACTCGATTTGGTACCTGTTCTTACTGCATTACCTATAGCTCAACTCTTCTATTTTTGGAGACAAACATATTTTCCTTAGCTAGCATAAACATCATCCCAGATTCCTCAGGTTGCTTTGAATTCAGGTTTTTACTATTCAGAAAGATCTTTATATCACCCAGGTATGCATGAAAATTTCCTTCACAGGAAGAGAAATCAACAGCCTTTTGTCTTGATCTCCTTTGTTCCTATTCTCACCACTGGAATACAAACCCACACTGTTACTCGTGACCCTGTAGAGGCATTCTCACTGTTTCACATCGCATTCTTCCCAAACCTTAGTACTTCTCCAAACGGTGGGGAGCTGAAAACTTGCCTGTAGTCTAACACTCTATTACGAGGGACTGGCTAAAGACGAGCCTAGAATATGAACAAATGCTTTATTTAAAAAATACAATGGAAAATTTGATGACTCCGCAGTACCAGCTAAATATTTTTCAAAGACCATGCTACTCAAAGAGCTTCTTTAACTTGTCAAAACCTAAGGAGAGTAACTGACACAAACAAACTTCTCTTGTCCATAGTTGTGAGTGGAAGCTGAAGGTATTTAATAACCCAGGCTGATAAATACTCTGTTCTCCCTTTCCTGTTAAAAGAATGCAGATTTGGGACATGATTTTTAAAATTCTGTTCACAGTCCAAGCCCCACTAACACTCAATTTTGTCGCATTACATCTGCCTGTTTTCCCGGGTCTGATATTTTCACATGTGATTGCACGCAGGATATACTACAGTGAATATCAATATGAACTGCTTAAAATGCTTATGTTCAAAAAATTTAGGAAAAAGAACATAACAATGGAAAAAACCCCCAGGTCCTATATAGGAGAGCAGGCAACCTAGGGAGGCATTCACCCTTGTGATCAAAACAAGCTCATATTTTAACTGTCTTCCACACCCTTATATGTAAAATTTGGAATGCATCTAGGGTTTTGCAAGGGTCATAGTTGGCACAAAAGGAAGAATAACATGCACAATTACAACAAATCCTCAAAAGTCCTCAAGTAATAGCTTAAGCTGTTTAAGTCTAGAGCAACTACTCAGAAGCAGAGTGAGAAATCTAATAGTGAATTTGAACACATATTCAGTGTCAGTTGAAAGCCACAAATTATAATCTGGAAATGTGTCCATTAAAATCAAAAGCCTGAAAAATTAAATCAAGGCCTCTTCTGGAAAACAGCTGAGTAGGTCAGGTGTAACTGTACATAAGCTACATATTATGAAGATTTCTTCATTATGTATTTGTGGCCAGGATAGTTATTAGCATAATGTTTTTTTCCAAATAAAGCCATTTTTTCATACAGTATACAGTTCATTACTAATCTGAAGATTTCTAAAATATACAAAAACATATAAAATGCATATCTTCACAGACATGTTCCTGAATTTTACAGTGGTCATTATTACAAAACGTTAAAAAAATCTCCAGTTGTAAATAAAAACAAGGAATAAAAACACCACTGGAGTCCATATGCATTAATAATACAAGGCATCTAAGGCATACAAATATACAGTGAGCCACTGAAACCATAACTAGTTTCTCTTTTTTATGTTAATTAAGTGACAAAACCAAAAAAACACTGATTTCTCCAAATGAAATTGCAGACAGACTCTACATGTACTAGTCTGATTAAACTAAAATACCTTATATGCATTTGTTGTGTTTGCAGCCAGATAGAAATGAGTTATGAATTTCACAGTGTGTTTGTATTCTATTTCCGTTACTATTACATTAACTGCCTCATAATTTCGAAATACTTTAATGATTACCACTTGACTGCTTACTGTCCATCACAGGCAATTTTACCCCTGTTCTATTATTTAAAATGCCTTTCATTTGATTAAACATACTGCATTTCAGTTTACTGTGAAATAAAGTTTTATTATGGTATACCTTTGGCAGTTTTTTACAACATAAAATAATGACACAAATTGGGAGGTAGGCAGAAGCTTTAAATTTAGACACAGAGGCTCCACAAGCACAGCTCTTACCAGGCATTTTTCATGTCCTATTACCAGCAATAAGGCCCATAGATCCATAAGACATCTTAAATACTATCATTTTACTGTAACTGAGCCCAGTCACAATGGCTTGACTTTCAATATCTTCCATCTTTACAATAAAATCTGTACATAGAAGAAGTCTGTGTTTCACCATACTTTAATCTATCAAAGTAATGCTTTTAATGTTGCTTGTAACACTCAAGCTCTTGTTGATAATTGTTATCCAATTAATAAAATGAACTGCAAACACAAAGTCTTAAGTTTATGTTATTTTTTCAACACTTAGTTGTGGAAACATGGAATTAAATCCAGATCCAGATGTCCTCCCCTGTGTGTTACAGATTCATGCAAGCTCGCACATGAGGAAAGGCTTAGCTTCAAGCACATGAAAGTCAGAAGTTCATTATCTAAATGGGATATTATTAAAATTGGGATTAAAGTGGCCTCACCAGATGTTTAATCTTGTGAAAAAAAGCAGCACTAAGTCAGACTTGGTGTCAACTGTTTGCTCTTTTGTTGATCAAGAATTGATAAACAATACTTTTTTAGTATTTTCAGAATTTAAATAAACCATGACTAGTGTTTTGGAAGGGCAGTTTTTGCTTCACCTAATTTGCAAAAATTTTATCAACTTTCTGATATATAATAGTATCATAGATGATTTTAAGAGCTGCAATTTCAGATAATGCCCAAATAACTCTCAAGGTTTTTATCAGCCTATATTTTACTGACCCAAAATTCAAACACAATCTCAGTGACAAGGGATCTGACAAAGAACCTCTAAGCAATGCCATCTGTGATGAGAATCTGACATGTTCAGCTTGAGAAAAGTCAATGCAGAAGGACAACCTTGCTTGCCGTATCCATCAAAACAAAATTCAGCAGTTTGGATGAAGAAAATACTCTCCTTTATTCTGATCAATCACACACTATCAGGGCACACTACGAATAAGTAGTTTACTAACACATTTGCAAATATTTATTTCTCTTTGATGTTGACACCTTCAAATCTGCATAATACTCCAGTTTAGGAGACACTTCAAACCATTTGACATCAGTGAAAGAATGCATTAGAAAAGTTAACAGAAAAAAGTATTTCAGGAAACAATATTTTCTTTAAATCACGGCTTTTAAAATGCTTCAAAGTATTTGTAAAATTATATCTATTTTTAATTGAAAAATACGTATAAGCTTAAATTCTGGTTAACTAGTTACAAAGTTGTTCAGTCAAACAACCCCCAGGCCATGAACCTACTTTAATTGTTTTATTCCTTCATGAGTTACTCAATCCTGTCTATGAAGACAATGCCCTTCAGCAACTTTTCAGAGCTTCTGATCTGCAGGAGCACTTTGGCCTTCTGTATGTCTCTTCAAAATGTGACAGCAAGGTAGAATTTCTCACACTTTGCTTTGCTCAGAGTTCAACTTTTTCCATGGACGTGTCAGAAAAATAACTACAGTAATCTGATGTCAGAGTCTTGAAGGAAGCTTAGCATTACCTTTTTACTTTCATAGGTAACTATGAAAAATTCAAGTACAAACACTACATGGAAATAAGGATGGATGCAACGAACCTTGTGCAGAATTAAGGAAGATTATGTAGGAAAAAAACAGTAGAAGTAACACTACAGAAAGATAAAGAGTGCGTTATTGAAACCAATACCAAGCACTGCTTGATCTCTATGGTATACTAGGTGTAACTGATCAGTCAGAAGTCTACAAAAGAGTATAAATGGGGCCCAAACACTTTCATTACTTTCCACTGTTGAAATACTATGGACAATAATGATTTATACAATATGATGATTTTTTTCTTTAGGAGGATGGAACACTTAAGTAAATTTAAATTAAATAATATATTCAGTTCTTTAAATAGTTCATGATAACTTTTAACCACCAAGGCAACTTAGAATAAGCAGATTATAACTTCCAGAAGTACTACGTGCTCTAATTCTTTCATCCACGCATAGCTGTTTCTCCTTTTCATTTTACTAGCACTGAAAGAAAAATTCAGTAATAGTAATATTTAGCATGCTGACTAGATGGTCTCCTGCAACCAACCTAGTGTAGCAGCCTACAGGCAGAAGCACAAACATGAAATAAAACTGGAGTATGAAGAAGACACTCAGACCTATGATAGTCACTGATCTTAAAAATACATTTGCAGTGGTTAGATGAGTCAAATATGATAAGAATGATTTAAAGATTATCACACCTTTTAGCTGCTGTAGTGCCACCTAATGAGCATAAACTGCTAAAGTCACCTCAAATATACCGCTATTTTAAAGAATGCTTTAAAATGAGTACTCCAAACAAAATACGGAGTGTGACACAACGTGGACAGTGTGATGACACTCTTCATGCATGCTACTTTAGTATCTCTAAGTCCTGTTGGAATGGTAGGGAGCAAGGAATCACTTAAGGCTAATATTAAGTTAAACTGTAAACATATTTTACATCAGCATCTGTGCCATATGCTTCTTTAAACAAAACGTAGCACATGAAACGTAGACAATTATTGGTAAAATATGTGGAAATGCCTCAGCTTTCTGGCTATTCCCCCTTGCTTGTGATGTTTTCTAATACGTCATTTTTTCCACAGGGGTTCCCCTGTATAACAAGCAGCCACTGCTGCAGACTCCGTGCAGAGTCACACACACACACTTTGGAGAGCTCCTGTCCCACCTCTTCCATATGTCGATGGTAGTAGCTGGCACATCTCTGTGCCAAACACAGATACAGGAGGTACCATTTACTGGCTATCAGCTGTCATTCACCTCCTCCGTGAAGAAGGTGCAAGATGTCATATTATTGTTTTGCATGCTACTTTGGAATAGATGGTGTATGAAATGCGAATAAAGGTATGCTGCAGTTTGGCAATCATTTTTCTGGACTAGAACAACAGCAGCAGACGGTTTTGCTATACCCAAGACCAATTCAGACTTGACTGTAGCCCATTGCTTTTAGTGGTGCAGCTCCACAGTTGTCATGAAGAAGTCCAGCTAGAACATTTGCATTAGAGTGATGGCCCCCCATCTATTGTGCAATGACAAATACTGCAAGCAGTGCACACTCCTATCTTAGCTCAGTGCTTTCCAGACAGTCAGGATGAACAGTGACCCCCGTACATTTTTAGAGCATGAAATGTATTCAACCTTCTGATTTTGACAGCTTGCACTACGCTCTCACTAGCCCCAGCTAAGAGCAGTAAAGCCTGCCAGGAAACACAGGCAAAGCAAAGCAAAGCAAAACCACTGCTGTCCTAAAAGTCCTTTGGGGTCACAGACAACCAGTGCAAGTCAAAGCACACCACTTGGAGCCTTCACCTTTGCTCTGAGACCAGCTTCTTGAGAAACCAACCTGACTTGATGTTTGCACCATTCACCACTTAAGATGTGCTAAGCAGTACTTGGTTACAGTTATGACGCTAAATAAAAATCTTTATTACTTGGAAAAAAAATATATATCCTTCACTTTAAAAAGGTAGCAGCTTCCAGATGGTACAACTGTCAAGGCATATCAGTTTATGAATGAGCTCCAGCTACCTTGACAGTATCGCTTTTAGTACAGATGCAGACAAAAACAGTCCAGAAACACAACAGGACAGACGAGATCTGAATTTCAATTGTAAGGTTCTCTCTTTTAATCTTGTGATAAAAGTAATTTTAAAATAATGCAATGTTCAGCTATTGCTTTTGAAGTATAATAATATGCAGCTATATGTTGTAGACAGAATTAAAAAGCCCAACTCTGAAAACAGCCCAATGATTCCCGAGTAGTATTGTACAATACAGCCCAGCAACACTTCAGTATTGCTTTAAGCAAAAGCAGAGAAGAAATGATACAGCTGAAGTGTCTAGGAAAACTGACAACTCTAAGATATAAGAATGTGTAGTTCAGAGAAACTACACATCCCACACAGCCACATGTTTCTGGCACTTGTGAAGGAATATTTAAAAATAATAATTAAAAAAAAGACTTAACAGAAGTTAAGAATTACATGCAATTCTAACCAGTCCAAGTTTTCTCTCCTGTTCCATTTCCATATATGTTACACCATTATTTCATCCTTTCAAGACTCTCAGAACATTTGATCACCTGACAATCACAGTTCACCCAGCTACTGTTCATGCAAGCTCTCAGATGTCTGGGAAAAAGTGGGTTGTGGCAGGTGATTACCATGGCCAAAACATGCTGTACAAAAGATTTAAGCAAAGTGAGCCATCACATGTCATGTGGAAGACTGTCAATTACCAGAACTCCTCCGAGGTTCCTCTGGCAAGGAGGAAGAGAGAAAAGTAGAATATAAGTATGATGCAAAACACAAAAGATGAGAATAGTATAATAGTATCTATTCAAATTTGTATAAGATCTTCACAAACAAAGATATTTCTAAGACAAAAATTTCAATTTATTCTAAGTAAGTTCCAATATTTGTCCAATAAGTTCCAATATGGTTTAAGCCTTACTGCTAGTTGATTTTTTACAAGTTACTAATATTTGTAAAAAATTCCCAGATCATTTGTGAAATACTTTTCTCCATTTGAGGGGAAACAAACTAAAACACAACTCCCAAACAAAAACAAACTCCTTAAGGATTTTTTCGTTGCAAAGAAAAGAATAATAATTTTAAAAACACAAGCAGCTAGTGGATTAGCATGTGAAGGCTAATGACAGGTCTGTGGAATTTATGGAACATATATGCATTTGTATATTTCCACTCAGACTAAAAGAAAACTGAGCTATCTATTGCTCACCCTAGAGCAGTGTGAAAGTCAGAACTACATCTTTTAGTCAGATCTATCTCAGATAAGGACACCCATGCAACTGCTGGTGCTTACCCTGTAACCTGGTACATTTACACAAATATGTCTAAAGATCACCCACAGCACATCACAACCTCAAGTGCCTGTCACCTTCCAAATATATAACAGGCATTTGACTTCCACTATGAAAGATCAAAAGCCTCACAAATGATAATGCTGCAGTATAACATCTTTTTTTATGGAATGTTATGACAACTTATTTGGAAACAGAGGTTTTGTATCTTGCAAAAGAGAAAGACTGCTGTCAAGGGGAAAACTTGTGGGTATATTGTGATGAAAGATTCTTCTGCTTGGTTTCTTATGCCTGCACCTGGTGGAGCCATTTATAGCATTTATAGCATTTATATTTGCCATCATAAGCATACTGACCTAAAACGGAAAGAGGAACCATTACAGAATGACATGCATAAGCTTTCTCAAACAAAAACATGCAGGCAGCCATCAGCAGAACTAAATCCATATGATCAACCTGAAGTATGCTCTAAAGCAGCTGTGTGTTGATTATACTATAAAGAGAGAAACTGCAGCTGGAAAAATCTTCAACAGCTTTATGTCTTTGCCCTCTGATTAAAAAGAAGTAGGAATAGAGAGAGAGTAAATATCAACTGCACCGTGCTTCACCACAGCTTCTTTATGAATTAAATAAATTGCAATACATTTTTGAGTTTAGGAGAATCAGACATTCCTTCATGAGCCAGCTATTTAGACAGTCTTCCTTCTTAAAAGCATATTAAGTATATTGTTTTATATGATGGCATATATTGCTTTCATTTATTTGCCCACTTGTCTGTCTCTGAAAACCTGATTGACACTCTTCCTAAAGCTCTCCCTGCTGTCATCCACCTGTCTTCTCTACCTTCTTATACTTGCATTCAAAGCGCTGCCTCTGTCTTGTTCAACTTTTATACAGTTCTGGATTATTTCTACTTACACCCCATTTGACCTCTCTACAAACTCCAAGAAAATGTTACCTTTCCACCTCTTTCGTTACCTGCCTTGGGATTTAAAATCATGAATTCTGAGTGCTGTACTTCCTCACTCACTTCACTCAGGCTTTACTCTGGCCTTCATGCCTGCCTTTTCCAAGCCAACAGTTTCCACAGCAGATTACAGCCTTTCTGGCAATGGCCCACATGAGTCTACACAGTGCATTACAGGAGATAATGAGTTCATTCTACCCACACTGTAAGCTAGCCAAGACGAACCTGCTTTACATGGAGCTATGCCTAAATTAAAAAAGCCCTCCTGAGATAATGAAACACATCAGATCAAACTCAGCATTCTGTCAATAGACACAGATATTTCAGACTCAGCTCAACTCACATTGCGCTTTCTCAGAACCCACACGAGAGACTCTAAATACACCCATGGAATATCTTAAGAGAGATTTCCTCATTCTTCTAATTCTTCTTCCTGTCACAAACTCCACATTGCATTCATATAAATGTGTGGAAACCATTCTTGGATAAAGAAAAAAGGACAAGAGTACTCAAGAGTACTCCTTCTTGTTTACCCTTGGTATTTTCTCCATAGTTTTGGAGGGTTTGGGATTTAAAAATAAATAAAAATCATCTTCGCACAAAACTTCTGCTGAAGGTGCAAAACCACCTGAGTCAGCACTGCTTAGGACAATGTGGATATAGAGGATCACTAGGCTAGGCTGTTCCTCAGTCAGATGCATCAGCCCTGCTTCTGATGCTGCCTCTTTTCTTTTGAGATTCCTATTTCCACACTTCGAATACATTTGCCATCATGTCATGAGTTACAGTGTCCCGTTCTGGACTCTCCAGTACAAAGGAGACATAGACACATGGAAGGAAGTTGAGCTAAGGGTCATGAAGATTATTGTAGGGCATACAAGAAGTTCAGGCATCAGGGACTGTTCAGCTCGGAGAAGAAAAGATTCAGGAAGGACCTCAGCAGTGTGTATAAATAACTGATGAGAAAGAGTAAGAAGAAAAAAGTAGACTCTTGTCAGTGGTTTCCAGAGACAGGACGAGGACAGGACAAGGGACAATGAGTACAAATTGACGTAAATTGACATAAAGGAAATTCCCTTTTTACATAAGAAAAATCTTTCTCTCTGTCAGGTTTGTCAGGCAATAGAACAGGTTGTCCAGAGAAGTCTTGGAATCTCCTTGGACACATTAAAAATCCAGCTGAACATGGCCCTGGGTAACCTGCTTTAGATGACCACTCTTAGAGAAAGTGAGTTAGACTGGATTATCTCCAGGGATGCCTTCCAGACTTCAACAGTTCTGGGATATCCATAAACTTCTGGTCCATTTCTTGCTTTTCAAACTGTTCATGACTCCCTCTTCTTTCTTCTTCTCCCATCCCTGGCAATTTGTTTCTCTCTTTCTTGGAAGGCTCATTAATGACACCCAACGGCAGAGTCAGCTCAAATCAGAAAGCAGTGCACCATCCCTACATAGTTTTGGACTTCTGAGCAATGCCACACACAAGAAAGCCAGAGTAGAGCTGATTCTGCTGACTGCACTCCCAGCATGATCTACATACAGACCAGATAATCAATAAAAGAAAGTTGATCTCATTTCTTTTCTCTCAATTCCTGCTCCCCATTTATCACCTTCATCTATCATGTCTCTGGGTTTTTTCACCAGGTAAGAGGTCATGCTCACTCTGACTAAACCCAAACAACTTCTAGGACTCTCACTTATTTACTATAATAAGCAAAACCTGCCTTTTAACCTGGAATATCAAAGTAAAGAAGGCCTTAAAATCCTGGGATTTTAATGGAAGATTTATCAAATTTTAACTTCATTATCTTTTCAGTTGCTTTACTCATTGTAAAATTAGCCTATCCTGAATACAAGTCTCTCTCCCACCCCTATAGACCTTGGGTAAGCAACAGATCTGATCATTCTCTCATTAATCCTGATAGCTTTGGTGAAATAATTCCTTGCTTTCATACGTGCAATCAGGGGAAAAAGCTGGTGTTCCATGCCGCAAGATTTACATCAAAGCAATGGAGCAAGAATCAGCAAGCTTTCTACTGTTCTTTTTTAAATATTGCATTTAATTACTGCTATAAGAATGGTCGAACATAAGCTTCAAACCTGGTTATACAGGGCCATATATGCAAGCTGACATAAAGAAAAAACTGCAAAGAGCTCTGTTTGTCCAATTGAGACGGGCTAGATTCAATTAAAGATAGGAAAAAGGCAAACTAGCAAATTATTTAATCAACTGCATGTCTGCTTTACTAGAGATTGCAGTATAATTTAGCTTTCTCTTAATAAGATTTTACTTTACTCACAAATCCAAACAAATAAATTGAAACATCATCCTGCTTCATGAAAAATACACACTACCAATGCTATCAAAAAATATTTTTTCTGCATCCTGTTATATAAGCTGGTACTGCCAAAAGTTACATAGTGCTTAAAATATGTAATTATACTGAATAACAGGGACAAAGCCCTGAGGAGTTTTAAAGTCACAGATAAAAGCCAGCACAGTAGATGTAGCTCTGCAGCAGGGAGACTGGCATTAGTTGTGCTTGACTTTACTACTAGAAGTAGACTGAGAAGAGAAAATCTAGCTATGATAGAAGCAGACACAATTCAAAATGATTGAAAAGCTATCTGAAACAGAAAGCAGGGAGGGCCTGCTGGATAAAGTGCTCCTATTTTAATTCAGTGCTTGCAGGGCCTATTGATGCCATGACAGAGACTTTCCACACTCTCCCATCAACAGACTCATCTCAGAGGTGGTTATGTCAGGACAAGGAACCAAGCTCACATGGATTTTCCACTAGACAGGTACTTCTAGGTATCCCTGGCCTAGAAGTCAGTTTTCTAGGCTTTTCTGCCCATGCTCTTCTGAGAAAAGGAAAGGAAATTAAGGCAGAATAATTTATTCTTGCTGAGCACTGAAGAAAAACATAAATATTAGATATCACTTCTCATGTAAAAGGACAAAGTCTGAAAATAAGACCCATGTCAACAACATATAAAGGCAAGAAAGCACCTGTGCAGGTTTTGCTATAAAATAAAACACATATAAGACCAGTTTGGAAATTCCCATCACTTAGCTACTGGATATGAGCCATGTATTAAAAAAAAAATAATCCAGTGACAAAGAGAAGTGAAATGCAAACGCACAACAAATCAATGAAGATAAATGAATAATGAAAACTATACTTGTCATTTGTTGGACCAGAAACAAAAGCATTACAATGGATGAAGAAATATGGTTGCTACAGTTTAAACGGACAGAAGTTCTGTATGAGGTTACTTTCATTATCCACAAAACAGCAAATATTTTAATGCTTTCAAGGAATGTTATAGCTTTAGTGAACTGACATGGAAAAACAATGTGACATGGTAGTCTACTATTTATTTTTCAGAACAAATAAACTGCATATACTAGAGTATAATATATTCAGGGAAAATGTGACCATTTTGCCAGAAATAATAAAAAATCTCCAACAAACAATTTTGCTTACATAATCACTTTAACAGTGAAAACCAGGAGAATCCTGCTTAAAACACAGAATACCCTTAAGTACCACCCATCAGCTGGGCAGGAGCAAAATAAACAAAATATTACATTATTACATTACTCCTGCTCCTGAAGCCATGTCTTGCCTTACTCCAGACAGCATTGTTTTTGTTTTTTCTATATTGAAGCAATGAAGATGGGGAAATCTGTGGAAAATAATTTCATCATCAATGAAAATAAAACCTGTGCTTTCACATAAATCTCTCAGTTCTTAAATAAGAGCAAGAAATATTCTTGAAAAAAAAAAAACAACCCAACGCTCCAATTATGAAATAAGGTCCTGTTTTGTTACTGAATCACACAGTTTGACATATCTGCTTAAGGTTCTCTTGCTTATACAGGCACAGATAAGGAATAACTCTATGAAAACTTATATAACTGATCTGGTACAAAAGTCATGCAAACAAATGGAATACCCAGCACATTTTGTTCTAAGATAGTGGTGAAACACCTGTTAGACTGTCTGAACTACATCTTCCATGAGGCACTGCAGTCTAAATGAAACCAATGTGATAGAGGAGATCTAATCTAGTAAGGAAGACAGAAAACAAAGGTCAAAAGACTAGAATTGCCTGGGGACAAAATCTGTGATTCCAGCTAGCTCTAATGTCATGTGTTCAGATATGGTGGCTGCCATTTCCATCAAAAAGCCCCAAATAAACAAGACTGTAGCCTGGAGAGGTGACATCTCAGTCCACTGCAGAGAGAGGCTGCTGTGCTCCAGACGCACATCTGGAACATCCATGAGACAGAAAAGCATTCATGAAAAACCGTAGAGAGAGTATCTGTGCAGTAATAAATACCAGCAGTCTGGCAAGTGACTCACCCTGAGCTGATTCAGAAACTCTGTTCCCTGCTTCTGTATCTGTAAACCTATTTGGAATAACTGATTAATTAGGAAGGCATCATATTTGAGATAACCTGTCAGATTCCCCAGATACAAAGACCAATTTAAAAGACACATTAAACTAAATAGAAGTTCAAAAAGAAAAGAGATGAGGCCAAACCCAGAATTTTGACAGAGATGAGGCCAAACCCAGAATTTTGACAAAGCATTTTGCAAAGAACCATTAAAAAAAAAAAAAAAAAAAAAAAAAAAAACAAGGTTGCCTGAGTGTACAAGAGTAATGAAATCACTTGCTTCCCAAAAACAGAGTAAAGTGCAGCTAGACTATATAGGCCAATTTTTTTTTCCCTAAAAATCCCCAGTGAAGGAGAATCCCCACAGTTTCCTGCTAATCAGCATTCCTGCATTTCATTCTTAAAGGTGAAGGTTTTTCTACATACCAAAACTAAAGCACAGGCCTTTGATTGGTTGTTACCTCTAGGGTTTTTCTTGAAAATTAAACTACTTATTACCTGTTTATACAGATGGGTGTCTTTTGTTTATAACAGTCTTTTGCATACTGCAAATCTGCTATCATGAGTTCCACCATTCAGATGAAATCAATTAAATATGTCTTCTCAGCTCAAAAGGGAATTTTCCACACCTCTTGTAATTTTGCAACTCTCCTCTGAGCATGCTGACTTTTAGCTCTTTTCTAAAGTACTGAGGCAAAGAATGGATGCATTTCTTCATCATTACTTCAAGTAATCAAGTCTTCATCAGATCTGGAGTAAAACTACTAACTTACATACACTGCATATGGCAATCTGGTTAAGATAATCAGAATAACATCTGATGTTTATTTTTCAAAACCATCACTATTTTTTAGCTCACATATTCTGTGGTCCACTCTGGCATTCAGATACTGATCTCCAGAATAAATACCTTGTTCTTTATCCTATTTTTCTATTTGTGCATTTCACTCTTCTCACTAATCATTTGACAGTTATTTCTTATCAAATTTCAGCACATGATACATTACAGCTAAAATTTCCCAAGATAATGATCTTTCCTTCCTACTCTTGAAAAGCTACCAAACTGTCATATTTCATCCATAAAATATATGAAGTATATTTGTTAGTCTGCTACAAAGTCATTTATGAAAATGTTGAAAAAAAACCAGGCCCACTGTTGACCCTTCTTGGTAGTCAGATACTGATAACTCAGATTTAAGTATTGTTTCCAACTAGTTACGTACCTCATCTTAATTTCATCTAGATCATATTGACCTAATTTATTTATGGACTTCTTTATGGGACAGTGTCAGAAACCTAGCCTGAAGTCAAAATTAATCCTATCTGTTCCCAGATCCGATTAACCCAGAAATCTCATCAAAGAAAGCAATTAGAGTACATTGATGTGATTGTTTTTGACAAAACCATTCTAGCTATTTTTATTATCTTCTCTGTACATACACACTGAATGCTAATAACTTGTTCCAGTGTCTTTCCAGATGCTGAAATTACACTGACTCATCTCTAATTCTACAATAGTCCATTTTTCCTTTTTTAAAGCTAGGTACTATGTTTGCTAATGGTTCAGGGATTAAGCAGGCTAGGTTTTCTAAGTACTTAAGGGCAAATTTAATTGGATTCTGTCAACACGAATACATCATGTTGCATTAATATTCTTTAAATTGTTCCTTCCCGATACTGTTTGTACCTACTTGGTAATGTTGTTTGGTTAAATACGTGCCTACAGAAAGAGGATTTTTTTTTTCTTTTTCTTGTTATTCTTTCTTGCTAAGTAATGGACCAGGGTTATCCTTTTATCATTCCAATGCATCATTCTAACACCTTCAGAATTTTTCCCCCAAAGCTTTCAAGCTTTCATGCTTATTTATGCACCGATGTATCCATATTTTTGAGCATATTTCCTATGTTCCCTTCCCTGTCACTGCCCATTGCGACAGTTTTCAGCTCTGCTTTTAACATATTCTCCTTCAGCAACTGTGAGCTCTCCTTCACTCATTTATCCCTCAGATTATCTTCCCAGGAGAACATTTCTACTGGGTCCCCAGGTTCATTAAAGTATGTTTTTTGTGAAGTCAGTTGTTCATGGTCTATTACTATGGTTGCTTCTTCCTAAACCCATAAATATTGCCATTTTATAGTCACTCTCACCCAAACAGCTTCCAAGTGGAGATACTCATCCAGTTTCAGAAATCGCTTAGTCTCAGCCAAATCGGATTGTGATAATAACAGTTTTCTTTATCTTTTAAAATAAAGTTGTTCATATGTCAGACCTTCTCTACGCTTACACACTATTTTTGGAACAGAATATCCAAAGCTCTTAAATTCAATCACACCAATTCATTCAGATGTTTCTAGTGTCTCCATTCTTCTGACTAAGCTGCCTACAATAGATTCCAAGAGTGACAATGTCCTTTTTCTTTTCCCTTCATAGCTGGTGAAGGTGTGCTTTCAAGAATTCTACTTCTCACTTTCTTGTTTGAACATCAGAAAACTAGAACTCTACCAGTTTTCCTTGACTTGTCTTTTCTAAATAGGTCTTACCCTTTTAACCCACTAGTCCAAAATTACGGCATCTCTGTGATCCATAATAAGTAACATGTCTAGATGCCCTTCAGTTATTTCTGTAGAGAACTCTCAATGATTAGTAGTTTTAACCTTCACTCTTTCCTGCTATCCTTCTGTAATTTTCAGATTCCTGCCTCAATTTTCAGATCTCTGAATAGTTCAGCCTAACTGATAAATCTTAAGTTACAAGTAGGTCTTTATCATTAACACATTTCAAAATTGAGTGAAAGGGGCTGGAACACCTCTCCAGTGAGGAAAGGCTGAAAGAGCTGGGGTTGTTCAGCCTGGACAAGAGAAGACTCAGGGGAGACCTTATTGCAGCCTTTCAATAGTTAAAGGGAGCACATGAGAAAGCTGGAGAGAGACTTTTTGCCAAAGCTAGTGGCAGGACAAGAGGCAACTATTTTACACAGGAAGAAAGTAGATTTAGATTGGATATCAGAATGCAATTTTTTACTGTGGAGGTGGTGAGGCACTGGAACAGGTTGTCCAGAGAAGTTGTGGATGCTCTGTCTCTGGAAGTGTTCAAGGTCAGGCTGGATGGCGTTTTGAAAAACCTGGCCTAAAGAATTATGTTCCTGCCTACAGATGCGTTGCACCAGATGATCTTGAAAAGGTCCCTTCCAATCCAAACCTTTCTATGGTTCTTTGCAATCTCACTGTCCTATTCTCATGGCTGAGCAAGCTGAAAATTGAGTGTGGTATCTTCCTGAAATTCATCAGATGAGTTCTATTAATTGCATGCCTATATATACACTTACGCTAATAGAAGTGAAATCAAAAAGAAGAGAAAACAAAGGTGTTTAAAAAATCTGTAAGCCCCACAATAAAAGCTGTTAGCTATATTAATCAAATCTTTCAATAGTAATAGTTAAAAACTATTCTGTTACAGATATGTTTTTCAGGACTTGAACATTTTTGTCATTGCTTTAGGCAGAAGCAATGCAATCCTAAGCGCCTTTTAAAGTAGTACCTATGATGTGAATACCTGTCAGTCATGTCCCTTGATCTCATTATGACTGGAATTTTCATTAAATTATCTTCATAACTGTAAGGAAATTCTGAATTACTAAGATTACAAAGAAAAAAAGCGTGACTTTACTAACCTAAATTAATTACTTTACACTAAAATAAGCATTGAGAGTGTATTCAGAACACTGGACAACATGGAGGCAATTGTGCAAAAGAGCTCTATCTGCAATAGGAAATTCCATCACTGACAATACAACACTCAGATGCAATTTTGAGGCAATCTGCATAGCACCTTCACTGTGCAAGAGAATTTATGTGAATATAGCGGGGTTTTTTTAATATTAGCAGACAAGGGAAGGAAGATTGCTTCCTCAGTAAGTATGCTTTGGAGAGAACAGGGATGCATACATAAATTCAGCTGTCCCCAGAGTTAGAAATATCCAATGGGCCAATATAACAGCTTGATTCCTACCATCATGAGCCTGTCCTTGAAGGAGGTGAGCATTTTGCAATATATACTTCTCACTCTTTCTCAAGATAAACATATATATTGAGACACTGAACACGTAAAATTTTTTTATATCAAAAATACTGTACTCATATCTATAATTTTATAAGCATACCTAGAGATGAAAAAATACATTCACACCTGCAAATATTTACACAGTAAGATACAATAATTTGAAATAAAGGCATAATCCGTATTATTGAAATGGATATGAGACCATAGAAAGAGTCTACATAATTTGCATATATATGTATTAGAAAAATGCCACAAAAATTTTAAAGGATCCATTATATTCTAAAACCATTGCTCATATACGACTTACTTAACATTTCAGATTAATACTAAATGAAAGAATGGGCATCTGAGTCAAAAATGTAGAAGTCCTTTGTCCTAAAATCAATTTAAATGAAAAAAGAATTCCAAGAAATAATAAATTCCAGTAAGATTGAATATTTTCATAATAGACAATGTTGTATTTCACATTTCACATACCCTGCTGGAAAACAAACAAACTGAAACACTTATTTTGTAACTGTCAACTGGTAGAGAGACATTATTTGCATTTTAACTGTTTAATTTACATTTAATTAAGCTATTGTTGCATTCACATGAGAATTTCTCAGTACTCATTTTCTCAGTATTGTTTTATGCACAATTCTGATACAGTAAAACTTTTTCAGCCTTCTGCAGTATAGTTTAATATTTAAGAGAGGGTTTCCTTTACATTTCACTAGCAAATGCCTGGCAATTTAACAATCTCTCTACAGTATAAACACTTATAAAACGTCAATCATTGTGGCTTACACGTGCTTAAAAATATTTAAAGTGTCCCCAGAAGGCAGTAAGCTCAGCTTCTTGTCCAGTTTTTGATAAGATTATAGGCTGCTATCATTGGAAGTTCTCCCATGTTTTTCCATTCCTTTTAGCTGGACCCAAATATGGAGAGAGGGCAGCTTTCTTTAATGTCTATTTAAAGGTTCCACTAAAATGACCTTATCTCTAGCTAACTTGAGTTTATTCTTGCAATCTCTTCAAGAAGATATAGGAGATGGCTTCTGGGGTCTTTAAGGTTATATAAACCTAATCATTAAAACCACTGTATATGTTGTCTTTCCCACCACAAGATAGATAGCATTATAAAAAAACAAAAACTATCAGAGAAAAAAGGGAGAGACAAAAAAACTATCAGAGACTAAACTATCAGAGCAAAAAAGCATTTCATTTATTTCATGTTTTCCAAAGGTGCCTTAATCTGGTGTTGCTTCAGAGATGGTGTAAAGTGTCTTCCTCACACTGTGCTGAAGAGAGTAAAATGGAGAAACACTTTTTTCAGTTTATCTATTTACAGTGAATCAGATAATGACAGTTTATAATGAGTAGGGTGCTCTGGTGAAGATAAGAAAAAGAAATGAAAGAAGAGGAAGAGAAGCTGCAAAGATTTAAATACTGAGAGATAACATACCTTCACTAGAAGACAACTTAAATAAGCTATAGCACAATAACCTTCGGAATTGCACAAACATCCCTGACAAAGCCAAAAGGCCCAATGCAAACCTCATAGCGCTCTAAAAGCAAGGGGAACATTAAAATCAGGAAAAGACCCACTAGGTTCAACAACACTCATATTTCCTTAGGACACAGTAACACCATCACTCCACCATCCCAATTTACTAAAAATGTCAAAGCTGAAATAAAACTCTAGTGGGAAAATACTGAAAAGAAGTCTTGAAAAGTCTAATGCAGTCTATGAAAAAGTGCCAGGGAAAGTTTAAAGAGAAATTCAAAAATTCAAGGATTTCAAGATTAAAAAACAGAGAGGACAGATGTTATGAATCCATCTTAGACTTTGTTACAAAGAAATTTATTAATCCTTGATTTTAAAATAAATAGTTAGCTCTGGTCTGTTTCTGCAGTAGCCTACAGTGTCTGAGCCAACAAAGTCAGATGTTTCTACAGTTTTCACTAGAAGGGAACAAAGCTTTTTCTCTTATTAGCAGAAAAATGTTATAGAAATTCCGTAACACATTCCAAAAGTTCACCTTACACATTGAAGAAAATCTTGCTCATTGAATGACACTAAAATGTTAAAGAAACTTAAAAGGAGATTATTAAAACAATGGTTGAATGTGTTCCAGTTTATACGAACTTTGTCAAAAACTGTAAGACATTTTAGTTAAGGAACACACCTGTGAGATGGAAAATCACCAAAAAAAAGTCAACAGGCTGGAAAGATCTGAAAAGAAAATCTTACTGTGATAAATAGTAGGCATTTAGACAAGTTATATGTGTTAAACTTTAATATACTTTACTGGAATCAGATCCTTGCTATCAGATCCTCCAACCAACAATGTTATTGTGCTATTCATAGATTTTTACTAATATCACATACTCTGCTATCCAGCAGTGGGGTCCAAGAATCACAGCTACAATATCTGACAAAGGTTTGAACTGTACTGAGAACTTACGACCAAAGCAAAATTCTGAAAAAAAGTCTAGCAAAATATAGAGTCCTATGAAACAAAACAGAATGAATTATTCATTACAGGAATTTAAGACAAAAAGAATGTTTTGCAAATAAATATGGGTCATGTCACAATTTTTTTACCTAGAGTAGGGAACCCAACATTTCTAGACCAATCACTCTCAACAGTATATTTCATTTCTCACAAACATGTTTTCATTAGTTGAAGGTTTTAAGTTAAAAAAAAAAAAAAAAATCTGCCTGTCATCATTACAATACAGTCCTGGACTCTTCTGGAGTCAATTTCGGGACACATGCAAGAAGTTGTAGGCCGTAGAATGAAGAGTGCAGAGGAAGAAAAGCACATAATGCTTCTAGCAATGAGTAATTCATTCCCTGCAACTTTTTTTTGTACTAGGAGACTCGAGTCTTACACAGGAAGTAGGTGATCATAAATTCTGAAAAACTTCTGCCCCAGTAACTCCTTCCTGAAAAGTGCAGTTGAAATTAGCAGTGTAAAATTTTTTCATGTACTAACATGATAAAACAACAACGAGGCTATATTTACAACTTCAAGGAATTAACTAACTAGATTTCCATGTTTTCTGAACACTTATATGTGCTTAACTTTTTATTTCATTAAGAATCTGCAATAGTTCTCAAAACCAATATCCAGTAGATTTATATGCACATAGTAGTTGCATGATTAAAGGCTGCTCATGGAACTTTTCCTTCAAGTGACTGGGCTTGAGGCATTAGTTTAATGAAGGAGACATATGCAGCTACCAAACTCAGCTTTCAGTTATTTCCCTGCTTCTCCCAGAATCCTTAAGCTTTGTATTTGCCTAATTCTTAGACTAATTTGCACCTTTCTATTTCTGACCAGGCAAAGATGTTATATTTAGTAGTTCTAAATAGTTTTCGTCATACCGTCAAATAAATGAGAAGAAAGATGCCTTCAGAGCATTAAGGAGAAAACATCTGCCCATGCTTTAGAATTTGTCACATTTCAATAGTAAATGTTACAGAAGAATGAACAGAAGTGGGGTTTTCACTGCTGTTAGGTTGCTTGTCAGATTTTTTATCCGGTTTTACTCAGTTTTAAAAAGCCTAAATTATGAAGTAATTATGTTTAAGGCTAATCACTAAACCTTATATGCAAATGAACAGTAGTCATCATCAGACAACTTCTCAATATCTCCTAGCAAACATATAAAAGATAGCTATACTAATTTCACACACTAATGGCTTTGGACTGTACCTAAAAGAGCCTATAGCCACTTCATGAAAGAAAGGGTGATTTCAAACAATAACATACAATTCCTGTTTTCAGCTCTTGCTACTGTGAAGTTATATTTAAATTCTTACTCAGCAAGTAGCTAGTAACATTTCTTTTGCTTTATTTGTAGATCCAATTGTATAAATCTTTATTTGTCCTGAGTTTAGATCAAAGAGATGAGCATTGGATCAGCTGAAGAGAATCAATTCTCATTCCCTGAATGAAAAATGCCCATTGTGGGCTGCTCCAAAAAAAGACAGTTTAATTATAGATCCAGGCACAACATATCAAAACCACATTCAAAAAAGACCTATAAGTAGATCTGAAACTGACTTTTTTCCTGACATTTTAAGATATCACTTCTATCATTTGTTGCTACAACTGTGCTAATTCACTTTCAGACTGAAAAATATGCTGTCATCCAAACCATGCTACTCTGCAGGGGTCGCACTCTGCTTTCATTGAAGTTAAAGGGTTCTCTGCCTCTGACCTCAGTATTGCTGGGATACTGTAGCCTCCTAAGGCAATCTGTACCCTTGCAATCTGCATTTCACTCACAATCTAGAGACCTGCAAATCTTTTGATCTGTGATGAATTCTACAGGGTGCAATCACTTAATTTTGAATGAAAATTAAATTCAGTTGTGGATATGCAGTAGTCATCAAGAAGATATGAAATTCTCCCTATTTTCTTACATCCACAGTGCAAACAAGGCCTCTTCACTGTTTACACGACTGCTATGATAATTGCCAAGCCAATTCTCAGTCTCCCAGGTCATTGCAAGCTGCCATTGGGTCATTTCCACAGCAACTCAGAGGCCACACAGGGAGACTTGACCAATGAACCAACATAAGTGAATGAAGGGCAGTCATTCATGCAAATGTTCATACACCTCTGCCTCTGGATATTTAAGGAAATATAATCTTATAATTCTTCTGGGACTGCAGAATTGTGAAGTCTTATTTCCCATTAAACCTGTGGATAGCCAGAGAGTTCTTACGAAAGAAGATGATTTCTAAATCATCAGATTATAGGGGATTTTCAGTTCTCTTTAATCTATCTTTTTAAAGAAGACTGACCTGAAAATCTACCATAACACCATATTTTTTTTTTTTTATAGTCTAAGTTAAATAACATATTCTTTAGAAAGCTGTCACTTCGGTAAACTATGCATATACTCATCATTTTTCAATTTGTATTCTGAAAAGCTATAAGTTAATTATTACGCTAGTCTCATAAGAGATTGCATAAGAGGTGTCTTCAACTGCTTTATAATAAAAATAAAATAAAATTAAAACCCGCATAGAAATCGTATTTATGGTCATTTTACCTATGCAGTATGTCTTCCGCTTTTCAGTGATGGACTAGGGCCAAAGTCAAGTATAGAATCCAGCTCTTCTGGCTCCACTGCTCTGCTGTGCCATCTTGGCACTAAATTTCCTCTCTACTTCAAAACAAATAATGTAATACAGTGCCTATGTAAATAACTACATTAAAAGTGCAATTTAGGCAAGAGAAGACTTTATTGTCTTAATTGAAAAAGCAAGTGTCCATCTTTCAGCTATCATTAAGTCTAAGTTAAGTCTACTACAGCAACATCATGTTTTGAATGCTGACTTTGCTTAATTACAACTGTGGGCAAATCTTCATTGCTTGTGGTTAGCATAAAACATTGATACGCATGACCTACAGAAACTCAAAGTTTTAAAATAAACCTTATAAAATCTATTCTTATCTTATTTAAAAGTACTCCAGCATATCCTGCTCGTTGTCTTAAGGACTTGCAAGATCAGAAATTGTAATTCCCTGTTACAGAAGAAAAAAATAATTTACCAATATTAACCTGCACAACATGCATGTGTGTTTAGCAGATTGAGTTAGAAATAATCTTAGTTTCCAAATACACTGTTAAAAGTAGCTGCATGTACATACAGGCCCACAATTCCCACACCAATTTGTCTTCCTACAATCACTGTTTCTTAGTGTTAACACTGTTTTTCTCTCCTCTTTTGTAGTGTAAAGCACCTACACTAAGAGTGAGAATTGATTTATTAGCACTCCTTTTAAGTAGATCTAATGCACAAAGATGCATCTCGAGCATCTCTCCACTCCTGTGAAAGAGCAAAGTAACTCTGCAGCCTATTCATCTTTTTCCAAACTTAAACTCATTTGCATGAGCAGTGATGTTAGAGATACTGCTCCTATCTGGGGCAGATGCTAAACCCAAGAAACAGCTACTGCATACTGACATCTCTTTTGCAAAGGAGACAGACCACTCCAATTTGCTTCAAATATAACTGATGCATGGCAGAATGAGAAGCACTAGTTCACTCCTGTAGCACAATTAATTTCCTTACACGTAACTGGGTAGGAACACTTGACAGTAGTAAGCATCTAATTGCAGGCACTGAAAAAGGATCTTCTTTCGTGACAGGGGAAAGGAAAAAGTAGGGCACAAAAAGCAAATGAGAAAATGACATGTCTGGCCGAAGTCCACACCCCTACTCTTCCCATTAGTACAATATTTCTTTCCATTACAGATTTACTTCTGCAAATCAGTGAAGGCCATAAGTCTACCAGACACAAAACATTAAAAATACATTTTTTTTCTCATTTGCTTCATTTGAGAGTTCTAAACTTCACTTCCAAACTCTATTTGACTCATACTTAAGCGAACTTAAGTATGCATAATCTATATGCAAACTATATGCAAAACAATGGTCCAGTAGCCAGCACGATGTATTCTACTGAGAAGAAATAGATCCCTTTATCCATGCATCCAGTTTTTCATTGCAAAAATTCTAAATTATTCTTTACTATCTACTCAGACACTAAAGGAATGTGATAGTCTATTGCCACATAATGCATTCCTGTAAATAATATCAGTACCCAAATATTATTAATTTTTCTTTTGCGCAACCAAAAAGTTTAAATTTCCTCTGAGTTCAGGGGGTTGGTTAGAGTCATAGAAACACAGAATTGTAGAATGCTTAGGGTTGGAAAGGACCTTAAAGGTCATCTCGTTCCAACCCCTCTTCCATAGGCAGAGACACCTTCCAGTAGATGAAGCTGCTCAAACCCCATCCAACCTTGAACACTGCCACGGATGTGGCAGCCACATCTTCCCTGGGCGACATGTTCCAGTGCTTCTGAGTGAAGAATTTCTTCCTAACATCTAATCTAATCCTGATGTCTTCCATTTTAAAACCACTGCCCCTTGTCCTGTCACTGTCCGTTCATATCAAAAGTCCTCTCCCTTCTTTTGTTAAGACCCCTTAGGGTACTGGAAGACTACAATAAGATCTCCCCAAAGCTTTCTCTTCTCCAGACTGAAAAAGCCCACCTCTCTCAGCTTTTCTTTGTAGGAGAGGTGCTCCATCTCCTCTGTTCATCACTGTGGTCCTAAGCCCTGTTGTCTTCTGTTTCTTCAACTATGCAAACAGTAAAATGACAAGCATATAATCTATTCCCTGTTCAACTCACTGAAAATCCACAAAGTAGGGTTTTTTTCTCTTTCAGTGTTTATCCAACAAGTACATATTTTCAATGGGTTCATCCTTGATAACAACATTAAAACCAAGCCCTCTATCACAGCTTGGTTCAGCTCTGCCATTCTCAGTGAAATCTAGTCTGTTTGATAAAATTCACAGAACCTGACATACTATAAAGTTCCCTCTGTTTAAGCAGTGGGTGAAAACCATGGTGAGGTTTGGCTCTCTCAATGCAAATTCTAATCTGACACTATTCCAGATGAGCACGATCCTCAGATTCAGCTGCCTCAACTCTGGAACAGCCTTTCAAGCCTCCTAAGTACCACAGTTAATTGAATATATTTCTCCTAGAAAACATGCCTATATCAGAGATGCGAGCTTATCATCAGTTTTTGAAACAACAAGTTGGTAACAGACAGAAAGAACTCAACTTCAGCAATGGAATTTCTAAAATATACAAAAATGCTATTCTCCTGAAAAAGAAAAATGTGGAAAAAGTAAAAAATGCTAAAAAAAAAAAAAAAAAAAAAGAAAAAGAAAACTGAGTCTGGGGGGAAAAGTAAGCTCCTTAAGGAAACAAGAGCCTCCTGAATATAATTTTACTTCTGAAACTTCTAATAGACTTTATGCTCATCCAGAAGCTAGTTCGTTTTCCTCTTTCATATTGCATTTCTGGGCAAAAGCAGCCTTCTTTTTCCAGACAGCATGCTCCTTTCAAAGTGTTCTTACTTCTACTGTTTCAGTGGCAGTTCTTTTTGCTCTAATGCTCTTGTCATTTGCTACTGGATTTCTGGCCAGAGAGCTGCTCAGAGCAAATGGCCCTGCCTAAAGAACATCCATGCTTTTCCCAAAGGGAATCAATGTCAATAATACTGCTCTTCTCTCTCACATCTTCCCACACTGGGCAATAGGTCAGTTGTAGAAAAGTTAACTCTCACAGTCTTAGCTGCAATAATATTCAAAATAAGAATGAAAGACAGACACACATGGAAAAAACACCCCCAAACACCAAGAACTTCAAGTCCAGATGGCACCTTAGCCATCATTTGGGTATAGAAAGTAGCACAACAAAATATGCTTTTTGAACCAGTGAGCACAGTCAATTTTAAAGGGTGGTTCAACCCCAAGGAATGTTTCTGTGGAAACAGCACCTCACAGCTCAGTGTTTACTGTATTTTAATGGCATTTATCAGTTTACAAGTAACAAGATAAAAACAAAGCATGCCACTCCACCCTCCAGCCCCTCTCAAGTTGTCAGTATGGGATCCAGAAAGCTTGTTTCTTTCTCAAATTTTCCCCAGTAATCTTGATCCAGCTTGTATACAGCCAAGGGAAACCATGGCAAGGATCATTTCTCTGAACTACTACCCTTATCAGTAAATGTAGACAACTAATAATTATCTTCATTGAAAATAATGATTTGATTGATAATATTTAGAAATTCTATACACATATTAGAACACATCTGCAATCTATTCCAAATTCTCCAAATTCCTGGCAGATACAAACTCCAGGTGCATCTCTGAAAATAAATGTCTTTACACGCTATTTTAAGGCAAGTAACACCAGACAGGCAGCACAAGCAGCAGCCCCAAAGATTAATGTGAGTTATTTGAGAATGCCCCTCTGTAATCACTGTGAAGCACTGAGTGCTGGAGGGACTGGCCACTTCCAGTTTCTAGAAGCTCACCTTGAATAAAGGGCAGTTGTATTTCAATTAAGAATGACATGACTTAAGCAACACTAAAAAATAGATACATATTTTTGGGCATAAAATTCAATAACAATTTGTCACCTGCTCTTGCTACATACAGAGCATCGCCAGCAAGGGCTGGGATCTCGTCACCATAAGACCGACAGTAGAGCATCCAGAACAGTGGTATCAGGATGGAGGCTGCCACGGTCTGTGAGAGGTTGGCAGATGGGAGACAGGCAGAAAAAAAGGAGAGGCAATACAGTGAAGCAGCTGCACCACACTTAGACTGTGTAGCAGAAATAAAGAGGAAGGCCACAATCACCTTCACCTGCACAGTAAATCCAAGCTATATGAGGATACAAATTACTACACCCCAACTTTAGTTTTTTCAATGTTTGCTAGTATTAGTGGTTTAATTACTTTTTCATATTTTTAAAAACACACAAGCACAATAAATTCCCCTTGCCTCTTCACCATAAATCAACATCTTATTTGTAATATTTACAGATAAACGATCATCTCTGTTAGCAAATAATTAAGTTTTGGCAGCTAATCATTCTGACTGCACAAAAAGAACCTCTACTTCTCATATTTTAGGTAGTCAAAAGTTAAATTCTAGATTACCTAATCAAACACCTGCATTTTGCAGCACTTGGCTGTGTAATTAAAGGTGCAGCACTGAGCCATAGTGTTCAAGGTCAACAACTAAAACATCAATCATGTAAGTAATAGGCCCTAGCTGACTTTCCTAAAACCATTCTTCAGCAGTAGAGTGTTTTTAAATAGATCAAGAAGATGGCTAGGTTATGAAATAGTTGTAATTCCCACTGTCAGACCTTTTCAGAAGTTTTAATTAGAATATAAGCTTCAGACATAATAAAGCATGCCTATTAAGACTCATATAGGTATAATCAGGAGTGGTGCTCAATTATGAACACGTTACAAAATGATTTTGCCTGGGTATCCCTCCCAAGCTAAACAGTTTGCCTCATACTCTAAATATTGTCTTCATTAACTGTATCTTAATAATGCCCAGAATTGTGTACTGTAGATATACTTTATCATGTTCCCTTAGGCTGTAATTCAAGTATATATTTAACTACCAAGAATGTAATTGATGTTATCTAAGTCAATGGGTCTATTTAAAAAGCTGAGAATTTCCTGTGGAAAAGTTGAAGGTTAGTACCAGCACACAGACTGCAGAAGCAGTTGTGCTCTAAGGCTAATACAGGTCACTGAGAAAATCAAAGATTTGCTTGTAGAAGGACCTTGTAGTACCTGGAGAGAAAGAGACAGTTCCACACCTGCATCTTGCTGAGGGGTGGATACAATTAGTCTCTCTTGGGAAAGACTTTGTCCCAGCTATGTAGTGATATTATACCTGAGTAACTGAGCTAGAATGGACCATTGAACTAGATGAACTTTAAAAATCTCTTTCAAACCAAACTATTGCATAATTCTACGACTCTATTACTTGATCCAAAACTGCCTGGGTTTTGCAATTCAGTACAATATAGAAAAGCAACCCAAAAGTTTCCTGAATATTTGATTATGCTCCTTCTCCATTCAAACATACAAAATGACCTCAGAAGAGTTATACTTCTCATTTTAGCTGTTTAAAAATGGAGGATAATATCAGCTATGTGCATTGATAATAGAATTATTGAAAATATAAATATCTCCCTTTTTTTCATAACTCTCAAGCACTCAGGTGCACAAAAAGTTGGAAGGAAAGTACAGTGCAAAAATGTTCACAATATTTTTTTCATAGCAATGCCACAAAGGAATAATTAAAGTCATTTATGTTTACCGAGCATTTTGAGACATACGAATTCAGTTTTAATAACTTTTAAGGAACATAAAATTCTCTTCTAGACTCCAAAATTCCAGGAAGCAAATACCTCTATCTTTTTGACTCCATTTCTAAAGAGTTCTTTCTATTTACTATGCAAAATGTAAAAAAGATAAAGAAAAAAGGGTATAATAAAGCAAGAACTACTCTAAAGCAGCTGCAATGGTTCACTGTTTCACATAGTGCTGGGTGAAATGTAAATGGTAGAAAGAAGGAAAGAAGAGTGAATCAAGTGTTTCAATGATGAAGAAATGAATGCAGTGTAGTATGTGCATGCAATGTGAACCTGTTCTACAGATATGGTTGCTCTGAAGAGGAAAAAAGGATTTTTTTCTTTAAGGGTTAAGAAAAAATCTTATATAATTAATATAAATATCAGCCCCTCCAAGAGAGTAAAAGAAGCAAACAAACAAACCATTTGCAACACAGTGGCTTTTATCACAAGATATAATATGCATAATATCTTTAAATGGAAAGCTGCTGAATCTGCACTCTCCTCCCACTAAAGCTTCCTGATGGAACTGTGGGAATGCTTCTGTAAAAAAGTGCCACGTTTTGTTAAGTATATTTATGAAAACTACAAAACTAAAGGGTTACGCTTATAAAAGAATCAAAACTTGTGATGTCAACTAACTCTCTGTCGTATCAACATTTGAACATCATTCCATAAAGGCCATATATATCTGCCTATAGATCTATTTAATGAATCCCATACAAAAGTACAAAGTTTTTTAGTTTCAAAGGAATGGGGAGAAGGTGGTGTTTGCATTAGAGCAGTCTAAGAACTGTCTTAATTCCCCAATCAGCAGTACATACATCAGTTATGTTGCAAGTGATATTTACCATCCTGAATTTGCAAATCCTTTCAGATCTGAGAGCCCTGTATCACTCTTTTTAGTCTGCAGCATTTATTTTAGGGTCTCATTTCTCTTCTGCAAATGGTATTTCAAACAACTGCTCACAGTATAGTTAAATTCTCATAAAATGATACCTTATGTATTATATTAGTATGGTTCTAGCATCTGAGCACACATCGCATAAAACCGTTTAAAAGACTAGAATAGAAGTCATTAAGACCAAACCCGTTACAGATCAAACATGACTTGTTTCCCTTTATTGTCTAATTTCAGTCAAGTGCTGCTTCTTAGCCATTATTATTATTCTCAAATTATTCTCATTTATGTGTTTATAAGTATAGCTGTCTATTATTACATAAAATGGATATTTCAATGTATAAAGTGCATAAACCATATGTGTTTTAAACTCCAAATTCTCAGAAGTCTATACACTCAGAAATGGAGTAAAGCATTTCAAATATAAGCCAAGAATTTAAAGGAAAAAATATTTTTTAGCAGTGCTTTTCTATCTTTTTCAGGTAAGACAATGATCAATTCATGTTCATAGTTTTCAGTGCACTGACTGCAACAACCCACTAGAAACCACAACTTTTAACATATTTACACTGATATATATTTGGAAAGCATTGATTTTTCTCCTTGTGCCTTGAGCAGAAGTGAAATTCACATGTCTGCATTTGTTTAACAAGAGTAACTTCAACTTGCACAGTGTCTTGACATTTCCATATATCTGTCTGCATGCTACCACCATTTGACTGATAGTTGCATAACTAGGTATAGTGATTGCTTTTCAAATGTATCAGCATAAGAGGCAAAGAACTCAGTGTGTACTCCACAGAAATAGTCATTTTAAGAATCCTAATATCACACTACAGTAACAGTGACCCATCCTAGGTAAGGGGGATCTGAAGATTACAATGCAGCAGAAGATAACACTCAATGGCTGAGCCTGATTTAATGTCTGACATGCTATTACTTAAAATATATCATGCCAGACTTACATCTGTTTGTCTTCTGGCTACACTGCAATCAAAGTAGTCTGATTACATTATCTTTAAGGACCTGAATAAAAAGCTGGCGTTTGTTTCTTGTACTGCTAATATAGTAACAAACATTGCTGTGCTCATGCCCTGAAGAGTCTGACTTCTATTAAGAGAGAGAAGAAAAAAAAATTTAAGGAATACTTTGTGTATAAGGATTATTTATGTCTCAAAGAAAAAATTAACCAGACAAATAATACTATATGCATACTATGTTGCAAATGAATGATATATGGAGCCAATTACAAGTTTTCCTGCAAATACGTAGCTCCAGTTACTTGCAGATACAGATCTTCAAAGGCACTTGGAAAAGAAAGACAGAGCGACCGATAGGACAGTCACTGAGTTCTGTTGTTATTACACTGAAAAAAAATCCCCTGTTCTTACAGCGGTTTTATTCACAACAAAAATTCATGCGTATGTGCCCCTGTGTGACAATATTAAAATTTTAAAAAATACTTTCTCTAAAGAGCCTAGCATATCAAAAATTATAATAAAATCTTCCATGTATTTTGTTTCAGTAGAAAACCGGAGCTGGTCCAGGGTATGTCACTTTGTAGCAGGGAAGAAGCAAAGTCACATTTATGGAATTGCAGTCCATCTCTGAATTACATGTATTTGACTCAGCAGTCACTTACAGACAGAAAAGTATAGTTTTTCCAATAGTAAATCTTGAGAGTAATAGCTTGAGCTAGCCCGTATTGTGGGATTAAACTTCTTCAGTAGCTCATGAGCCACAGTTTAGCCCAGACAAGATAAATTAAGGTCTGAGGTTTGGGTACAGCTGCCTTTAGCTGATGAGTTCTGGGATAATCAGTGCAGGTTGTCTATTGCTGTCACAGAACAAGAAAATGTGCAGAACTGCATGTTTCTCTTCAGTGTATATGGATGAGCTTAACGCAAAAGCTTTCTCTTCACCCCTTCCCCATTAACTTTTTTGCAGACATTTGTCTGTTCCAAATTTTTAAGCATTTATTGGTATTCTAATGTATTATTGAAATAGCTTTTGCCAGACCTACCTGTGGAGTGCTTACTTTTCTTAAACATTTCTCTGCTATGCTTTGATATCTGCTTCACCTGCTGTGCCTGCAGTCACGCAGGGTATGTTCTGTGGTTGCTTCATCCCATATTCTCATTTGAGATGTTATCAAAACTTCATCAGCTGGGACACGGTATTGCAAATGGAGAACAGAATAAGGTAGCTAATGGGACAGTGTCCAGGGAAGAACATGGACAATGACAAATGGAAAAAACAGTGGAAGGAGTAATAAAGATTGGGAGGTAAAGCTGAGGAAAGAAAGGGAAAGAAAAAGCAGAAGGTTTGGGGATACAGGGCAGTTATAAAAGCATTCTGGAAGTAGAATGTTAGGTCAAGTTCAGTGGAAAGGGGAGTAAGGTAAACAGATAATGATAGAAAGTGGAAAACAGAAAAAGGGAAGAAGGAAAAGAAAAAAAAAAAAAAACAAACAGGAAGCCATAGTGAGCCTTTTTAATATTTTAGAACACATTCACCTTAGTCAGTAATTTCTAGATATAACAGTGAAAAAAATAGCTTTGCCTACTTAAATAATAAAGGTTTTTAAAATCTCACGATGGGAAAGGAAAATCACCTTTTCTTTGAACTTTTAACTCTGTCTTCATCTCCTTACAGGAAAATACATTAGTTAACTTCAGCTGATGTAGTCTGTTTCACTAGAGGTACGTAGGACCATGGGGATTCTTCCCCAAAAAGCATCTTCTCTTCTTAGATGCAAAAATTTGCTTAATTCACAAGAAAAAAACATTCAAGACACTTCTCAAAAGCCATCAGTCACATAGATAGAACTATGTGATACTAACTGGAAATACAAACAATAGATAAAAACAAAACAACTCGATGAAAACTGGAATGGAATTTGAGAATTCCTCGCAACAATTTTTCCTTCTTTGAAATGTCACCATGTTTCTATTTGAAATAATAAAATCAAGCAAAATATCAAGAACTGGTTCCTAATGGCACGTTTCATTAGAAAGACATTTATTCCCTTTTCAACCAGTCACAGGAAGCAGCTATCGAGTTACTTAAAGATATACTAAAGACACTCAAAAGTATTAGAGCCAGACACCAGAATAGCAGACAGCTCCTTGCAATATTTTCCTGGTAAGGTACTAAAGTTAGTTTAAAAAAAAAAAAAAAAAAAAAAAAAAGAAAAGGCAAATATAGCAAACCCAAGAATACGGCAAAGCAGCCTATTTTTGGCTACCTACTTATAGAAACCTGACTAGTAATAATATTCTGAACAATCTAAAATAAACATGCATAGATAATTCTGGAAGATTCAAGCAGTCAAAAGTGCTATCCTCCAGGATTAAATAAAATTCTGCAGCTGCCATCACTTATATTGAGCTAGTAAAAGCATTTCAAGATTCAGGCATAGAAATAAAATGTGTAGCAACACTTTGAACATAAAAGCTCAATACACAAACAGAGTGTGGAGTGAACATATACCATTTATAAAAAGACAATCCTATTTTATCCTAATAGGTTTCATATGCATTTTAAATATCAGTGGACATACAAGAAGAAAAAAAAAATAACTGAATATCTTAGAGAGCTTGCCAAAATCAACACTCAATCAGCCATCCAGAAGATAAATATAAAATAAATACTTACTCAAGTTTTAAAAATCAGCATTTACATTCAGAAAAACACAAAATATAGTGGGCATCAGCATCAGCCAAGAGTTTAGCTTACCACAGACCATATGGGAGGATGTCCCCATAGACTGTGTATCTTGTACTAGCATGGCATCTGCAGTACATAGCAACACTTTATCTGATGTAATAACACCTTCTGTTCTTAGCCTTTCTAAGTTATAAAACAAATGATTAAGTGATTTCACCATAAGCAGCCTCATGGAACACAGACAGGAAGGGATGAAAATAGGGAGTCATCACTCCACATGTCAGGCACCTTGTAAGTCAATATATTAAATGTTACAGCCTAAGTTTATCCTTTTTCAAGAAGACCATATTGCTTTTAAAAAGAAATATAACTAGCAAATTGAGTGGAGGCTCTTTGGTTCCTTCCTGTGCTTATGCCAGTAGATCAGTTAATCCAATGAAAATATAATAAAATCAATGAAAACCTCAGTTATCAAGAAAGTGTTATCATGCTTTGAAATGATTCTGTTAGGTAGAATGTAGTAATGTAACCAGCACCATTCACAGCACCAGGCTACAAATTCTGAATCACCAGTCTGGATTTACCCAAAGAAACAGAGACAGAAAAAATAAACCCATCCAATATTTCATGACTCTTCATCACAGAAGAAAATAAGTGTAGAACAAAAGACACACTAGAGATTTTTCTGGTTTATCAAGTGTTTTCTGATACATGCTCTTCCCTAATAAAAACAGTCCATCTGGCTCTTAGCTTGTCCTGTCCTATGCTAAAAGCACTGAGTAGAAAATGCTCCACTGAAGTTATAAACTGAACAATACGATAAAAATGTCTTCAGAGTGCTACATCTTGTGAGAGCTCCCTTATACAGTCTATATCCAAAATGAAAGCTCTACTGACAAAGCTAGCCCAAGACAGGACAAAATTAGAGATTAGTTTCAAAAATTTCTGCAGTGATGTCATGTTCTCACACAACAGGGTTTAATCAATTACATTAGTCTTGTTTTATTACAATATCAAATTTAATATACTATTGCTCTAACATTCTTCACTGATGTGTGACGATCACTTGACCAAACTGTGTTCATCAAATACTTGAAATTATTTTTCAGAATTATAAGACATAGATTATCCAGAAAACCAGAAAGTCAAATTTCATACTGCTTTTCATTAAATATTTTTAACCTTAAAGGTCTTAACTGTCTAATCATATCCCTTAACACATAAAATGCATCTCCACGTAATCTAATCCTGTTTAAATAGGGGAAATCCTTTCAGAGTTTTCTCAACATCTGTAAAAGATGTTTTGTCTTTTGGCCTCAGATAGAGATAACCTTAGAATATCATAGATTTTTCACCCCCAGAACTGCTTTTGACTCATATTCTGAAAATTAGAATTCTTTCCTCTGTAATAAATATCTACCTAAAAGACTATTTTGAATTGTTTGTTTAGAGCAAAAGAAACACAACTGCACTGGTTATAAAAGAGGCCCTCTAATTTTATGCAGGTCCTCTGAATTTCCTTAAACTGTCCTATAACATTGACTGCTGAGAAGATTAAAGAGTTTAAGGATTCATCATTTGAGAAGTTCCAATAACCTCAACTGGGTTATGGGTCCTGAACAAAAATTATATGATCTTCAAACATCTGTAGGTAAGGGGTCAGCCCTGAGCAGGGCTTTTGAAGAACTCTCTTTCAATTCAAGTCCTAACATTCCATCTGAATTTCCGTTCATGTACCTGAATGTTTTTTGTATATTTTCTTAAAAGGGATTAAAGAGATGGAAGATGTTTTCATGTATGTTACATACATGCTGCAGATTGCCCCATACCACTAAAACATGTAGTGGGTCATTAGTTTCCTCCTCCTTGAAAACTGTCACTCATGTCCTAATCTGCTTCATGCAGTAAGGTCATTCCAGAACTAATCATCAGTAATGAAAAAGTAACACATCTTCTTTCAGTTGAACAACTGCTAACTCAGTTAATATCTAAAAGGATGAAATACTATCTTTAAATAACATGTCTTAGCTTAATTATCTGTCAAGTCATGCCAAATGAAACACACCCAGGCAACAAATCCGGTTATAATGAAATAGGAGGGCCACTCTTTTCCCATTCCAGCCACTGATATAGATCTCTCACCCTCATTTTCAATACGAACATAGGCCTTTTTGGTCTACACTTATAAGTAATTACATTAAAAGAGGTAAATTTATGGCTTAGCTTTTTGGCATTGCCTTTAATTTTGAACAGAATTCTCTAGGCCTTCTCTTTCCTACTTGGAGGTTTTTTACAAGCACTCTTCCCTATAATTCCTATTTCCATCTGTGACTATTTCCTTCCTGCTTTGCTCTCAAAGGAGGATAAAAAGATAAAAAAGATTCAGCGATGGGGCTGGGAACTAAGCTTTGCAGGGATGTGCCAGTGTTTTTCCATGACACTGTCATTGTTGTATGTGAACAAGACCACGCAGAAAGAACCAACAACACTCGTCTCTAGTTGGAGGTAAAATAGAAACTCTCGGTTAAAGAGTAGGAAGAACAGGAAAAAAAAAAAGAATGTGTAACAAAGATAGAGAAGAAAGAATTGAATAAACCTGTGCCAGAAGAAATTACTTATTCAGATTTTTTCCACAACCAGGCAGAGATATAAAGTTTCTACTAATCTTTGTGAACAGGTGGCATTCGTTTGTGAGGTTCAGCAAAGGACGATGTAATCAGGAGTCTTTTCTCCTATTTACTAGTAGCCCAAAGAAAGGTCTATTTTACAGTTTCTGTTTGATATCGAGGTAATTAATGCTGATTCCAGAAATGTTGTTTCTCCCTAGAAGGGCTTGTTTATAGCAGCTGTGTTCAAACCTCCCTGGCTTGAGAAGGGAGGAGAAATTTTCTACATACAGCTGCAGGCATTGACTACACAACTCCCAAATAACTCTCCATGATAATTCTAAACTAAAAGAAAATCATAAAATCGTAGGATGTTAGGGATTGGAACGGAATTTAAAGATCATCTAATCCCAATTTCCCTGTCATGGACAGGGACACCTTTCACTAGACCACGCCTTATCCAACCTGTCTCCGAACACTGTCAGGTTTGGGGCATGCCCAAACCTCCCTGGGAAACCTGTTCCAGTATCTCACCACACTCACAGTAAAGAATTTCTTCCTAATATGTAGCCTAAATTTCTCCTCTTTCAGTTTGTACCCATTACTCCTTGTCCTATCACCACAGACACATCAACACAAAACAATCAGTGGAAGAGTTGCCACACTTGCTTTGGTACTGTTGGAAGCTGGGATTAACCCCTCCATTCCATTTCATTCAGTAATAAGCAAGGGCTCAGCTGTTTCACCATGAAACAATGGGGAGGTACAGCATGGTGAGGACAGGAAAGTCTGTCAGTAGAAAGAAGCGAGACACATCAATATAGAAAATGGGTTTAATTAAAATAGACTCCTACTCTTCTACTTGTATTTTTACCTTGTCACCTGAATTTCCATGCTGACTGGCTCTGAGCTCTCATGCTCTTGTTCTGCATAGGCAGTAAGCTGAATTCCAACCTCTGTCAGCAGGATATAATGCTGCCTGTGGAGGTGCACAAGCCAGCTCAAATACTGGAGGCAGTATAGCTGCACTGTAGAAGTGTTCTGCCACAGCTAATTAGACTAACCACTGCATCATGTCGTGGGAGCATTCCTGAGGAGAGTTCCTGAGATCTGACACTACATTGCTCTTAGATTTTAATTTCCAAGGTGGTGTATCTTTTATTGAACCTAGACTGCTTCATGGCCTTTGAAACACTTTGGATGCTGAGCTTTCCCCTCTGAACTGACTCAGAATACCCAAATCCATCAATTTGTTTTTGATTAGGCCCTGGCTACTATCACACGCTCTTGGATTCTTATTGAGTAAGTTTCAGGTTATTTAGTGAAACACTTCATAGTTATCAGCAAATACAATTGTCAGCTTCTGTTCCAGGCACATGCCCAAATTACAACATACTCCAATAATGAACCCTGAATGATATAGTACTATGGGAACTGAGTCTTAAAAATGCCTTGTCTTTGCAATGCAAGCTTATTTCACTTGCAGTGATTTCCCACATCTTGCTACTCTATGTTATACCAAGAAATCTCTTTACTGTTTGAAACTCCCAGTAGTCCAATAGTTTTATAAACAGTTACAGAAACAGTACCTGCTATTCCTGAGCCAGAACAGCCAGTTATTACTTATATCCTTCACCTGGAGGCTTCTTCTACATTCTCCAAATATTTCACTTTCAAAAATTATGCTCTCACATTTCCATCTACAAGTGATACTCTGATACTCTGAGGACTACTTTACACTGCAGGGTGGATGAATTTACCAGTTCATATTCCACTAATGTCTACCCTGACATGAGGAACTTCTTTAATAAGTTTTCAATAGAGCTGAAAACAAATTTGAATTTTAAGTCTCCTGAATTACATAAGGAGATAAGCCTCTCTTACCATGCATACTTTCCTTCTGTACATTCAATTTTTCTTCTTCATCTAGATACTGTCCTAAAATATCAAATATTTGGTTAGGACATCTGCATTATCGTGTTTATTCTCATGCCTCCTTTAAATTTATAATCTGTCTTAACAGTTCAGGTTTTTTTCTACCCATTTAGCAAGCAGCTCCTCAAGAATCTCAAACCATAAAAATCTATTGCAGGAATACACAATCTCTATTGAATAGAAATAATGAAAAATAAGATTAAAATGTTCTAGAATGAAATCATAACTACAAGGTTATGCAATTATTTCTTTAAGGAAAATCTGGACTTCTATAATGACATACCACCTCCTCAAGACACTGGTACGCTTATATATTTTTCTGAGACTGTAAGGAATGACTTGAGTGTTCAACTTTAGAGAATTTTGGCATGAGAGCAAGTTAAAACTAGAGAAATGGCTGTCAAGGCTTGAAAAGGGAAAACTGCATTGCATTAACTATTGTAAGCTTGCCTTTCTCATTTAATCTGTGTTTTTTTCTGTGCAACGCAATAGTTTAGCAATATTATTTAGCAAAACAAGAGGCCCCTGCAAAAGTTTCCCTATCCTAAAAGGAATGGAAAAATATCCATTTCCATATAGCCTTAGTTACTACAGAAGAAATCATGACCCCACTGACTTACTGTCTGCTTTTCAAACAACCCTCTTCTCTTTGGATTCAGTTTCTGAATGACAAGCTCCAGTTTATCACAAACTGCTTGCCAGACACTTCTTCCAAGATTCCAGCATGCATTAGGCTATATTAGCAGGATGACAAACAGACCTGGAAACCCTCAGTTGATCAAGTTGTGCTGAAACTTTCACATCTGTCTTTGTTTTCCTTTGTTCTCTTTACTTTTCCATATCTAGCCACCAACCCAAAAAACATCCAGTAGATGCCCAGTATAATGTTCTGTCAAAGCTTTTCCATACACAGTCTCTCAGTTTCTGAGCTGCTTTGCATTGTTGTTGCTTCAGACAGACAGCAATGCTTATATGTCACATGTAACCAGCAGAAATGAAAGCCATATATTAAACTATTTCCTTACTTTGATTTGTGAATATGAATAGTAATTTGAATGAATGAATGTTCAGCTTTAATCTACTATACAGCTGCTGATGCAGAAATTCTTTTCAAAAATTAGAGAAACAATGCATATATAAATATTTCCAGAAACTGAAAAATGTTAAATAGGAATAAAGTGGCAAGTAGCTTGCAACTTCAGCAGGCAGATTTACATTGTTGTTAAACCTCTTTTGATAGTATTAAATAGGGCCACGATTCAAAGTTTTTAAACACATGCTGTACTTATTTCTATGGAAACTAAAAGTTTGCTTTCATTTAGAGCTGCACACCAAGCAAGTCTTACAAAATCCATACAACCTAATTCAGAAGGTAAAGTGCCCAATTCTCAGTCACTTATCACATCACACCAGAAGTGCTTTCATATGTCCAACCTACACACCTCACCAGCTAAAGCCCACAATGAATGAAAGGAAAAGAAATAGCTTGTGGCATTTCCTTGGACACTAAACAGCCTGTCGCCAAGGGGATGAATAAGGACTCTGGATTCATAAGGCTGACCCCTGAAAAAGCTCTCCTCCATGTACACAATCACCAACCCCATGAACTGTATGTGCACACATAGACACAATTACAGGCAGAGCAGCACAATCAAAAACACACCAGTGACTGGATGGCTTGTTCTCAGGTACCAGCACCACTGCTCTTAAGTCTCTCTTTTGAGAAGAAAAGTAACTGATCATCATATTAAAAAAAGGTATGCAACACTCCCATTACGCATTATTCAGAGAAATACTTCTGTATGACTGTATTTTGAAGGAACATTTAGAAGTGGCCCTCCAATGAAAAACCTTTCATTGTTCCTTGAAATGAAGAAGGATCATTTTCAGATGAAATCACAAAACTGTCTGCATGCATAAGGGAATGAAAACATTTTAATTTTAAAATCATGCACAGACAAAAATAGGAAAAAAAAACTTCACACACAGGCTATGAGTATTTTTCTGAAAATATCTGCTGCGCATTCTTTGCTGCAATTGCCTGGTTTTCCATTTATTCTTATTTGTATTGCCACTCTAAGCTCTTTGAATTTTCTTAGGAAGCTAAGTAATCTAGTTCTATTCAAACAAAACCTAAAGGTAATTTACTTGTTTATTCGTTTATTTAAAAGCCTTTTGGTTTCTTTTGAAGAACTCCTGATAAGAGAAATTTTACAGACATCTGCCTTACAAGAGTGGCTGATTTAGGGTGCCATGAACTAAAAAGTAACTTCTCAAACCAGGAAAGCTTCAGAAGTTTCTGGCAAAATGAAACAAACAAAACTGACACCAAGGAAAATAGCTAATAACAGAATAGAGCTGTACCTAGTCTGTTGGTCTTGCAACTTCACGGACTTGGCTATCAATTCAAGAACTCAACCCTACCTAGCTTTTAGCTCTGACTGCTGTCAGACAGCCATCTACCAGAAGGCAAAAGAAGTGCCTCATGAATAACAAAGTCAGATTCAACCCAGCTGTTTGAAACAAGGAAAGCCAAGCCCACAGCACCAATCACCTCTCTGGAGCCCCATTACTCCCAACACTGTCAATGTGGTTTTAAACTGTGACATTGCCCAGAGAAACTGAGGAATACCCCATCCCTGGAAGTGCTCAAGACCAAGGTGGATGGGGCTTTGAGCAACCTGGGCTAGTGGAAGGTGTCCCTGCCCATGGCAGGGGAGTTGGAACTCAATGATCTTTAAGGTCACTTCCAACCCAAACCATTCCATAACTCTATGAATACACCTCAAATATTTTTTACTAATCCTTTACTTAAATCTAACTTCTATAAATGTTTTTTGGAAGCTTATGCTTTTCAAGTTAGTCTGAAGCTGATCCTTTCTAATTTTAACAACAGCACACAATAATGCAGACTAATTTCAGGACAATGTTCATGCTCATTGTCATGACAAGTATACCCAAACCAGCAGCAATATCTGGAGCAACACATACAGGAAAGTAGGCAGCTGCAGAGGACAGGGGCATGGGGGAGCTGTCCAGCACTGCGGGGAATACACTAATTTTGCTTCTCTACTTGCAACTTCTTTTACACCTGTACCAATCACCAAATCCATGCCAGGTAACATCTTTTCTCTGAGAACCATTCCCCTCTGCAGTCTATACAAAAGCTTAGATGTGTCATGAGAATCCTCTCATGCTTTTTTTTCTGTTTTATTCATGCCAGTGTTCAACAGATGGAAAATACCAAAAGCTGATTAAGGTAAGCAGGCACTAAAGGATATTCAACCCATTGCACTAACCAAAAAGAATTAAAGTGTCAGTTTTTGAGTCATAATTTACAATAGAAACTTTTCCTTCCATATCTAAATTGTGCTGTATTTTTGAAAGGCAGGCCAGCTAATATGAAAAGTATTTCTTTAATAATGTTGGATTTAATTGCATAAAGGAAAGAAAAGTGCATTTCACACTCTTAAATTATGGATTACAGTCATCTTCTTCAGCCGAGCTATGAGATCATACAGTGCATTAAATGTTAATTAGGATATTTTCTTTCAGTTTCTCCACAAATTTAAGGACATGGGAATGAATTCTGTGGAACAACTTGAGGCAAAACTCTCTTCCCTTTTATCTAGGATGAAAATGACAGGTATAGTAGCAGTGCCCTTGAACAGCATTTTTTTCCTAAGTAAAAACTGTGTAAAATTGAAACTGACTTACAAAAAATTCTCTGACGCAGAAAACATGCCAGGAAAATATTTGAAATAATATATTAAACTGGATAACAGATATTTAACTGCTTTGGAGAACTTTTTAAAAATACAATAATCATGTCAATCAAATATTTTCTTTTTTTTTTTGTGAAGCACAAAATGCATTTCTGATGGCTTAGTTGAAGTCACATTATCTTAATGGAACTCTTCAGTAAACACAACTGCAAACTAGAGATGTGCAAGTCTCATAATATTTCTTTTAAATACCATTTATCCTTGCTCCAGACTCTTCTGTTTTAAGTAATAAAAGACAATATAAGAACAAACACGGCAAATATTCTGAATTAATACCACATTATACAGCTAGACCACTGACAAATCAGTTTAAGTAATGCTTTGATAAATTTTTAAGCATATTGATTAGAGGTTCCTCACTTTTAAACATAGCTGAGCCATTCAGCAATAAACCTATGACAGTGATTCAAGTATTTTGACTATGACATGCAAACCTTTAGAAAACCAGCAGAGATCCAGAGATTGAAACCCTTTCTTCAGTAAGTTCAGTGGGAAATGAAGGTATTTCAACAGGGCAAAATGGCACAAGGGGATTAAAATAGTCAGTTGTACTAAAAGCAGTGGTGAAACATCATAGCCAAACCCATGTACTACACTGCTGGTAGAATTTATTTTTACATGTCCACCAGGTTAACACCAAGTTATCTCAAAAGCCAGAGCTGAAAATATAGGACATATCTCATTAATCATTGTAACTGTCAATTAGTAATCAAAGCTGGTGAAGACCTTGGCAGTAGCAAGACAGCCATCACCTTGGATGACTAATGCAAATGACCAGGACTGATAAACTGATACTCTAAAAAAATCTAAAAATATGCATATCTGAAAATAAAATATATTACTTAAATGCTATTATTTTAAAAGCAAAAAGAACCCATTCCCATCTCTCAGTGCCTTCTTTAGAACTACAAATTATCCAACTAATGTTAATGAGATCAGTCTAATGAGATTTTATAATGGATTTTTATCTCTACTGTTGCAATAATATTTCAAGGAATTTATTTATTACACAGACAATTGTTTTTGATGGTTTCTACAAAGATGCTTTAAATTTTGAAGTCATGTTTTTTGTAAGATTTTTAAAGTGAAACTAAGTATAAGCTTACGTTTGATTATTTGAGTAAATATAATCCATGTAATAACAATACTCAGATGTTCCACCTGTCAAAAATAATACAATCTAAAAGCTATAATTAAGTGCCTAATAGCCTTAGGTAGAGCATCACTTACAGATTCAGAACCAGTTCCCCCAAGAATAATGAATAGTCCTATAAATGAAGAAAACTAAAGGTGATAAAGTAAGCCTTAATGAAAAAAGAGAAGAATACTTGTTGGGTATTCACAGAAAATGTGGACTTATAATTTGCTATAGTCAGAAATCTGTGCATTTTTTCTGCTGAAGCTACCAATGCTTCTTCACCATAGTGCTTCATTACTGTGGTATGTTTATCTGACAAAAAATGATGAGCTCTTTTTCTTTTATCATTAGCTGTCTGCCTTTGAATTATGTTGTATATCTTTACAGTGACTTTGTAAGGTCTTCACATTCTTGTATTCTCTTGACTGTAACTGAGTTCTGTGTTTACTAATTCATCTTTATTTGCAGCTGGCAGATGCAAAGATGTTAGCTAGACTCAGGAGACACTGACATGTGAATTCTTGAAATGTAGAGGAGTTACAATTTTCCCTTTAGAAAATTATTGCATGTTTCATTTTCAAGAAATATTAGTGCCAAGGCACAATGAGATGATTAGACTAACTTACTTGCTTTCAAAATAAGAACTTAACAGTCAACATGCAGCTTTTTACTTCTAATAATCTTAGCTAGCTAAGTTTAGTTCATATAACTTCTGGTTAAAACAAAAGCAGAGTGCAAAGGAACAGAGTAAGCTTGGCCACCTCATTCTGCCCCACCTTGGACTTACAAGCTGACAGAGCCGTTAAGATGATTCTTCTGGTTGAGGATGAAGCTGCAGAGGAACGGAGTGAACTTTAGGCTCCTTTGCGAGCCACTGATGGTGAGGAGAAGCATTGGTAGCATTTTGCCAGGTTAGTTCGTGGATAAATTAAGCAGTATGCCAAGCAGGGGACATTCTTTCTGCTGGTTCAGATTTCATGCAGAAGGTCAATTACATGTTGCCATGTCAAAACTGAAAGAAGTTGGTCAGTCAAACAAAAACATGTACCTGAACTTCAGCTCCCTGACAAAGACATGCTCCCCACTGAACCCATAGAACAGCTCATTGGTAATCCTTTCTTAGTGCTGTTGTACCAGATGGGGCATAAGATGAGCTATTGTATTGCTTAAAAACATGCAAAAATATACCAGGTCTAGAGTAAAAACTATTTTAGATATTTAATATTATCAACATGAACAAGATCTTTAGTCAGTGGTAGTATGATGTTATCTCCCTTCCTTAGAAAGAAAATTATGAGTTCTTCTGAAAAAGAGGGCTTTTGAGTCATGCACATTCATGTAATAGTACTCTGCCCTGAAGTACACACACAGGAATAATCCTTTATAGTCTGAACTTGTAAAAATCAGGCTAACTGGTAAAATTTGTATTCAAAGTCTGAGGTGCGAAACCAAGCAGTATACACTCTATATAATACCTCTTCCCTGAGAAGTCAAAATTTTCTTCATACCTACAGCAGATTATACTGCTAGGAAAAAAACAATAACTCTTGTCTATTCTGCTTGCCCTCCCTACCTGCAGGTTAGCCTCAAAAGCCAAAACTGCATATATGTGTTTGGGGTCAAATACATGTAACCAAGTGCAGTAACAGTGCATATACAGAAAAAAAGTCAGTTGTCAGAAAGCACTGACAACTGCCAAATACTCTTTAGCAATCATGGCAATACACAGAAACACATAGAAATTTCAGACATAATTATTTCTGGGCTTAATAAGTCAATGTAAGACATTCTCAAACTCTTGTCATCATTTCTAAGAATGTGCATTGTTAAAAATGGAAGAAAAAAATTGGTTCAATTAAAAGATCGTCAAAGGAAAAATAGACTATCAAGTTACTGAATTATTATTCTCTTATTTTCTGTTCATAAACACTGACAAAATGTGAGTATCCAACATGGACAATGATAAATACATTAAGAGCCTTAAGAAAGGAAAGAGGAAACTAATCCCTCTGCTTGCTGGTGAGAACTCTCAAGCATGTTGGTATAAGCCGACTGATGTCACCTTACTGCTCTCCTCAGTTACTCACTAGGAGCCTGTTGCTGTATTTTTTTTGATTCAGCAGAGCTAAATAATTCATCAGGGCACAGCGTTTCGTGAGCAGGCCAGACTGCAGGCATCAGGCCAAGACCAAGGTCGCCATGGAGACCTACATGCAGCTTCATCTCCCTCCCTTGCAGAGAAAGCCTATGAAAAACGGCATCAGCTGAGCAGCTATGCTCATTTCAGCAGTGAACAATAGGTATAATAAAAGAAGAAAAGAAAAAAAAAGCAGCAAAATAAGGATATAAAAGCATCTGCTGTAGCTGCGTTGAAAGACTTAAATGACAAATGAGTCATTAAGCAGTTCCTATTTGGACTGCCACAACTATTATTTTACATGAAAGAAGTACTAACCCCCCCATTATTAGTAAGAGTTATTGCTGCTCTCAAAACAAATAGATTATCCTATACATTGCAGATGGAAAACTATTAAAGATAGATTTTCTTTAGAACTCATTTTCGTTACTAAAATAGATTTGGAGGGGTAAAATGAAATCCTAACAGAGAAATAAGATTTATTGCTTAGATTTCTTTTACCCTCTTTTGTATAGTTTCTGTCAAATATTGATTTTCAGAGTTCTCTCATCACTCTTTAAAAAGACAGGCATATTTATTATCAAACACAAAAAAATAGCAGTCAAAAATAGAAAAATAATATTACATCAAAGAGGAAAAATGCTTTTGAAATGTGTTTATTGAAGGTTTATTTCTTACTAAACGTTTTTCATTAACATGAAACCAGCATTTTTGTATGCTTTATGAATGAAAAAAATGAGAGTATATTCTGACGTATTTATAGTAGATCAGCTTAACTTCATAACCAGTATTCTTTCCCTTTTTTCCTCCTGCGTAGTGCTGTTCCTTGACTATCTTGTTCTCCAGGCACCTGTTATTCAACATCATCACATTTTATTACCCAAAACCACCTCTAAAGGAAGAGCCTGGTCATGTTTTTATTAGCTATATGAAGCATAAACCTTAAAAAACGGTATTCTGCAACCTTCTAAACTTCTTGATTCTTTTTTTTTCTCACATGTAAGCCTGTTTATTCCAAAAACCATATAGAATCCCTCCCTCTAGCACATTCCCACATCCTCAAGCTTACACATTTATTGGAAAAAGTGATTCTGTGGAACGCTGACATCACACTAATACAGCACAGTACTATATATATAGCCTTTGCAAGCCATAGTGAGCTCTCTGCAGGTGATAATGGGAAAATTTATAGTATGAGACCACAAGCACATAAGTGAGAGGACCACATGACTTCTGTGTGGTAAACCTGAAAACAGAAGGAGAGTATCTCCGACTGCTTACCCTGGAAGTTCTTGCAGAGCCTCCCACTGCCTGCCATACACAACCCTGTCAGGGTTGCAGAACCTGTGTTTGTTATGGACCAACTCCTTTAATCTTTTTCTCTATGACTGTTTATCCCACTTTCAGCTTAGGCTCAATGTTTTCTAGCAATATTCTTGTCCATCACTTCTCCTTACAGATTTTTGGTTTGCTAAACACTGTAGTCAAAGTACAGGAGGACTGAGTGGAAATAATTGACCTCTTCAGATTTTCAACACTCCTACAGAGATTCTCCATGTTCAAATTAAAGTTCATGAACAGAAGTTCCACTACATTTTGCAAGAGTATCCCCACTGGCCATTGCATGTATGTAAGCCATACAGAATTTGAGACCAGATTCTACTGAGGTAAAGTTGATAGATAAAAATTGGAAATCAGTGCAGTTTTTGAAAAAAATCTGAAGAGATAAAGTCAGGCAATCCCTGATGTCAGAACCACCAGGCCTAGTTTAAATCCCAGTCCACTCACCAAAACCCACCCTATCAATGTATTTCTTTTGTCTTTGCTGTCTTACTATTAAGGAGGCAAAAAAGCTATAAAATACCTTCTGTTCCAGAGAAGATTTTTTTTAAAGAGTCATATATTGGCATGAAACAATTCAGAAATCTGACTCATCATTACATATTTACTGGGCAGAAGGCACGTGGGACATCTTTTCACTATTTCATCACACCAAAAACAAGAGTTCCCTTGTCTAGAAAGAGACTGATAAATCACAAAAAAAAATCTCTGCTGATGCTCTGACACACTTCAGACAGAAAATTAAAACAAGTAATTTGCTCAATTATGAAATGCTAAAAACACCTTAAGTATAAAGCCTTGCAGCTCAGATAGGGATAGCATGATCTGTTGCTGGAAGACCAAAAGCCGCTTCAGGAGAAGGAAGACCTCTGAGGGGAGTTTTCATTCTTGATGATCTAACTGCAGCCTTCTAAGCCAGCTGGCCATTACATTTATTTTCCATTGGCTTTGACAGGTCTGGATTGCTGCCAGGCTGCGCATAGAACAGCCTGGTTATCATGGATCTGAAGACCTCATTATGAATGTGTAAAAAACCCAGATATGGTAACACAAACACCAGCAAGTGTTGAACAGCTGAGGAAATGTGCTGATGATTTTGATGCCCACACTGATTTAAATGGACTAGAAGAGATTTAATTTCTAATCACAGAATATTCTGAGCTGGAAGAGACCCACAAGGATCATTAAACCCAACTCTTAAGTGAATGGCATGTATGGGCATGGAAATCCCAACTTTGGTGTTACTAGCACCAAGCTCTAACCAACTGAGGTAATCTAATCCAGAGCAAGGCCTTTTATCCTCTCCTGAACACACAGAGCTTGTAAAAAAAAAGGTTGTTATTCATCTGCCTTAAATTTATCTATTGTCCCCTGAATATTGCACTTATAGCCCTGTAAATCCTTGCAGTTACTGATGTTAGTAAATCTCTTTTCTAAAAAAACTGTTACTTGTAAAAAAAAAAATATAAAATAGCTTAATTTGTTTTATTTCTAACATGTGCAAAGACATAGCATAAATTAGAGTCTGTTCACACATTTTTCCTTTAGAACACAGCATAAGTGGACATAGGGAAGAATATAGAAAGAACAATTATGAAAATTTGCTAGAAAATGTGATAAATGGATTCAGTGACTGCTGAAGGTATATGCCGAAGAAACAAAGGTAATAAAAAATATCATATTTCCTGACATACAACTTCCTCTTATGTTATCATGATCATGTGGGACATAGAAGACATAGGAAATGGGTTCTTTGGACTTAGTTTTCAGCTACTGGCCTGCTCTTCCAATCTTCTCTGGACAGGAGTCCTATAGCAGACATAGATGTTATTTACAGAACTCAGGATGCTTTTAACACAGAAGAGGGTAAAGAAATAGTTATTTACATAAGGTTCATTAATTTTCACCTTGTCCCAAAGCAATTACTTCTTTCTTCCTTATGCTTTCAGGGGAAAGGAAATACGGGGTAGCATGAACAAGTCCTTGTCTTCTGTCACAGGAAGCCACACTTTTAAACAGAGGGAGGTAGTTTTCTCCTTTCTTTATGGTGCTTGGGTCTCTTTCCATCTCCAGGTTCCTTTAGCAACTCTTAAGCACTCTGATGTTAGTTATTTGATCCCCATTTCTTTGTATCCTGTGTAACCCTTGCAGACAGTGGGGCTTATGTGCTAGCATACACAGGATTTTAAAGCTCATTAATAGGAGAACGTGTGACACTGTGGTCTGACACTGTTCTTCCAAAGATATTAGTCATGATGTCTGATTCTGTCTCTTGTAGCAAGGTTTGGGGAGATTAACCAACATCAGTTTCCTCATGTATATACCTGTGACAGACTAACAAAAGCATCTAAGAAAAATCCCATTTGACAAAGAGTGCATACTTTTGTCAAAGGTCTGCTGAAGTTTCACAAGGCTAGAATGGTAAAAAAGTATTAGCATCAAGCATGGTGTGTCATGGTTTGCTTTTGACCACAAAGATCACATTACCAAACATCTCACTTCTACCTGAATTGCTATATATGAGGAAGCCTTCTGGAGCAAGAACTTTTGGATCCATACCATGATTCCTTTACATCTTCACCACCACACCATAGTAACTGCTATGCCATGTGATAGATCCATAGAAATCACTGGGGACGGTGGGCATTTGCCTAATGAGATAATTAAACAGAGAGTGATCACATCTAGAATGTAAAAGCGGTACAGACTGGAGACTGAAAAACAGATTGAAAAGAATGTCTGGAACAATGACTAATGTTTTTCAGCATATATATACAAGGTTTCAATAAATGTCCTGTAAAATGCTACAGAAAGTGCAGAGATAATACTTTTACTCAGCATTATTATTGTTACCAGAATTTGTTTGATGATGTTTGTCAAGCATTTTGAACAATGGCACATTTATATGCAGTAATACAAAAATACAGGACACAGGCAGGACAGCTGACTCCAACTGACCAAAGAGATACTCCATGCCATTTAGTGTCATATTCAGCATATAAAGCTGGGAGAAGAAGAAGGCATGAGGGGACTTTCAAAGTTATGGCAAGTTCCCAAGTCACTGTTATGGGAGATGGAACCCGGCTTTGCTGGGGATGGCTGAACTATGGGAAGTGGTGAAAACCCTGTCAGCTCTCCTCATTTGCACAGCTTTTGCTTTACCTATACAACTGCCTTTGCCCTAACCCACAATTTTTGTCACTTTCACCCTTCCGATTCTCTCTCCTATCCTACTGTGGGAAAAGTGAGATGTGTAGGGCTCAGCTGCTTCCTCAGGCTAAGCCAAGACAATTGCTTAACAATATGCTAGGCTGACTAGCAAAATGAAATACAGCAAAATAGACTTTAAAGTTATGAAGAGATCTCCTCTAGATCTCTGTCCAAAAGGAGTAAAGTGATGTAGGATTGAATCTACTCATGCACGTATTAATTTTTTGTCTTTGAATATGGGGATTTGTGGGTCAGGCATAGCAGTGTATGATTGTGGTTGGGAGTCTAATCAAGGCACAGCACAGGTAGAATCAATAACTTTCAGGATATTTGTGTTTCACTCTGTACTGTAGGACAGATATACCTTGCATATCACAAACAGTATCACAGACCTATACATCACTATAGTGACATGAGTATCTCATACATTTTAAAAGAAACACTTCATTTGGTCCTTGGCTAAAGAAAGAAGCAGTAACACTGCTAATGGCAATGGAGTGGCAGTGGTGCAATCTAGCTCATGCTCTCTTCATCCACATGGAAAGGACTGTAAATAATTTTTCCCAGGAGAAGTTCAAGCAAAAAGGTTAGGTCAAAGTAACAAAATTTACACTTTGTTCTGCTGGTGATCGTTCACATCAGAACAAACAAATTTAAGAGAGAATAATTTCGAGTTGGTGCAGAAACAATGTTCACATTCTATACCATGATGAGATACAAAAAAAATACTTCTAGTGATGTGGTATATATCTACCTGGTGGATATAGATAAGTTAAACATATTGATAATAATTTGACACATTTCTAAGTGGCTTAAACTTAGGCACTACCTTGAAAATTGCCAGACACCTTATTGAAAAGATTCTTAATTAGGTTTCCCCATCTCAAATATCTGTGTTGCCTCACTTGATATTTTCTTGCATTTTAACATTTTCTAAATAAAATAAAAGAAATAGGTCTTAATGACCTGAAGATAACTTTGTCAAGTACATGTGAAACATTTATGGAAAATTATCAGCCACATTATCATCTTGCAAGAAATACTCCCCTGAATTACAGCTACCCCATAGTCTGCAGTATTCAAACTACAGCACTGATAAGAATTAGTAAGAGCTAATCCTGCGAGCAAAGAGAAAAGAGCTAAGTAACAGGAAGTACTCTAGCTGGTGGCAGGGGATTCACAGCTTCAGACATAACCCCTCCCACTTGAACTGAAAGCTTTTGAGAGAATTGCTCCAGGTGAAACCACAGGCACACAGGGGTCGGAGTAAAATTCCTGTTATTTTCAGTCAGGACACAATTTCACTGTAGGGATTTCATTGTCACTAGTCTCATTGTATTTTCAATAGCCTTTCTTCTACTTAGAATAAAGAAATGATGTTAAAATCAGAGAGAAAGAACCATATATTATATGGTAATAACTGTATTTACATAAAGAACAAGGGAGGATCTGAAAAACTGCAATCCAGTAACTCCGACTTCACTTTTAGAACAGAAATTGCAAATACTTTCTATGGCCTCATTTACAAACTTTAAAACTGTATGCAGCATAGAACAGCCAGAGTAACTTAAATTCATTGAGAAAGAACAAAAACAAAACCAGCAACACTGTATGTACTGCTGATATGACAGACGATAAATTTTACACAATGAACATTTTATTTGCCTCAGTTTCAAATCAGTTAATGCTGCATCACACAACAGTTTCACCTACAAGGTCAGACATTAGAGAAGTTGCTCATAGAGATTAAGAAGTAGCTTTCAAAACAAGAATAGAGGGTGTCAGATCAAGAGAAAACATTTGACTTGTGTAGGAGTAATAAGCCCAGTAGGTATCAATAGCTTGATTTTGTTTATGCAGTTTATACTGAAGGCAGTATTTCACAGGACATCAGAGCAGGCTAATAATATCAATGACAAAAAGCCACTCTGGGCTTTCTCCTTTCAAGATGCTGACTGGTCTAGCTTTCCTAAACACAGTTCTCAATAGCATGCTTTAGATCAAGGCTAAAGTCCTCTGCTGTGTACCAGGCCAGGGTTTATAAAGAGAAATGGAAAGGAATAAAGCAGAGGAAGACTCTAAGCACTACTCTGAATGTGGTCTTAAAGGCTAATATTGCTAAATCGTTGCTACTACAGGAGTTCAGAGGGCTGCTAGCACATAAAACAAGTTGATCATCCCAGCTCAGTTCCCAAAAATATAGTACAGATCAATTCTCAGTGGCATTCTTCCTTGACAGTCTCAGGAAGTACCAAACAGTGATGAGCCTTGGAAAGCTCTCTTGACTTACCTCATCTTCAGCAGAGACTCCGGGAACTGGTTTCTTCTTTTCCCTGAATCATATCCCAGATATGAATTGTGTCACCAGCACATAACTGTCCACATGCCTCAAAGGCCCTTCGGTTTTCTCTCCAAAGAGAGACACATTTTCCAGCAAAATTTCATCCACTGTGAGACTTTACCCCGAGATAAGGGCCAGACTGTGAGGCAACAATGTAACATTTGCATCATCCACAATCTACAATCTTAATGGAATGTATGGGGTACTGCAAACATACAAACTGCAGGGAACCGTTTCACTAGAGCCAGCTGTGTAGGTCATGATCAGAGGTAACAATGTTTCTGCTTCAGCTGATTCTATTCTTTCACCTCCACACTTGGGTGCTCCTTCTATGCCTAGAGAGATCCTTTGTGGGACTACAGCTGAAGAGCTGAATCTAACCCAATTAATACAGTCAAAGTGCAATACCTGAACAGATTACCTCCTCTGTTTTTTCAAAACTGAAAGCCACACAAGCCGCTGCTTTTCTGACATATTACAGTCTGTTTCTCTTTATCTTTTTGAAATTCATCACTTGCTGTCTCCTTTCTACCCAAGAAATGTTTTCTGAATTGTAGGACAGAAATGGGGTGGCTGATTTAAAATACCCTCTATTACAAATACATATGGCTAAAATAATGTTAAATTCCCCATTTGCGTTCTTGAACAAGTAGAACCCCTATTGGCAGGTTTTCCAGAGACCATCCTCTGACTTTCAACTCCTGATTCATGACATGAATTCAATCAGTATGGTCATTTTGAAGTGTCAGTTTATACTGTTGGTAGTCAATTGTCTATAGTGTTGTTTCACCCCCCCTTCATTGGGTATGGATCAATCACGGGCATTTTTCACGTGAAAATATTATCTAAGCAGCCAGCTACTAAGCAGTCCTATCTTGCTAAATTTCATGTATCTCAATCAAAGTGAAATAAAATAAAATAACAAAATAAATGAAAAAGGACCACATTACATAAGAGAAGGGAGGATTTATATTATCTAAATACTCGTCTAAAAATTCATTTGTATTATTTAGACACTACTATCTAAATTAAATTCAGCTCACAAATTAATGTTATTTTATGACTAAAAGTACATATCACTACTGATATTGGTATTTTGATATGCTGCTTTCGAAGTTCTAATCCTGAATCTCTGTGACACTGGTCCTACCTCACTTTCTTCTTCCTGTCTCTAGTTTCTTCTTATCACTGAAACATAAGGTAGTATATGAGCTCCAAAAAAAAGAAAGCATGGACCAAAATTATACTCTCCATTTCTATTTAACTCTCAAGGCTCTTGACTTCTTTCAACAACTCTATGAATTCTTTGTTTCAAATAAAAAAAGTAGGAATTTTTTTTTTTTTAATTACTTCACTAAACACCACTACACAATTTTTGACCACACATTTAGCTGTTTTATTTCTAAAAACAAGCCAAAGCCTATAAAGCACTCAGACTGCAGGACATTTAAAGTCTCTGTCTCTTTTTCTAGCTATCAGGATAAAGCTAACAGGCATGATGAATTTCTCTATTGTATTACTGGAGATGGGATGTGAGAAAAGCTGTAATTGCTTTAGGCTCCCCTGTCCGTTATCACTCTTAACTTCTACAAAATATCACAGAATGTATTGTTCCAACATTTTAAAAGCTTAGTTTCACCTTAAGAATAATTTCCTCTAGTGCTGAAAATTTAGATAAGGAAGCGAATATTCATAAAGATATTAAAAACCCCCAACTTTTAATGAAGCAGAATCTTTATTTTGAGCAAAGTTAAAGAAAGAACTTATTTCTGTAGAATCCAAATCTTTTGGTCCAAATTAAATTGACATCACCTCCTCAGGAAGATCTTGCATGTAGAAAAATTCTCTAATATCTCGGTGGAAATGGCATCTAAGCAACTAAACTATGAAGAACAATGATTATATCTTTATCTGACTGCTAGGACAAAAAGTGAATTCTCTTGACAGTCAGGAAAAATGATGGAATTATTCACAAAGGACCTAAAATACTGTTTTATCTCTAAATAAGCCTGTGAGGGCAAAACAAGAATAGAGCTATATATTATAAAGGAAGCTCTTCTGGATTAAAAGATTGCAGATATATCACTCTTTCTTCACAAATGTAGACTTAAAAATCCACAACAGATCTAGTCTCTCTCTAATTAAATGAAGCAGAAAGCTCATTAAAATAGTACATCAGGTAGCATACTTAAGTATTTCAAATTTTGGATTAACATATTAAGTAAATAAGCAAATTTATAAATAGAAGCTGGTCAGTTACACTCTTAATCTGACAGTTAATATCACAGTTTTGAAGACCTAAAGCAAGCAGTATAAATAAATCAATGAAATTACACACCTGCCTAGATGAGATCTAAATTCTGGTACTAACAGAGAAATGCAAATTTCTGTTGACTTAACCCCATTTTGCTTTATGTAACAAAAGTACTTGAAAACAAGATAATTATTCTTGAAGGCCTAGGGCTCTTAGCCAAAGAAATTATTAAAATGTCATTTTCATTTTTATCTTCTTGGGGATTGTCTACCAGGTAATAGGCACTTAGTGAGCTTATTCTTCTAAAATATATTTTCTTACTACTTGCTTTTTATAAAAATGCTTAACATTCTGTTTTCTCCCCTCAAGGATGACAAATAGCTGTTTAAATGTATGTAAGTTTAGGAAGAAAAGAGAGCCTTTAAAACCATTTAAGGTAAGGCACCAAATAACAGAAGCAGTAAATTTATAAAACCTGCCCTAAGTATTTGCTCTAAGTTAGGTAACATGTTTTACATGGATTTGAACAGGCTCAGGCCTGATCTCCTTACAGCTGAAGGCAAAATGCCTTGTTACGTAGAGAAATGTTGTGCTCTTTAAATCCCTAACTAAATACTTAGAATACATGAGATCCAACGATGTAAGGTAGTGTTAACCTCTTACATTAAGGGATGAATATATTTAATAATGTGCAGGGCATCAGAGTGACAGGGTAAAAATTGTAGTGACACAAGGATAGAGTTCTGTTCTTAGTTTTGTCAGGAGTACAGGTGTCAGGAGTACATGTGAGATATATCACTGGACTTTTATGAGGCCCGTGATTTTCTGGAACAATATCTAGAGATCAAGCAAGTCAGATCACAGGACCTAAACAGCATCAGGTCCCCACACAAGTGTAATGAATCTCACCATTGCAGAGGGAAGGGATTCAACCCCAAATTATGACACTGGAATGTTAGTGTCTATCTGGGGGAGCCCCAGAAATATAGGTCTCATCACTCTCCACCAACACTTAAAACAAGAAACAGGTTTTAGTTACCTAAATAGAAGTGTCTAGAGTCATATGAGCTGACTTAGAACACAAAGACTGGCTTCCTGTTACTAGCCTAAAGAGGGAGCTTTTGTTGGTCCCATGTTATTTCTGCCAGCTTTGTGCACATCTTGGCCAAAGGCACCTTAAAAGGTGCTCGATAACCACATGTGAGCAACTTAATCACACTTCTGGTCAATACCAACAGGAGAGTTCAGAAAAATACTTCAAGTCACTCTGAAACATACATTAACTGGTGGGTTGAATTGGTATGTATTAACTAGTTGGTTGGCTCCCTGTTTCATTGATTGCAGGCATCAGAACATTACTAATATATAGGGAACATGTACAGAATATCTGAATGCCTAAATTTAAGTACTGTTCTAACTGAATCCCCTTCCCCATCTACCCCTGCAGCTTGCACACTTGCAGAAAAATATTCCTCATGCAAATCATCCTGCACAAATCTCATCATCAGGGTGCATATGAGCAAAGAAACTCAACCTTCCCACACAAAATAACTTGAGATCCTCATTTTGCACGTGTTACATCATCTGCAAAGCATGGGTATTGTGACCACTCATATTTGCCAGTGTCATGGACATCTTTAAGTCTGTCTTCGTGACCATACTAATGATGTAATGTGGGAAACACCAAACTAACACTTTTTAACAGAGCATAATATCTAGATATCCATTACACTCCTACTAGTATCCAATTTTATTAACTAGGTAGCAATACTTATATACAAAAAGGCATAGTACTTTAAGAAAATTATAAACTAATCAAGCCCTCCTGAGACAGTGTCAGCAAGCTACACACAAATATTTTAAAAGCAGGCAGTGTTAGTCCATGTCACCTGCACTAAGGATTTCAAATGAAGTGAAAATTTAATCAATCCTTATTTTTCTCTGCCCTTTATTTTTCATTCTCTAAAGCCAAAGAAATACATCAAATTACCAATCAGGGCATGCCATTCATGCCATGCTCGTATACAACTCCTGTCATCTTGGATTATAGGACAGCCAAAATTTATAATCAGAAATTGCCTAACCTGAGCGAACTTCTAACTGCTGCTGGTAGCCAAAGGAAAAAAACCTATTGAAGAGAATTCTTCCATTGTAGTATTCCCTGCTGTATTTTTATCATGTTTGTTTTTTTAATTCAAAATTTGGAAGTCCTGCCACTGTGGATTTTAAAACTTGACAATCTCCAGCTATATCTGCTATATTGATTTACTAATCAATCCTGTATTGGCATAGAAATAGGTAGTTGATGAGTCTTTCTCATCTCTAATATTTCTGATTCTATGGTTCAGTAATGGTTGATAATGTTCCTGGGCTGCAGGTAATGGTCTGTAGGAAGACAAACTAAGGGAAAGAAAAGGAAAAGGAAAAGAGAGAGAGGAAGAGAGAAAGAGAGAAAAAGAGAGAAAGAGAGAAGGAGAGAAAGAGAGAAAGAGAGAGAGAGAAAGAAAGAGAGAAAGAAAGAGAGAAAGAAAGAGAGAGAGAAAGA